>BSBM01000157.1:0-439337 GCA_027924585.1 Larix kaempferi
ACTATGTATTAGATTGGCATTTATCACATTTAGCATGAAGCACACAAATAAAAGAAACATTCATACATTTGTACATACACACACATAGTAGAACCGAAGAAGCATAGTTTATATATAACTATGTCCAAAAATGTTAGTGTCATACAAAACTGGAGCCCGTATCCCTAAAAAATATACATATCGATACAAAAATAAAATCCTGGGATATCTACTCCCTACGAGGAGGCCTAGCTGCCACCCCGATAGGATGTGTCTCATAGAAATAATGAACTGCATTGGCTACCCACTGCAGTAACTGCACCCAGTCACCCAGAACCCCCACTACTTGGCGCTGCATGGCCTCAGGTAGTCGCTCCACCCCTATCTGTGGAATCCTGGCAACCAACCATGATAGGTTGCGCCGCAAGGTCTATAGAGTGCGCTCTGCTGCAGCACCACCTGCCTCATCACCCCTTCCCTAGAGACCATGTCTCGGGAAGCCATCGGGTCTCACTGGGCCCTTGTCTGCGAGAAAACAGTAAAAAATTAGCATATGATACTACCACCAAAAATATTTTTGCATTTACATCTATAATAAAAAATCCATAAAAATTTAATACACAAAAACCTAAAAAGGGTACTCACCAATGTCTCTGAACGCTGCGTCTAGTGGGAGTGGCATGTCCCGATCCTGGCGGAAATCTATCCTTGCATAGGGATAGTCCTCTATGGAAATGACCTGTCGGTCCCACCAGCGGAATAACTCCTCAATATATGGTGATTCCAAATGGCCACCACCTTGTCGTGTCAAGATATCAGCCCATCAGGTCAGGGCTGGATCGCGGAGACTATGAAGAGGGACATCCACCCTCGGAATAAGCCCCAGAACTTTCTCAAAGAAGAAGCTACACAAGATACTGCCATACCCAAAGTTTTTGGCCTTCCCTTCTTTGCATTCTGTTAGTTGGGTCTTCATAGACCCCAGTAGGTGTGGTACACCAATCAAATACTATAGGCTGCATTCATTGTGATGCATAGAACATCACTGGCTTGGATGCCTGGTGCAGAGCTTTTGAACCCGTTATCTGCACTAATGTAGCCACAATGATCTTCATGCTCAGATCTACTATGGCATTGATGGGAACCTGACTTCCACTACTTGTGTGTTTTCGAGGACAATACCACGCTATGTAATCAAGGACGGTGATCCCACCACCCATAGTACGAGACCGAAGACTGGCCTGTTAAATTTTCAGAATTTACTTCAATCTGATCTAGGATCTTAATTGAGAGAACAACATGTACAATAAATCTACATCATATCAATCATGGACACAATAATGCAAGTACACAAGAGACACAGAGTTTACTTGGGGAAAACCATAAAGGTGAAAAACCCCAATAAACTTCCTCAGAGATAGATAGAGCAATGATACAACCAGAATACAAGAGATAGTATTCTCTAGCAACAGAGCCTCCTCCTCCACAAGTGCGCCACTCTCCCAAGTGTGAGTGAGAGAATAGAATGCGTAAAATGAGAGAGACACACTCTCTATTTATACACTAACTTGACTTGACCTTTACTCAACTAGGTCGACCTCAACTTAACCACTTAACATAATGCTGACTGGGATGACACCCAATAGGGTGGTCTAATAACCCTTTGACCCACATGGCCGACCTCCAATAGGGTGGTCTAATAAACCTTCGACCCACATGACTTATACAGGGCCGACCCCAACAAGGTGGTCTAATAACCCATCAAGTATAAGTTATGACACTTACAATATAATGACGACACTTTCGTATAGAGGAATAATAACATCTCTATAGGAATACAATATACATATATGTGAAATACATTCTGCAGTTACATATACATCAACACTCCCTCTTAACTAGGAAGGTATTTTCTCGACACAGGTCTTCTAGCACAAATCATCTTCTCTGGATCATCATGACTACTGTTGCTATCTCAATCAATCTCTGAATCTACTCATCATAGGAAGTTCTACAGAGCCAGTCCTTTTTTCATACTGGATGTTGACCAACCACCTCCAGGTCTTCGTCATCATTGGCCATACTGTGGAATCCTCAGGAATTATTATGTGTGTCACAAAACCTTAAAAGAGTCTCTTGACTAACAAGAACCCTAAAGAGCATCTGAGGCCTTTTTCATCGTGTCTAGATCTCCAGGACTTATTACATGTGACCCCACCACAAAACCTCAAAGACAATCCCAGGACTGATTACGAGCACAAGGATCAACCTATCGGATCTCCCAGGGCACAAATTACATGTGGTCACCACAAAACCTCGAAAGAGCATCCCGGGACTGATTACGAGCACAAGGCTCAACCTATCGGATCTCCTAGGGCACAAATTACATGTGGTCATGGAAAAACCTCGAAAGAGCATCCCAGGACTGATTATGAGCACACGGCTCAACCTATCGGACTCCCAGGGCACAAATTACATGCCATAGGACAAAACCTCGAAAGAGCATCTACCAGATATCCCAGGGCACAAATTACATGCCATAGGAAAAACCTCGAAAGACTATCAGCAGATCTCCCAGGGCACAAATTATATGTCCTCCCAAGCAAAACCTCGAAAGAGCATTTGCCAGATATCCCAGGGTACAAATTACATGCCATAGGAAAAACCTCGAAAGACTATCTACAAATATCCCAGGGCACAAATTACATGCTTATCTACACAACCTGTTCCACGGCCACAGAGTATAAACCTGATACTCACCATACATCATCCTGATGTACACATGATCATCCTGATCATCATCACTGCAACATCCTGTTGCATGTCATCTGGAGCAACATCCTGAAGCTCGTCATCCATGATCATCCTAATCATACAATGCATCTACCTGATGCATACCAAGTATCTACCTGATACATATCATCATACATGATCCACTTTATCATATAGTGTATCCACCTGATACAAATACAAATACATGATACATATCACCATATATGATCCACCTGATCATACAATGCATCTACCTGATGCATACCAAGTATCTACCTGATACACATAATCATACATGATCCACCTGATCATACATTGTATCCACCTGATACAAATACAAATACATGATACATATCACCATACATGATCCACCTAATCATACAATGTATCCACCTGATACATATACAGATACATGGTCCAAGCATCCAACATGATGCATATACAAAATACATACAAATGATCCAACCGATCATATCCAGCATCTAAGATGATGCGTACATACATATACATATAAATGATCCAACTGATCATATCCAACATCCAACATGATGCGTACATATATAAATGATCCAACTGATCATATCCAACATCCAACATGATGCGTATCCAGAGCAGTAACTGGAGCATTGTCTTGATGCTCATCATCCAGTGCTTACATCCACACCCATGTGAATGTATCTAGGGTTTTACCCCTAGCTTGTGCAAATGAGCACCTACTAAGGAGAAGGGACTCCTTAGTAGCAATTCAGTAAATGTAAATTATTAAGCTAAAACAGAAATGTAAACTACTCTAAAACATGTGCATGAAACATAAACAACAAAATGTAAATAATGGTTTTGTATTGATATTACCTCCAATGTGGAGGTTGATGAAGCTCTTGCAATGTCCAAGAGGGTTGCTCCAAGCTCCAATGTGCTCCTTCTCTTTCTCCAATGGTGGAAATGGGCCAAAAGGGGCTCTCAAGGTGAAAGTGGCTCAATGGTGAGCTAGGGTTTCAAGAGAGATTTTGGCAGAGTAAGGGTGCTTATGATTGTGGATCTGAAATAAGGGATCTTCTTTACCTATTTATAGTTTTTTGGTGGTGGAGTGCTGACCCATGGTTTTGGGAACCATATGGTTTAGGGCAGCTGTATAGGGTTTTTTCCTCCTTTTCCTCATTACTTTATATTTTTTATTCTCTTTTTAGGGGATTTTTGCTATTTTAGAGGAATTTTGGATATTTTTTGAGGAAAAAGGGGTTTTTTAGCCTTTTTGAGGCTATTTTGAGGGTTTTGTGGCATTTTGGAGGATTTTTAGTGGGATTTTTAGGGTTTTTTAAGGGAAATATGGTAGGAAAATGGACAAATGAGCCATGTAATGTGGTAGATGAGGTAGTGAACACTTTTTGGGTGTTAACAGATTGCCCCCTAATGTGCGAGGGAAGGAGCTCATCGTATGGCCGATGGACATCATAAGTCATGTATGGTTTTATTGGGGTGTGGAGAAGAGAAGAAACAAACTGAGGCCCGGAACAACGATCCCGAACCAACAGCAAGAACTAAAAGTACATAACCTCAATAATGGATGAGGAATCATCTGATCATATGGACGAGGCGGGCATACCCATGCTCGTATCAGGATATAACATAATAATAACAATGGGGTCCAAAAAATGGGGACCTGAAATATACATGACCTCAAATACTAACTGAGGAAAAATCTCAATATATGGACGAGGTGGGCATACCCACGCTCGTATCAAGATATAACTGTGAGGCATGAAAAGGGGGACCTGTAAGATACATAACCACTGGGTACATCATAAGAGTCCAGAGGGGACACGAATCTGGGACATATTGCTGGGCTGATCATGTGTGAATTGAAGAACTGGTGCACCAGAATATCAACAGTGCTGCTGAGTGTGGTACCAGAGGAACTGATGAGCTGCTGGATCATAATGATTGGGAGCAATAACCTCGATGGTACACTGAACTGGAACTGAAATGGGTACTCAAGGAAGCATATAGCTGGGTGGCTTCTGAATACAAACGCCAATGCATCCCGGACATCCACGGGAACATATAACTGGTCGTTCCGAAGTGACTCACCAATGTGCTAGAGTCGGGGGAAATCCGGGGTTTTCGACAAATAATGTAAAGGATGTAACCCTATGCGATTCTCGACGATGCGATGAAGGTACTGAAGTCGAGCATGTGAGAAACAACCACTTGGAGAGGCAATGATGACTCCTCTCAGAATGATCCGTAGGCACTTACCACAGATGGTGATAAGTCCAAGGCGTAGGGACCTCTGGGCCTATGCTCTAGAATAGAGGGGCTGTCATCGACAGAGGGAGACCTGCAACTATCAAGGAAATGATGTTTCCTTGACAGGAGTGCGAGGTGGAGAACCGAAATGTGATAGTACTGATGGCAGGACTGACCAAACTGTTGGGGGACAACTGGGCAAGTAGAGTGGGTGGACTCAAACTTCCTTTGTTCAGAGTATGATAATGGTAATGATCTGGCAGCATATGAAACTGACTGAGGGGAAAGGGATCATAGCTGTAGTGGATCGGGGAGGGTGACTGGTCTTAGGGAGACTCTAGCTGATATAAGATGGCAGGAGACTGCAGAATACTCTGAACAAAGGCGACCTGATTGGGGGTGCTGCCGAGATGATCGATCATAGTGCCAGAAGGCACGGGAGGGGACTTCTTCGTGGATTAAGGAACTAGAAGAAGTGTGTGTAAAATGATACTGTCGTGTGGATTTATACGAGCCCAGGACAATTCATTCTCGTGGTTGCTTTCAATTTTAAGGAGTCTGAAAGCGATAAGAAGACTATGAAGAAATGGAATGGTACCATCGTGTGGATTTATATGAGCCCAGGACAGTGCATGCTTGTGGTTGCTTTCAATTTTAGAGAGTTTGAAAGCAAATAAGAAGACTCCAGGGGGTTGCTTTTTCGTAGATTTAGTCTCCAAGGCCCAAAGAAGCATAAAAGGATGCAATGAAGAACTCTTCTAGCCGGTGTGACTAGAGTATTCCTTTTTCGTAATTAGTCTACCAGGTCCGGAAAAGGGTTAAACTTATACCAGATAGACGCCCTTTCAGGTACTTTAACGAGCATGAAAGGAAGCAGGATTGCTCAACGATCTTTTCATTCTTTTAGGAGTCAGAAAAGAGCTTAACGGAAACTCCCTAAGTGCCTTTTTCGTAAAGGACTTGTCCGGCTTGAAAAATGGATAAAATTATACCGAACAAAAGGAATGGCCAGGCAAGGAGGAAGTGTTCAATCAAGGATCGGTAATGATGACCAAGAATGAGGGTAGGGGGGAACACTGGTGGGCCTCCTTGCGGGGTGAATGGAATGGTGGAAAAATAACGAAACATTTGCAGTATGACAGGAGTGGAGGGCTCATGTAAAAATGTGGAACAATCCGATGGCGGCCGATGTGGCATGCAAACCGAGGCAGCAAGGTGTTGGGACACAATGTTGAAATTGTACCAGGTGAGAGCGAGAAATGATCTCAAGCATCATCACGAGCTCGGAAAAATGAATCTGATGATATAAAGAGTGTAAAAAATGGGTAACGGTCGATGTGGCACGCACACCGAGGCGACGGGGGCATTCTGGAAAAACACCCAAAAAATCAGGGGGTGAGAGCGAGAAATGATCTCAAGCATCATCACCGGCTCGGAAAAATGAATCCGATGATATAAAATATGTGAAAAACGGAGAACGACCGATGTGGCACGCAAACTGAGGCGACTAGCGGTGTCTGAAAAATGGGCAAAAAATGACGGGGCAAAAATAATGCAACGAGGTGACCATCATGACGGTCTCGTCGTGCTGATTCCAGTGGTGGAAACGGTTCAAAAAATGGACTCCTTATGGGGTCATAATGGCCAAAACAAGAAAAAGTCAACTGACTATAAATAGTGAGTGGGTCCAACATGACATGTGTCATTTGTACTATTTGACTTTGACTTGTGATCAGAGTGGACCAGAGCTGAGGTGGCATTTCTGGACGATCCGACCGGTCGATTTCAGATCTGGGAGATACAGGTATTCCGTCAAACTCATACCTGCATGTTTTTTAGGGTCGGGGGTTGGGTAGTGGGTCCCAGGGTTATTTGTATGGTCCACGTGGGGTGGACCGCGGGTTAGGGGGACAAAACCGCGTTTGGCGACTGTGAGTTTCTGGGTGAACCACGCGGTTGGGGACTGCGGGTTTCGCGGCTGGATACGCGGTCTAGTACCGCGTCTTCCAGGGAGAAACACGCGGTGCCAAACCGTGGGGTTAGGTCGAACAGTCGCGGTTAAGGACCGTGTGTGTAAGCCTCACAGCCGCGGTCGGAAACCACGGCAGGAAGCCCTAAAGCCGCGGTTTTGGGCCGAGCTAGGAGGGTCTTCCGGAGGGAGGGGAAGGGCTTATTTATTTGACATGAGTTTGATGATTCTACTTTGTGTGATTGATAGGATGCCGCAGGTTCTATGGAGAGAGCGGGAGATCCCTGATGAGATCATGGCCGTGGTCCGAGGGGAGTGCCATGTGTGATCTGTGCTGGGAATGTGCAGACTACTGAAGTTCGCACAGATACCCATGATACGGTCAGCAGCGTTGCTGCTAAACCGACTGATCAGCTTCTGGGAGCCGGACATACAGGCTTTTCGAGTACAGGGTGAGAGGGTGGACCTCACCCTGACCGATGTATATTTTCTGACAGGGTTGCCCTATCTAGGCAGGGTGGTAGACACACAGCCACGGGTCGCTGCGGGCGTAGACATGTAGGACATGCTAGAGAGGTACTGCGGTCCAGAGGCTAGAGTGCATAGGAATGCACTTCTGGTGAGAGACCTACAGGAGCCAGCAGTGCAGGCCATGGCGGCATGTGTGGTTCAGGTATTGTGGTCCCAGTCACCTGAGAAGGTGTCGGGGGGCCAGATGCAGATGGTAGAGCGCGTGTTGGATGGGGTGTACTACGCGTGGGGCCAGATGTTCCTGATCTGCGTTCAGCGGCAGCTGACAACAGTGAAGGAAGCTGGCAAGGGATTTTGTTATGGTTCTTTCTTGTGTGCCTTCTTTATGGAGAGGGTACCCACACTGTGGCCACGGGTGCCGATTAGGGCAGGAGGTTTGAGGGAGCTGCGGATGGTCCGGTGGGGCGAGATGATGCGCCGCTGTGGTGGCGGCGATGTTGGCAGGTATTTTATGCAGGAGTTGTACCTGCAGTGGCTCCAGATACCATTGACACTGGACGACTTCCCCTATAGGGACATGGACTACACGGGAGATACAGAGGCGCCACGATCACCAGGACAGGCATGGGGTCGCGACGGTACGTATGTGTTTACTTGCATGTTATGGATGTCAAGTTTTATATATATGATAGTAGATTGATATACTGTGACTGACATATGGGTGATCTACAGATGTGGGTCCGAGGCCGCCGCTAGGACATGTGGCATGGAGGGGGATTGTGGCTGTTCCAGCTCTGCCTGGGTGAGGGGAGGTCCATCGCCGCGATGCAGAGGGGACACTGGAGTCGGTCCGGGCACTACTAGACCGTTCGCTGATAGGGGTGACCGACGAGGGATGGCGAGATGTCGATACGGACGTGGTTCAGGATTGCATGAGGGCACCCCTAGAGTTCAGATCCATAGCGATCCGGGGTGGCGATCTTGGTGGACCGGGCATGGGCATATGAGCCCGTAGGAGATGAGGACTTGCCGGAGGAGGAGCGAGGGGAGGACTCAGAGGCAGCTGATGCAGGATACGACTCTCATTAGGGAGTGCAGGGGACTCCGCCCGAGTTTTGTAGCTACGGCATGTATTTTGATGAGGCTTTAGGGATGTATAGCCATTTTTGTATATCTGAGTACAGGGGTACTGAGGACATGTATAGCACTGAACATGTATTTTTTGATATATATATATATATGCACGTGGATGCACCTTTTTGTATGATGTTGTTTTAGTCGTATGCACGTGGATGCGCTTTATGATTTGTGATATGTTTACATTGCACGTGGATGCAAGTAGGCTAGGATGTTGGGCACGTGGATGCCCCTTGTGTATTTTATGTGTTGCAACATGATGTATGTATGATTAGGCACGTGGATGCCCCTATGGAAATGAATGTGGTTTATGTACATGGATGCAAATGTGGATGCGATGTAATCTTTTTTGGGTTTTTATATATTTTTATGAGATGTTATGGGATGATGATGCATGATGTTACATGGTGTGATGGATATGCCAATCTAGGATGTTGTTGGCCATTTGATCCGCGACACTATTTTGGGCTCTTGGGACATGTGTGAATGTTATTGATTCGAACTGTCGGATGAGTTGTTTTGTGCGCAGGAATTTTCTAAAAAGGCAGGGATCACGCACCTGGTAGTAGTTGTTGAGTTGGGAGACAAGTAGTTGGGAGTCGAGGAACACATGAAGGTGACATATGCCCATCTGGAGGGCAACAGTCAGGAGACCGGTCACAACATCATACTCTGCCTGGTTATTGGTAGCATCGCCTATATAGGTTCCGTCAAGGTGAATCATCTCGTTGGAAGGTGAGTACAAGACCCATGCTGTAGAAGCCAGGTTGGGAGACCAGCGGCTTGCGCCATCAGCGAAGCCAGTGTAACAAGGTGGAAGATGGTCCATCTATGATCATGCAGAAATGATGAATGTAAGATTATGGTAAAAAAGGTGAAAAACAAAAAAGAGAGAAAACTGTACAATGTGGACCAATGAGGTCGCGGTGTCATTTATGGATAAAAACGCTTAAGATACAACCCATTACGGGGGTTGCGCAAAGGATGGCCTTCGGAGTCGGCTAAGATATATGCCCCCTTGACGAGACAGGTCTGCATGATGTAAGGGCCTTGCCACATGGATTCAAACTTCCCTTTACCGGTTTTGTCATGGGCTTGGTCATAGGCGAGGATGAGGTCCCCTTCATGGAAAGTGCGAGGGTGAACATGTTTGTCATAACCGGATTTGGAGCGGTTCTTGGAAGCTTCGATGTTCTGGAGAGTGGCACGACGGTCTTCATCAGCTTGTTCGAGTGTCAGCAAACACTGCTCGAGCGGGGAAGTGTCGGGGAGAAGCTCAACGGCGATATGTAAGGCAGGAATCTGACACTCGATAGGGAGGACAGATTCAACGCCGTGAACTAAATGAAACGGGGTAAAACCAGTGGCGGTCTTGGTGGAAGTACGGTAAGCCCATAAGGCGGGGAACAGCATGTGGTGCCAATTGGACTTATGCTTGTCAACAGTTCGTTGGAGGATGGTTTTTAGGATTTTGTTAATGGCCTCTACTTGATCATTCCCTTGGGGGTAGTAAGCAGAGGAAAATTTGTGTTCAAATTTGAGGAGGGTGGATAACTCATGCCAGACGGCATCTTCGAAGTGTGAACCATGGTCTGAGACCAACTGTTTAGGGACCCCGAATCGAGTGATAACATGGTTGAAAAAGAAACGGGCAGCAGTGTCAGCGGTAAAATTGAAGGTAGGCAAGGCTTCCGCCCATTTGGTGAAGTAATCAACGGCGACAATGATATACTTGTGACCGTTGGCAGACGGGGGTCTACACTCCATGAAGGCGATGGCCCACTTACAAAAGGGACCAATGGTGACGACTGGGTGTAGCAGAGCAGGTGGTGTCCGGGCCTTGGGGGAAAAAAGTTGACAGTTGTGGCAATGCTTGACCGTAGTGATGCAGTTGGTGAAAAGTGTGGGCCAGAAGTATCCGGCGCGGACAACCTTTTTGGCAGTGGCCATCCCTGAGAAATGGCCTCCGCAGGCGCCACTATGACAGTCGTTAAGGACGTGTTCAGCTTCCGCGTGTGTAAGGCAACGACGAAGAATGGTGTCAACCCCTCGTCGGTAAAGGACATCGCCTAAGAGGAGATATCGAGAGGCCTGGTGACGGATGCGACGGCATCCATTATGGGTGACTTTGGGTCTGAACTTCTGCATGCGCAGGTATGACAAAATATCATCGTACCATGGGTCATCAGACGAGATAGTGAACAGGTGATTGTCAGGTAACTCATCAGAGATTGGTTTGGCCGGGAGAAGGGAAGGGAGATCAGTAATGAGCTAGGCAAGCGCGAGGGATTTAGTGCTCTTAGGTGTTTTGAAGGTAAGGTCGTATTCCTGGAGGATAATGACCCATTTAGCAACACGACCTTGCAGTAGCCGCCGGTTTAGGAGATAAACCATGGGGTTAGAGTCGGTGACGACTGTGGTATGACTCATTAAGATGTAGTGTCACAATTTTTGGACAGAAAAGACCATTGCTAGGGCTAGTCTCTCCTCATATGGGTAACGTAGGGTGGGCCAGACAAAGTCTGGCTAACGTAGTAAATGACATGCTCCTGGTGAGAAGCGTCTTCTTGAACCAAGACTCCGGACACGGCATGCTCGGATGCTGAGACGTATAGGATGAAGTCCTGGGAGAAATCCGGAGGGGAGATTAGAGGGGCTTGTGTGAGAGCCTTCTTGAGGGCTTCGAATGCAGCTTCTGCTTGCTCATCCCAGATGAAGGGTATGTGGGTACGGAGCAGGCGCAAGAAACCGTGAACGGTAGTGGCGTAATCAGGAACGAAGCGTCGAAGGAAATTGGATCGCCCCTGCAGACTTTGGAGCTGCCGGAGCATGCGGGGAGGGGGAAGGTCTAAGATGGCTTGGACTTTCAGAGGATCAACAATAATTCCTTTCTGGGAAACAATAAAACCCAACAATCGGCTTTCCGGAATGCAAAAGACACACTTGTGTGGGTTCAAGCGGATTTGGTATTTGCGACAACGCAGAAAAACTTGCCGAAGGTCATTAAGGTGGTCGGATCATTTCCGGGAACGAGCTGTAAGGTCATCAAGGTAGACTAACAGGATATGGACCAAGTCATGAAAGCAATAGGTCATGGCCCGCTGGAAGGTGGCACCAGCATTTTTGAGGTCGAAGGGCATCACGCGATAGGCAAAGGTGCCCCATGGGGTAGTGAAGGCAGTTTTGTACTGGTCTTCCTTACGGATCTGAATCTGGTTGTATCCGGAAAAACCATCCATGAAGGATAGGACTTCATGCCCCACACACGCATCTATGAGATGGTCGATAAATGGCGTGGGGAACTTGTCCTTGGGACAAGCATGGTTTAAATCGCGGAAGTCAGTGCAGACTCAGATGGTGCCTTGTTTTTTGTTAACAGGAACGGGGTTTGAAACCCAAGTGGTATATGCAATAGGATAAATGAACCCTGCCTTGCGCAGTTTCTCAATCTCGGCTTTGACAGCTGGGAGCTTTGAGGGATGAATGGGGCGCTGTTTCTGACGAATGGGGGGTACATTAGGCCATGTGTCAATGTGGTGCTCTATAATGGCAGGGTCAAGACCGGGCATTTCGGTATAGGACCAGGCAAAGACATCACGGAATTCTTTGAAAAGGGTGTGGTAGTCTTCAATCTCTTGCTTAATGCAGAAGGCTCCTAAAGTGATGAGTTCAGGGGCACATCCTGGGGTAGCGATATCAATTTGGATGACAGGTGAGATGTTGGCCATGTTACCCTCCTCGAAGGCATCAGGAGCAGGAATAGGGTCCTTGAACTAGTCGACCTTGGTGGGAAGGAAGTCTTTGGATTCAACCGTGAACTGGGTGGATGTGCTAGAGGAGGGTTCGTCTGGAATGAAGTAGGAATGGTGGTGCATATCATCCCAGGGATAATCCGGGCCAGTAAGGGCCTCAAGAATCTCCTCATCAGTACGGAAAGTTTGCGTCGTCAAATCGGTTGACGAGGGAATGGTAGTTGAAGAGATCATGTAAATGGTATTAACCTCTCCAGAAGGGGAAGAGACCAGGGGGTAGATCTCCTCAATGGTTGGTGGTGCCGTCTCAAGATCCAGATTGTTCATCTCATAGAGAGCCGCTCTGTAATCCGGGAGATCGGAACAATGATGGGAGTAATGCCCGTAAACACCACATATGGAACAGGGGTGGTTGGTACGCAGGGATTTGTCTTTGGGCTTGGGGGTGGGGTTTAGTTCGACAACCGGGATGTTAGGGTCGTCGTCGAGCATCTGCATGTGTTTCTGTAAGGCGGGTAACTGTGGACACTGATGAGTCACGTGGCCTAACTCATCACACAACGAGCATTTGGGAGGAGCGCGAAACAATGGAGGGTTTTTGACTGTCTTGGGAGGTGGTACAACAGTGTAAGGTTGTGGCCCTCTGCCCCTAGTGGGTTTGGGAGTAGGAGGGGGAGTCGTGGAGGACGAAGGGGTAGAGACACCGGGGGATGGCTGAGTGGTAGTAGCCATGGGTTGCACCGGTTGGAGGACGAAACTAGGTGTCGGCAGGGGAACGGGAGGCGAAAGGTACCAGATGGGTAATCCCAAGGTTAACCCAGGGAGGCTAAGGGTAGCCATAACTGGGGCGCTTACTACTCCCGATGGAGGGACTAGGAAGGGGATTGTATGTATAGGTGTAACACCAATGTGGCTAGGTACCAATGGTGGTTTAGGAAACAAGGGTGGTTGATTGCTAGGTGGTTGGTTATCGTGGGACAAGATACATAAGTCAGACACTTCGGGCATAGATGACGGAGGAGGGATAGACTGAAAGGTGGAGGTCATCAGCGTGTCTGAGTAAACTCCAGGCCCCGTAGAGGAAACAAATGAGGTGGTGGCACGAGAAACAGGTTGTTCAACCATGGGGAGAACATTTTCGGGTGCCGCGGGAGCACTGGGATCATAGTAGGTGAGCTGGTCAACCTTAACCACGCGTCCCTCATGGGGGAACATCATGGTGCAAAAAACGGAAGAGGCAACCGCCCGCATGGCATACATGTAACTGCGGCCAAGTAAAAGGTTATAATCCAATTGGGCATTGATTACCTCGATGTCGATAAGGACGGTTTTGCCACCTAACTGGACAGGAACATTGGGTAGGAGGCCTTGGGGCTGGGCCGACCGACCGTCGTAGGCGCGTAATGCAGTGGTGGACTGCTGGAGAGTAGGGTATCCCAACTTCTGCCATACGAATGTAGACATAACGCATGTGGAGGCACCTTCATCGACGATGCATCGATGGATGACAAGATTCCGAACGGAAACAGAAACTTGGAATGCTAAGGAGGAAGGAAGGCGTGGTTCGAATTGGTCCAAATCAAATGCCATTAAATTTGAATCATGTGGGTCAATCGCCCCAATGGCGGAGAGTAGAGTCTTGCACTGGGAAGGGCAGTTTTTCGAGACTTCTAATGCAGACATGGCTGCGGGAGATTGGGATAGGTCATCGACGATGTTGTAGTTTGACGCAGCCCGCGCATTGGGGTTATTGTTGATACGGCGAAGCGGGAAACGAGGTGCTTTGGGAGCGCCCTCTAGTGGAGGCGGTGGTATGCGTAATGCTTGATCGGTGGGATGAGCGTTAGGGGTGTTCTCAGTAGGAGGGGCTTCAATGGTGGAGCCATATTGGTTCCGACGAGTCTGGAGGTGGACATCAGCAGATGACATCATCAACAAGTGGTGGGTTCCCGAGTCAAACATGGGTTGATCGGGAGCAGCGTACGTGATCTGCACGTTGGCTTGAGGGGGAGCCAACGGCTGAGTATTCACTACGCCTTGGGTTGGTAATGGGTTTTGCAGCACCAAAGGTGGCTGCTGAGGTTGAGGGGGGTTAGGTGGCGCTTGAGGAGCTGCATGCCCTTGGCAATGGGCATCATCAACCCAAAGTTGTTGAGCTCGCTCCAAGTGTGGGCAAGCATGTGTGTAGTGGCCATAGACCCCACAAATAGAACAAGGATGGTTTGTTTGCAGATTGGGGTTTTTAGCCTGCTTGGGTGGGCGATCAGGGTTTTGGTTAGCAGGGGCCGCATTATTATTGTCGGGGGGATTCGCCGGTTGACCAGCTTGGTCTGCAAGTTGGTTGTTCCCACGATTACGACCCTTACTGCGGTTTTGTTGGCCCTGGTTGCATTGGTTGTTCTGGTTTTGCTGCGGGTTTTGTTGGGCGTAAACTTGCCCTTGGGCAGCAGGTGGGTTCTGAGGTTGCGCAGGTGCGGGAGCAGGCTGCGGTGGATGGTATGTAGGTGGAGGCTGAGCAGGTGCAGCAACTTGAGGGGGTGGTTGATATGGCTGCGGAGCGGGTTGTGGGTTTGCCGCAGGGGCTGCCTGTGGCGGATAATAAGTGGGTTGTGCTTGTGAAGGCGCAGGAGCTGGTGTAGCCTGCTGGTGGTAGTAAGGCTGAGGTGCGACCGAGGGGGCATAAGCGGGAGTCGCATGACCAAAGCACTGAGGAGGACATGAGGGTCCATGGTGGGGGTGATGTGTCATGGGAGCATACGAGTTGGTTGCTCCAGACTGTGAGGTAGCCCGCGAAAGGTCGGGGCCAGGGGTAGGACGTGCTATGGAAAATGGTTGGGGATGCGAAGAAACACGGCCAATGATGCCGTCGGCAGCATGGGATGCCCCCGGCGCATCGTGCTGGGAGGACTCGCCTCGAGGGGCGTCAGGTATAATGGTATAGAGGTAACCCGATTGGGCGTAAATGAGGTCGAACTGTTGGGCCTTAAGGATGGCCTCTTCTTCAGACTGGGGTCTTTCTGATGCCACATCCTTAGCAATGACAGGTAGAAGGGATTTGAGGAACCAATCTAGAAAGATACGGTCGTCTAATTTGATCTTGCATAAGCTACGGCGTCTACGCCACTCATGGATGTGGTCCGTGATATAGGTAGCCGTGTTTTGTCTATAGGATAGGAGGATCTCAACGCCCGCATCATAGCGGACAGGCAACTGGAAGAACTGCAGGAAGGTCAAGGCAAGGGAAGCAAAGGTGGCGTGGGTCCCATGGGGTTGCTCGATATACCACTTGGCGGAAGAGCCAGTGAAGGTGCACTGTAAGAGACGGAGGCGAACAGAGTCGTCCACTATGGAGTCAGAGGAACACCATAAGTGGAAAGACATGATATGGTTTTGTGGGTCCTCACCGGCCTTTCCCTCGAACTTAGGGATGTCAGAGGGGAGCTTGGTAGGCATATGAGGCCACACAGGGTCATGTCGAATAGGAACGTTGGTCAATCTGGCCAGGTCAGGTAGGTTGAGGCTAGCCATGAATGGCAAACTGGAAGAAGGATGTGACACAATAGTGGGTTGGACCAAGTTGGGGCCAATGCCCCCAAGTGGAGGGACAGGATTTGGGATGGTGCCCCCAAGTGGGGGAACTAAGGTGGTGGAGGATGGTCCGGCACCACCATGGGTAGTGTGAGCCACTGAGAAAGTGGGGATAGGTATTCCCGCTACGGGAATAGGTGCCGTGAGGGAAACGGTAGATGGGGGCCCCATGGAGGGCATACCCAAAATAGGCGTAGTAACTAGTGTAGTGGTGGATGTGCCACCAATGGTCCCTATAACAAAAGGAGTGGAAGTCGTGCCAGCCATGGGGCTAGTAGGGGCAGCGTAAATAGGGTTCTCAGACTCTTCGTCAAAATCGGAGGTAAAGTAAGGGGCGTCAATATCTAGTGACGGAGTCCTATGTCGCTGACGAGTGGAGTCAAGTGACAAGGCTCTAGATCTGTGATGAGTGGTATCAACGGATGATGATCTGAAGCGATGATGGGTGGCGTCAAGTGAACCGTGCTGTGGGGGCTCGCCCCTGAGGCGCCGAGAATGTCTCGGGGACTCAATGGTGACAGATGGTGTCAAATCTCTGTGGGTTGAGGTGAGTAGAAAAACAGCTCAAAAATCCTAATGCAACCGAGTGTGCAGAAGGAGAGCTCAAAAACAAGGCACTCAGGCCAACAACCAACTCAAAACACCTACTGTAACAACTGTGCTACAATAAGTGGAGTAACAACAAAGATGGTCAGAATACCAACAAGCAACAGGTTTCTTAGAAATAAAAAATGGTGGACTCACTAGACCAAAGGGAGGTAAGGGAGCATGCAAACACCTAACTAAAAGTATTCTGACTCAACTAGACATATCCTCTACAAGGTGATGAAATCCAAGTCAGACAATATGAATAGAAAAGCCAAGTGGCTAAGGTATCCCCCTACCGGGAGGGACACCGGGTAGTCAATCCTAGAAGAATGGCAGCTAAGATACCCCATTCATGACACGTCCAGAAAGGTGAATCTGCCGTTTGGTCCGTTTACTGCAATACCCCTATACAGGGATATCCTGCGAACTGCGAAAGGTAGCCCTTCGGTTACTGAATGGAGTGCGGTATTCCACTCAGGCCTCCGGAACCAGTCTCTCGAATTCAACCCTCCTAAGGGAGAGGCCCTCTGATAAACTGGTCGTGACTGTGCCAAAAAGTACTAGGGGATTTTGGTTCCCTATTTGGACAACAACTATGTCTCAAGTGTAAGTAACCGAGGGGTGTTGTTGGAAGCCTATCCCCCCGATCATACCTAACTACAAAGATTCTTTTGTGTTCCCCAAGTGGGGTTAGAATATTGGTTGAGTTAGGTACTTTTTAAGGCTCACTTGAATTATGTGACAGAGTGTGTGCTCGTGAGGCGATGAACCCAAAATAGAAGTGCCACAAGGGGGGCAACTTCTAACTATCAATAATACTGAAATTGAAACTTTAACTTGCAAAATTTTTTGAATTAAAAATACTGAAATTTTAAAAAGATTCTGTAAAGGGAACAAAAATTATGTTGCAGAAAGGCTGTAAGGAAGTGGGGCTGCAGGTATTACAGAGGGCTGTTCAGATGCAGAAAATATTGCAGCAAAAGGGGCTGGGCTCAAATTAGGGGAAAAAATGCAGAAATCAGACCGCGGGTTTGGGGAGAATCTGAGCAGGCGGACCGTGGGTTTCAGGGAAATAGACGCGGATAGGTCGCGACTATTGGGCCGACAGACGCAGTCGGGACGCCGGAAACAGGGAAAAAGACGCAGTTGGGTCGCGGGAAAAAGGCTAACAGACGCAGTCGGGACGCCGGAAAGGGGCTAAAAGCCGCAGTCGGGATGCGGGAAAATGGCTGACAGGCGCAGTTGGGACGCTGGAAAGGGGCTAAAAGCCGCAGTCGGGATGAGGGAAAATGGCCGACAGGCGCAGTGAGATCGTAGCAAACAGGCTGATTAGCCGCGGTCGGATCGCAGGTAACAGACTTGAATCTGCCAGCAGGGCGTCGGAAACAGTCTGAGAGCTGCGGTCCGGTCGCAGGTAAAGGCCTGAAAGACGTGGTCGGGACACGACTACAGAGGGAAAAAACGCAGTGTACGGCGGCCGAAAGGGACGACCGAAAGGAAATTTTTTTTAAACGGAAACCAGAAATTCAAATCTAGGGGAGTCACCAAAACTGTAGCTAGGGTTTTACCCCTAGCTTGTGCAAATGAGCACCTACTAAGGAGAAGGGACTCCTTAGTAGCAGTTCAGTAAATGTAAATTATTAAGCTAAAACAGAAATGTAAACTACTCTAAAACGTGTGCATGAAACATAAACAACAAAATGTAAATAATGGTTTTGTATTGATATTACCTCCAATGTGGAGGTTGATGAAGCTCTTGCAATGTCCAAGAGGGTTGCTCCAAGCTCCAATGTGCTCCTTCTCTTTCTCCAATGATGGAAATGGGCCAAAAGGGGCTCTCAAGGTGAAAGTGGCTCAATGGTGAGCTAGGGTTTCAAGAGAGATTTTGGCAGAGTAAGGGTGCTTATGATTGTGGATCTGAAATAAGGGATCTCCATCACCTATTTATAGTTTTTTGGTGGTGGAGTGCTGACCCATGGTTTTGGGAACCATATGGTTTATGGTAGCTGTATAGGGTTTTTTCCTCCTTTTCCTCATTATTTTATATTTTTTATTATCTTTTTAGGGGATTTTTTCTATTTTAGAGGAATTTTGGATATTTTTGGAGGAAAAAGGGGTTTTTTATCCTTTTTGAGGCTATTTTGAGGGTTTTGTGGCCTTTTGGAGGCTTTTTAGTGGGATTTTTAAGGTTTTTAAGGGAAATATGGTAGGAAAATGGACAAATGAGCCATGTAATGTGGTAGATGAGGTAGTGAACACTTTTTGGGTGTTAATAGTGAAGGATCCTCCTTCCAACATGCTTGGAATGGCTTCTGTAAATGTGTCCATCACTTCTTCCTCGAAGTGTCATCAATCTGAAGAACACCAAGCCTCTCCCTGAAGTACTCGAACTTCACCCTGGCTAGTGTCTTCGTTAGCACATCTGCAATCTGCTCGTCTGTCGCAATGTATAGGAGCTTCACAGCTCCTCTCTGCACCATATCCCTGATATAGTGATATTTGATCTCTATGTGTTTTGACCTGTCATGAAACACTGGGTTCTCAGACACCTTCACACAACTCTGGTTATCACAACAGATACCAGTAGCATCCAACAGGAGATCAAATAACTCAGGCATTAGCTTCTGTAGCCATACTGCCTCACAACTAGCTGAACAGGCTGCAACATACTCTGCCTCAGCTATACTCAGTGCTACGTAGGACTGCTTCCTGCTGAACCAAGAGATCACACATGATCACATACTGAAGCATCACCCAGATGTGCTCTTCCTATCTGCAGCACTGCCTGCCCAATCTAAATCAACATAAACTTGCAGGTTAAACTTTTGATTCACTTTATACTTGAGCCCATAATCCACTGTACCTTTTAGGTACCTCAGAATATGCTTTATAGCAACCAGGTGAACACTCCTCGGATCTGTCAGGAATTGGCTCAATGTGTTCACTACAAAGCAAATATCTGGTCTCATGTTAATTAGGTACATCAAGGTCCCAATCATCTGACGATACATAGTGACATCAACTGGTTCAGATGAAGCATCACATAGAAGCTTCAGGTTCGATGCCATAGCCTCGTAGTCCATCATCCTGAACTTCTTCAGGATCTCTACTGCATACTTCCCTTGTCCAAGGAAGATTCCATCTGCACTCTGCCACACCTCCATACCTAGAAAGTGGTGCATCATACCCAAGTTCTGCACATATATGACTCATTGTCATGTGTCTCAGAACCAAGTGGCTGCTCCTCATACACTTCTTCTTCAACTACACCATTCAAGAAAGCTGTCTTGAAATCCATCTGTTGTATCTTTTATTTCATCACTTTTATATTTCTCTATGCTGCCATCTGTAGCATGCTTGATCTTGATAGATCCATATGGAAGTCATAAAAAACTTCCCTTCAGGTCTTGGGACTACATCACAAACATCATTCTTCATGATCGACGAATCATGGCATTCTTCCCATATCCTGGGAACTTCAATATCTTCAATAGATAATTTTGTTGTTGAACAAATGATGTAGTTCTTCTTTTGTAGGTGATGGCATACGATCTTTCCTACACAACAAGTTAAATTGCATGATGAGAAAACATCTCATAGTTTTCAGAACAAATTCTTACGCATAAAGAAATATGTCATACAGTCATGCAATTATCTTAGCCAATGCTTCAATACAACATTTATCCATATCCCGTAACTTTCTAGATGCCTTCCAATCTCTACCAGAACATTGTTAAGAGTGTGCAAAACTCCCAACATGTTAGCAAAGAGGTTTCATTCTAGATAAGTAGCAATGGAATGTTGTACAGTGCCATAGTCCACTTACCCATGCATATTAGTAGTATATTGTTCATCAATGCAACTATTCTAATATGCATAATACACAACCTAATTCTAGGAACATCAGTATATACATTATTGAATAGTATTATTTAAACAATAAAATATGCAAGTAATGACAATTCAAATACTTATCTTTGTTTTTTTGTTGGGTTGCCTCCCTCTCAGTCTTTGCTTCTTTTCTGCAATTCCATTCTTATGTGGATTGTGAGAAGTGGTCAACTCCCTATGAATATCTGCATCCTTGCAGAAACTACTGAAGTGTGCTCCTTTGCTTTCTTGCAGGAACAACTAGAGTGTGCTCCCTCTTGATCTTTTCTTCCTAGATTACCTATCCTTGAACTTACATCCATCCCTAATCACTATGCATGCTTATTAGTATCATCATTGTGTTATCCTTGAGGTCTCATACATAATCACACATTTATTAGTATAATCCTAATACTATCAAAACACAATAATCTTAAACATGTATATTCATGATCATTCACAGATAATAAACATTAGTATTCAAGGTTTCAGGGAAGTCTTCTTTTACTCATACATATTCTTATTTGATCATAGGACTCTTCTAGTTAGTTGAATCATCAATCAAGATAAGAGACATAGTATGCATAAAACCCGTGATTATTCAAACCTATACCTTCATGATTCTTCTGGTTAGTCATATCATCAATTATGGTAAGAAACATAATATGCATATAACCATGATTATTCAAACCTATGACTTCATGAATAATCATTATCAACAACACAACAGTATAAGATCCTAACACAAGGTAGGATTCTAGCTTGATATAGGAAAAAATACCTGGATTAGCATGCTAGCTAGTTATGTCTAACATACCAGCATAGTGTCTTATGGTTCTCTTCAGTGACTTGTGCTAGTAACCTGCATGTCTCATAAGTTAACCATTATAGAACCAAGTTATACATACCTCGTAAGTAGATCTTCTATGTGATCCATGATAATGGATGAATCTTTGTCTTCATGTCACCATGAGAATATGTTCTTGAAGTAGAACATGATTTGACTTTCTGGGTGTACCTTTTGTGTTAGCAAACAACATAAACCTCATACAACATCACAATTCATTAGTACAATTATATGTGTCAAAACCTTAATCAATGAATATCTTCTATTAAGGTGATACGACAAGTCCAGTAATTAATCAAGATTGTACTATAATGATATGAAGACAAATATATGATAAACTTAACCATGAAACATACCTGTAAGCCATACCTGTCAAGATTGCTTGTAATCTTCTTATGGAAGGCCTTAGCCTCATCTCCCTCTGAGACAGGAACTTCTTCACTTATGCAGGTGACAAATCCATCTTCTTCTAGGATCAACCCAATCCACTTGATTTGCAAGAACTGGACCTAGAGCTGGATTAGGGTTTGTTAAAGAAACCCCAAAAATTCAAACTTCCGAAAGGATAGAAATATGCGCCTTGATGAGCTGATCAAGTTGGTATATTCATAATTTGAAAAATGCAAAGTTTCACCCCTCAAAATTGCCTTTTAGATTTCTGGATTCACTTGGGAGGACCCTGAATTAGGGTTTGAGTTTCTGGGAGCTGCACCCAACCAAAAGATTTGATTCAAAACTCTAAGCTTTGCTTTTTTCTGAGGAGCATCTAGCCGTGGTCACAGATTTCCAAAATTCCAATTTTTGCAAAAGCCCTAATTTTCCATCTTTCCGATCAAAGTCCCGAACTGGGGTTTGATCAAGCCCGACCTTCTGCCCAACCAAAAAATCTGATCTTGGCCTCTAAATTTCGATTTTGATTAGTAGCATCCAGCCGTGGTCTTCGATTACAAAAATTCCAACTTTCTTCGAAGCCCTAAATTCCGGAATCCATGAATGAAGGTACTCAAAAATAATTCTGTTTTGACAGAAATATGTACCTGATTGTTTCTTGTGTAACTCCGAACTTTTTGATCCACGGGGTCTGCAAAAATTTTTCTGAGATAACCCGACCTATTATCTTTCCATCCCGATAGGTCTGAACTCAATTGGATTCTCTGAGAGAGAGTTATTCCAAGTGTCGCAGCGTGACCTGTTTATGGGATGATACAAGAGAGCAAACTTGTACGGAGTTCCACGTGTCATTGTTTCAACTTCAGCCTTTAAAATGTTTTCCTAAGATAGTATAGTCTGTGTACTACCTGTCACATTTTACGAAATTTCATTTCGAGCTTCCTATCCCAAGTTATGACCTTTTTCCCAAGGTCACCTGATTTTGACTCAGATCTGGAAGAGGCAGAAACCCTATATTGTACAGATCATAAATTACAAAGTACAACGAATTATAGCGAAAGTGCTACGATGACTGGTTTTTGCTATATCAAGTCCTAGCATCGTAAGTGCAACAAGTGTCACACATGCCATATCATGCCTTCTTTCAG
This sequence comes from Larix kaempferi, assembly GCA_027924585.1. Lineage (NCBI taxonomy): Eukaryota > Viridiplantae > Streptophyta > Pinopsida > Pinales > Pinaceae > Larix > Larix kaempferi. The sequence goes on from BSBM01000157.1 coordinate 22,759, forward strand.
GCTAGCTATGATACCATGTTAAATTTTCAGAATTTACTTCAATCTCATCTAGGATCTTAACTGAGAGAACAACATGTAAAGCAAATCTACAACATATCAATCATGGACACAATAATGCAAGTACACAAGAGACACAGAGTTTACTTGGGGAAAACCATAAAGGTGAAAAACCCCAATAACTTCCTCAGAGATAGATAGAGAAAAGATACAACCAGAATACAAGAGATAGTATTCTCCTAGCAGCAGAGCCTCCTCCTCCACAAGTGAACCACTCTCCCAAGTGTGAGTGAGAGAATAGAATGTGTAAAATGAGACATACACACTCTCTATTTATACACTAACTTGACTTGACCTTTACTCAACTAGGTCGGCCTCAACTTAACCACTTAACAGAATGCTGACTGGGCCGACACCCAATAGGGTGGTCTAATAACCCTTTGAACCACATGACCAACCCCTAATAGGGTGGTCTAATAACCCTTCGACCCACATGACTTATATAGGGCCGACCCCAACAAGGTGGTCTAATAACCCATCAAGTATAAGTTACGAAATTTACAATATAAATGACAACACTTCCGTATAAAGGAATAATAACATCTCTATAGGAATACAATATACATATATGTGAAATACATTCTGAAGTTACATATACATCAACATGGCCACCTCACCTAGATGGGACAAACTGGTAATGAAGTAGACGTCTTCCACTTCCAGTGTGAGAATTTTCCCATTGAGATTGAAGTTCTGTGCATCAACATCCCAATAATCTATCAAGCAGCGGAGTAGTAGGTTTTGGGCCCTCAAACCCCCTATACTCCAAAATTTGTACGACCCACATGCTTGCAATGCTTGTTGTGCTTGCACATCGTTGCGCACGGCCTCATCTACTTGGTCATGCTCCCTCTCCCTCCACTCTAGAACGATCCTGGAGTGAGAAAAAACAAGGATTTTAGTCAATTTTATTTTCAAAATCAACTTCATGGCTGTACCCGCGAGCTAATTTGTATACAGGGGTGGGTACCCGCAGTCAACCTGTGCATTGACTGCGAGTATCGTGCCCTACCCGCGACCCGCATAGTGATAGCTCGCGGGTAGCGCCGAAGCCATTTAGGGCTTGTCCAAACTAAAAATCCCACCGCTGAAAACTAAAATGTATGCAATGAAATTAAAGGTATCGATGAGACTACCAACCTGCTCTGGATGGTTCGATGAATGGATGCTTGTAGCTCTCAGAATCGGCAACTGAACTTTCAGGTGAAAACTAACCTCAAAACTCCAAATGGGTGAATAGTAAAAATGAATTGTAAATTGTAAATTTTTATTACTATTTATAATTTTCAAAGACCCACTTGTCTATAATTTTTACCATTTGATGCCATTATGGACTAATATAATGTCATGGAGTAGAATGTTTAATCAGATTTCTTCGGTGAAAGTTCTTTTGGACCATTTCACACCTACGACATGTACGTTTCACACCTGGCATATAGGTTAGATGTCATTTTCACATGCATTATGCATTTTACCTTTTGACCAATTTCATAAACCCTAGGTGCGACCCTGCTTCTTAACTGACACAGAATTTTCACACTACTATAGAAGTGTCATTATGTGGTGGTAGGGATTTTATGAACATGGGTACCCTAGTTAGAACGCCTTTATGCATTCTGGTGCCCATGCCATTGTTTGTCCTTAGGATTGGGATTCCTTTGTAGTTACGCCATGATGTTGCGATAGACTCATACTCTACTTTGTCTTATGCTGGCCATCTCCATTAAGGACTCCCCTCAGTTATATCATGTTTTGATTGCATTGCATCATCCTATTTGCCGCTTGAGCCTTGTGCCGGCTCTTGCTTACTCAGTTTTTAGCTTGGTGCTTGAGCACTTTTTCCCTGTCGAGCCTTGCAGAGCTTTCATTTTCCCTTCACAATTTGATGACCTTTTGACCCTGAGGGAACACACCCCCAAGTGTCCACATCCTGCATGCACTTCCTTGCATTGATCATAGGTATGTTCCATTGCTTGGGACTAGTTTGCTCACTATTTGACACTCGTTCCCTCACCTATTGTACTATAAGAAATTTTATTCTTTTTCAAGCATTCACCAAATATGAAAAAGACCAAAAAAATCAAATATTCCAAAAAGCTGGACGGGATTATGGTTACTACTTCTTGTTGGCAACTGTTGTGTTGCCTTTGAACAGAGCATTCATTCCACTCCATACATTATGAGTCGGGACCATAGTTGGACCTTAGGAGCTGTACTTGTTTCTCAATTTACTCCACCGACTGGTTAAGCTTCCAGTCATTATGGAGACCTTTGTAATGCCTCCTGCATTGCACAGTTTATGTCAAGTCTATGTTGATTGAGTCTATCCCTCTATTCATGCTCTTGTTCAAAGGAAGTCCTGAACCCAGAGTCGGCCACTCCTCAGATCTCTTGACTATTGCATATCGACCATCCTTATTGAGTCAGTCCGTTTCACCTGAGTTCTTCCAAATCTTTCAGCGTAGCTGGTACCTCGTGATGGTTGATGGGGGATGCCTTAATGCCCTCCTTCTAGTGAGTCTCGTTCCGTCGACTTCAACCCATTTATTTGAGGCTTAGAGTTCGGTTGAGTACCTTGAGGCTTGCAGTCATTAGTGGCATGTTCTCTCACTATCGACAGTTTTGGGAATACATCAATGTCCCCTGATCTATGGATTCATCCTAGTGTTCAACTTCAACTCATTTATTCACACTCCCATGATTGTGTTTTGTGCCTTGATGCCCATTTTCATTATTGGTGGGTTATCTTGCATTTGTTAACAGTATACGTCATTGACCGGTAATCAAACGATGTCACATCAGGTTCGACCTCAACTCCTTTATTCACTTGATGGGACTTGCACCGTTGAAGACTTGTGTAGAAGACCCTAGGTGATAGTGGCATTCAATATCTACTTATGACTATGACTTTACATCTGAGATATCACCTCTCAGATATCAGCAGTTTGTACCTCCATTTTGCACCAGTTGTTTCCTTTTCAGCAGGAGACCATATCTTACTGTAGAGGGATCATGGCTATGATCACTTATGACATGTATTCACTATGTACTGCCTATTCATGGCCATTCTATCAGATTGTTGTACTACCCACATGTATTCAGGGACACTATTGTATTATGACGAGTGATCTTCTCTTTCCACTTGTGTATCTATCACTCCACTTATGATATTTATAATGTATTTCAGCCATCGTAGCATCAGTCTCTAACCTCACACATTAGGGGGCATCTATTACAATGTAATCTTCCACCTTGTGAGAATCAACACTCTTTGGCCTAGAGGATGCATTTCACTGACTCAGAACCATTTTATATCCTTCAAACACTATGTTTCCCTATTTTTTCCCTTGTATGCTTGCTGCATCATTATAGCGGGCATACCCACGAGTTGCATCACTATAGCCCGCGGGTAGCATATAAAATGGTAAAAATCACTAGTTTATTACTTTTTACTCCCAAAAAGCGGTCATTGGGTGACCTTTGCCTCTCCATCTGCCCACGAAATGCCTCGATGTGTCCTTTCACTTACCTTTGAGAGGACTATATATTGAGCACATAAGGCTTATGGACGGGAGGAGAAAGAAGAGCAAGAGAAATCTAGTGGATTTTTTCCCCATCTTGAGTCTACACTCATTGAACATTGTAGTTGTGAACCATTTATGTTCACCTTCCAAACTCATATCATAGTTTGAGTTTTCCATTCATGGAGGATTGAAGTGGTGGAGGCACAAGTGGATTGATCCTGATCTTGGTTCATATTGGTTACCAACAAGAGGTCGTATCACATTGTACTTCTTCTTGTTTATTAATAGAAATACTCATATTCTCGTCCATTAATGTTGTAAATGTTGTTTATCTTACATTGGGTTGCATTTGTTGATGTATATGTAAATTTGGAATGTATTTCACATATATGTATATTGTATTCCTATAGAGATGTTATTATTCCTCTATACGGAAGTGTTGTCATTTATATTGTAAGTGTCGTAACTTATACTTGATGTGTTATTAGACCATTTTGTTGGGGTCGGCCCTGTCTAAGTCATGTGAGTTAAAGGGTTATTAGACCACCCTATTGGGGGTCGACCATGTGGGTCAAAGGGTTATTATACCACCCTATTGGGGGTCGGCCTAGTCAACATTATGTTATGTGGTTAAGTTAAGGCCGACCTAGTAAAGGTTATTAGGCAAGTCAAGTCAAGTATAAATAGAGTGCGAGATGTACTCTATTTGATCATTCTATTCTCACACACGCTCTTTGGAGAGTGGCGCACTTGTGGAGGAGGAGAAGCTGCTACTAAGAGATTTCTATCTCTTATGCTTGGGTTGTATCATTGCTCTATCTATCTCTGAGGAAGTTATTGGGGTTTTTCACCTTTATGGTTTTCCTAAGTAAACTTTGTGTCCCTTGTATGCTTGCATTATTGTGTCCATGATTGATATGCTATAGATATGTTGTACATGTTGTTCTCTTAGTTAAGATCCTAGATCAGATTGAAGTAAATTCTGAAAAACTAACATGGTATCAGAGCTAGCATGAAAGAAGCCCTGGTATGGCATGTATGACACTTGTTTCACTTGCGATGCTAGGGCTTGATATAGCAAAAACCAGTCATCGTAGCACTTTCGCTATAAATCCATTTTCGTGAATTTTTTAGATCAAAAACCTTTACAGGTAGAATATAAGATCCCCATATATCTTTTCTCCAAAGGACAAGTTCTAATTCGCTGTACTTTGTGTTTTATGATTTGTACAATCTAGGGTTCATGCCTCTTCCAGATTTGATTCCTAAACAGGTGACCTAGGAAAAAAGGTCATAACTTGGGCTTGGAAGCTCCAAATGAAATTTAGTAAAAATTAACAGGTAGTGCATGGACTTTAATTTCTCAGATAACTTTTTTAGAGGCCGAAACTCAACCAGTGACACATGGCATGCTGTACAAGTTCGCTCTCCTGTTTTATCCCATAAACAGGTCATGTTGCGACACTTGGCATAACTCTCTCTCAAAGAATCCATTTGAGGTCAGAATTGTCGAGATGGAAAGATGACAGGTGAGGCTACCACAAGAACAATTTTCAGGCCTTGTGGATTGGAAAGTTTGGAGTTACACAAGAAAAAATCAGGTGCATATTTCTGTCAAAACAGAATTGGATTTTGAGCACCTTTATTCATGGCTCCGAGAATTAGGGTTTCAGAGAAAGTTGGTATTTTTGTCATTGAATACCACGGCTGAATGCTACTCATAAAAATCTAAATTTAGAGACCAATATCAAATATTTTGGTTGGGTAGAAGGTCAGGCTTGATCAAACCCTAGTTCGAGACTTTGATTTGAAAAGTGGAAAATTAGGGCTTCTGCAATAATTAGAATTTTTGAAGTCTATGACCACGGCTAGAAGCTCCTCAGAAAAATAAAAGTTTAGAGATTTGGATCGAACCTTTTGGTTGGGTAGAAGGGTGGGATTTATCAAACCCTAGTTCGAGATCCTGTCCAGAAGATCTAGAAGTCTCAAAGGCAATTTTGAGGTGTGAAACTTTGTAGTTTTCAAATTCTGAGTATACCAGGTTGATCAGCTCATCAAGGCGCATCTTTCTATCCTTTTAAAAGTTTGAAATTCAAAGTTTGAATTTTTAGGGTTTCCCTAACAAACCCTAATCCAACACCAGATCTAGTTCCTGCAAATCAAGTGGATTGGGTTAATCCTAGAAGAGAATGGATTGGTCACCTACATAAGTGAAGAAGTTCCTGTTTCAGAGGGAGATGAGGCTAAGGCCTTTCATAAGAAGATTACAAAGCAATCTCGATAGGTATGACTCATACATGTATGTTTCGAATTCTGTTCATAATTAAGTTTATGATATGTTTGTCCTCATATTATTACGGTTAGTACAATCTTGGTTATTTTTAGACTTGTCGTATCACCTTAATAAAATTATGAATGCATTGATTAGGGTTTTTGACACTTATGATTGTACTAATGCATTGTGATGTTGTATGAGGTTGATGTTGTCCACTAACATGAAAGGTACATCAAGAAAGACAAATCATGTTCTAGTTCAAAAACATATGACCATCGTGACATTAAGACAAAGGTTGATCCATTGCGATGGATCACATAGAAGATCTACTTACGAGGTATGTATAACTTGGTTTTATAATGGTTAACCTATGAGATATGCAAGTAACTAGCACAAGTCATTGAAGAAAACAAGAAGACATTATGTAGGTATGTTAGACATAACTAGCTAGCATGCTAATCTAGGTATGTTTTTCCTATATCAAGTTAGAATCCTACCTTGTGTTAGGATCTATTATATAAGTATACATGGCATGATTGATAATGATTATTTATGAAGTTAGAAATTTAAGTAATCTAGGGTTTATGCATATTATGTCTCTTACCTTGATTGATGATATGACTAACCAGAAAAGTCTTTTGGTCAAATATGAATATGCATGAGTAAGAGAAGTTTTCCTTAAAACATTGAATGCTAATGCTTATTATCTGTGTTTGAAATGATCATGACTATACATGTTTAATATTATTGTAGTATTGAGATTATACTAAAGAATGTATGATTATGTATGAGATCTCGAGGATATCACAATAATGATACTTGTAAGCATGCATAGTGATCGAGGATGGATATAAGTTCAAGAACATGTAATCTAGGAAGCAAAGATCAAGAGGAAGCACACTCCAGTAGTTTTTGCAAGGATGCAGATATTCAGAGGGAGTCCACCACTTCTCACAATCCACATCAGAATGGAGTTGCAATGATTCAGAGGGAGTCCACCCAACAACCAAACAAAGATAAGTATTTGAATTGTCATTTCTTACATATTTGTTTGTTTAAATAATGATGTTCAATGATGTATATGCTTATGTTCATAGACTTAGGTTGTGTATTATGCATATTAGAATAATTGCATTAATGAACAATATACTACTAATATGCATGTGATGGGTAAGTGGCCTATGGCACTATACAACATTCCATTGCTACTTATCTAGAATGAAACCTCTTTGTTGACATGTTGGGAGTAGTGCAAACTCTTAACAATGTTCTGGTAGAGATTGGAAGGCATCTAGAAAGTTACAGGATATGGATGAATGTTGTATTGAAGCATTGGCCAAAATAATTGCATGACCGTATGACATATTTCTTTATAAGAATTTGTTCTGAAAACCATGAGATTTTTTTAATTATGCAATTTAACTTGTTTTGTAGGAAAGATTGTATAGCTTCACCTACAAAAGAAGGACTACAACATTTGTTCCAACAACAAAGATATTTATTGAAGATATTGAATATATTGAAGTTCCCAGGATCTGGGATGAAGTAATGGAAGAATGCCATGATCAGTCGATCATGAAGAATGATGTTTGGGATGCAGTCCCAAGACCTGAAGGGAAGTCTGTTGTGACTTCCAAATGGAACTATAAGATCAAGCATGTTGCAGGTGGTAGCATAGAGACTTTTGCTCCTGTAGCCAGATCCACTTCCATCAGATCAGTACTTGCTCTGGCTACAGTGATGAAATGGAAGATACACCAGAGGATGTCAAGACAACTTTCTTGAATGGTGTAGTCAAAGAGCAAGTGTATGTGGAGTAGCCACTCGGGCTTGAAACACATGATCGAGAGTCACATGTGTGCAAACTAAAGAAAGCCATGTATGGTTTGAAACAAGCAGCTAGGACCTGGTATGGCAGGATAGATGGTTTTCTATCCATTTTGGGCTTTACCAAGAGTAAAGCGGATTCCAACATTTACTACAAGGTTGAGGAAGGAAATCCAGTGACACTACTTTTGTATGTGGATGACTTGTTTGTTACAGGTGAGGATAGATTGATTTCCAACACGCAGTGGAAGCTTGATGCCGAGTTCGAGATGAAGAACTTGGGGATGATGCACTATTTTCTAGGCATGGAGGTGTGGTAGAGTGTAGATGGAATCTTCCTTGGACAAGGGAAGTATGTAGTAGAGATCCTGAAGAGGTTCGGGATGATGGACTGCAAGGCCATGACCACACCTATGGCATCGAACCTGAAGCTTCTGTGTGATGCTTCATCTGATCCAGTTGATGTCACTATGTATTGTCAGATGATTAGATCCTTGATGTACCTGACGAACACGAGACCATATATTTGCTTTGCCGTGAACACATTGAGCCAGTTCCTGACGGATCCGAGAGGTGTTCACCTGGTTGCTGTAAAGCATATTCTGAGGTACCTAAAGGGTACAGTTGACTATGGGCTCAAATATGAGGGAAATCAAAATTTTAACCTCGAGGGTTATGTTGATTCAGATTAGGCAGTCAGTGCCATTGATCGGAAGAGCACTTTGGGGTGCTGCTTCAGTAAGGGATCCAGTATGATCTATTGGTTTAGCATGAAGCAATCCTGTGTGGCACTGAGTACATCCGAAGCAGAGTATGTTGCAGCTTATTCAGCTAGTTATGAGGTAGTATGACTCCAGAAGCTACTGTCTGAGTTATTTGATCTCCCGCTGGAGGCTACTGGTATCTTTTGTGACAACCAGAGTTGTGTGAAGCTGTCTGAGAACCCAGTGTTCCACAACAGGTCGAAACACATTGAGATCAAATATCACTATATCAGGGATATGGTGCAGAGAGGAGCAGTGAAGCTCCTATATGTTGCGATGGATGAGCAGGTTGCAGATGTGCTGACGAAGCCACTAGCCAGAGTGAAGTTTGAGTACTTTAGAGAGAGGCTTGGTGTTCTTCAAATTGATGACACTTCAAGGAAGAAGTGATGGACACATTTGCAAGAGCCATTCCAAGCATGGTGAGAGGAGGATCCTTCCCATGGCTATGGTTGTAAGCACTAGATGATGAGGATCAGGACGATGCTCCAGTTACTGCTCTGTATATGCATTAGTTGGATGCTTTGATTAGTGTGATCATCTATTTGTATATGCATCATGTTGGATTCTTGATATGATCAGGTGGATCATGTATTTGTATATTTATTAGGTGGTACATTGTATGATCAGGTAGATCATGCATGATGATATGTATCAGGCAGATACTCTGTATGCATCAGGTGGATGCATTGTATGATCAAGATGATCATGGATGACAAGCTTCAGGATGTTGCTCTAGATGACATGCATCAGGATGATGTAGTGTTGATGATCAGGATGATCATGTGTACATCAGGAAGATGTATAGTGAGTATCAGGTTGATACTCTATGGCCGTGGACAGGTTGTGCAGATGAGAATATAAGTAGACTTGGGAGATCTGGATAGGATGAAAAAGGCCTTAGATGCTCTTTCGAGGTTTTGATTTGGAGGACATATAATCCTATCCCTAGGAGGGTTGCAGATTCTCTTGCTAGGTTTTGCCGCTGGCATATAATAGCTCCCTAGGAGATCTGGCAAATGCTCTTTCGAGGTTTTGTCCTATAACATGTAATCCTAGCCCTGGGAGATCCGATAGGTTGAGCTGTGTGCTCATAATCAGTCCTGGGATGCTCTTTCAAGGTTTTTCCATGACCACATGTAATAAGTCCTGGAGATCTGGACAGGATGAAAAAGGCCTCAGATTCTCTTTAGGGTTCTTGCTTGGAAAGACACTCTTTTAAGGTTTTGTGGTGGGGGTCACTTGTAATAAGTCCCAGAGATCTTGACAGGATGAAAACGGCCTTAGATGCTCTTTAGGGTTCTTGCTAGTTAAGAGACTCTTTTAAGGTTCTGTGATAGTCACATATAATACTAGCCCTAGGAGATCCGACAGGTAGAGCTGTGTGCTCATAACAGCCTGGGATGCTCTTGCGAGGTTTTGTGACGCACATAATAAGTCTTGAGGATTCCACAGTATGGCCAGTGATGATAAAGACCTGTAGGTGGTGGGCCTACATCTAGTATGAAAAAAGACTGGCTCTGTAGAACTTCCTATGATGAGTAGATTCAAAGATTGATTGAGATAGCAGCAGCAATGATGTTGATGATGATTCGATGACGATGATCTAGAGAAGAAGACTTGTGCTAGAAGACCTGTGTCGAGAAATACCTTCCTAGTTAAGAGGGAGTGTTGATGTATATGTAACTTTGGAATGTATTTCACATATATGTATATTGTATTCCTATAGAGATGTTATTATTCCTCTATACGAAAGTGTCGTCATTTATATTGTAAGTGTCGTAACTTATACTTGATGGGTTATTAGACCACCTTGTTGGGGTCGGCCTTGTCTAAGTCATGTGGGTCAAAGGGTTATTAGACCACCCTATTGGGGGTCGGCCATGTGGGTCAAAGGGTTATTAGACCACCTTATTGGGGGTCGACCCAGTCAGCATTATGTTATGTGGTTAAGTTAAGGCCGACCTAGTAAAGGTTATTAGGAAAGTCAAGTTAAGTATTAATAAAGTGTGGGAGGCACTCTATTTGATCATTCTATTCTAACACACACTCTTTGGAGAGTGGTGCACTTGTGGAGGAGGAGAAGCTGCTGCTAGAAGCTGTGATTTTAAAAAACGGGGGAAGTAAGCTTTTCTTATTTCTGGACGCATGCACAAACTATAGAAAGTCGTTGTGACGTAGAATGTGCATACTTTGTTGATTCCATTTACGAAATAAATCACATTTTCTAAAAACTCGTGTTTTTTAAGAAATCATGTAAACCTTCTAGAAGCTGTGATTTTAAAAAACGGGGGAAGTAAGATTTTCTTATTTCCGGATGTGTTCTATTTTCTTTATCAATATGGACAAATGCTTCACAACCAAACGTTCTCAGAAATGAGTAGTTTACATTTTTATCTATCCATGCCTCCTATGGAATACCACCATCCAAAGCACTTGAAGGTCCTCTATTTATTAAATAAACAACAGTATTTACAGCATCTGCCCAAAACTATAAGGGAAACCCTACATGCAGTCTTATGCTTGGGTTGTATCATTGCTCTATCTATCTCTAAGGAAGTTATTGGGGTTTTTCACCTTTATGGTTTTCCCCAAGTAAACTCTGTGTCTCTTGTGTGCTTGCATTATTGTGTCCATGATTGATATGCTATAGATATGCTATACATGTTGTTCTCTCAGTTAAGATCCTAGATCAGATTGAAGTAAATTCTGAAAAACTAACAGCATTTACTTGTTATATCATGGGCCATTTCTATTGATGATGTTAATGTCGTTTATATATTATATGTACTTGTTGTATATTGGCTGTCAAGACTCATTTGCAAATTCAAGTGCACAGATTAAAAAGCTCCAACGGAGATCTACATCAAACATTTGGATCGAGGTTGGTTAGATTCTTCATTATCTTAGCATTGTCATTTATATAGCATAGCATTAGGAATTGAGTTGATTTCTGGTAGTCTGCTGTTTGTTTTGGTCTACCCCAAGCCATAGTGAGTTTTCTCCAACACAACTTGAACCCGCAACTTAGTCTCAACAATAAACAAATAAAATGCATATAATATATGAAATTTGTTAGTATAAACAATAGCACAATCCATAATATATATAAGTAAATGAACCCAATGATAATAAACCATTAATAATATCAATTGGATGAGAAAATGAGTATTTCTATTAATATGAACAAGAAGTACAATATACAACCTCTTTCCCGCAACTCATCTAAACCAAGAACTAGGTCCCTCCACTAGTGTCTCCACCACTTCAATCCCCCATGCAATGGAAAACACACGAGTAAAGGAATGAGTCCTTCACAATATATGGAATAGTTTGGTAGGTGAACATAAAAGGTTCACAACAAGTAGGATCAATGGATGTAGAATCAAGCTATGGAAAAACTCCAATAGAGTTTCGATGCTCTCTCCTTCTCCTCCTTCCATGCACCACAAGAGCTCAATATATAACCCTCCAAAGTTAGGTGAAAGGTTGAATCAAGTTGTTTCGAGATACATGGAGGGCCAAAGGTCACAATGGCCACTTTTTGGAGTGAAAAATAGAGGTTTTACTATTATTTGCCAAAAATTCGATGTACGCTGTGTATAGTGGTGCAGTCTGCGTATACGCGAGGTGTAATGAAGTAGCTCGTGTACAGGAGGAAAAATAGGGAAAAAAAGGGGTTCAATGGGAACCACAAGTATGGTTTTGAGTCTATAAGTAGGTGAGAGAAGCCAAAGAGTATATATGCTCACAAGGTGGCAAAATACAGTATAACACAATTGTTATCTCTATAAGTACCATTTTGAAGGCTATATACTCACCATTCAAATATTGTATACTATGTGTGGAGCTTGGATTGTGGGTCGTTTGGTGCTTGAAACTGGTATCAAATTTAATCATATTCTTATCATGACCTATATTGTTGTTGTAGATCTTCCTTTGTATGAGAGATGTAGGTTTTGAACTTTGATTATGGAACACATTGTTAAGTTCTTTCCGCATTAAAATTTTTTCGTTCAATAATAAATTACTCAAGGAAGATGATTAAAAGTGCTTACTGTTGTGTGTAGAAATTCTATATTACTGAGAAATTTTATCAGGACTATAAAAAGGTGGAAAATAATTAGAAGTGCACCTTCTCTTATTCTCCCAAAACACTGTTAATTTCCAGGTTAAGTACATTACCAGTTGCAGAAGATGCATTTGTTGGATGCTATAGTTGGGGCTGTACTCATCGGTAAAGACAATTATCCAGAGTGGTCGAGTAATATCAATGCCACATTCATCTACAATGAGTTGTGGCATGGAATACATGAAGGAGAAACCATTCAAATAGAAACTGTCCTGACCTTGAAATCTGAGCCAAAACCACTAGCAATAGAGAAAGAACAAGATATATGGTAGGACAGATACAACAAGGCATTGGAAATGATTAGTGCAACAATGACTGAAGAGGTGATTCAACACATATTACCTGCAACATCCTGTTTTGATGCATTGAAAATATTGAAGGACCTATTTGACTCACATTCTGAGATGGAGATAATTTCGATAATGTTGAAGTTGTTCAATTTAGAAGTGAAGAATAATGATACCATGATTGTTGCATCTGATATCAGAGCAATCATGCATAATATCCAAGCCACTAGAATGAAACCATATCTTCCACTTACTTCCTTTTTCAAGTTCCTCTATCCTACAATTCATACTACCTTGAATCACTTCAAGTTAGTGATAAGCTGAACGAATTCACCTTCGAAAACTTGGTGGAGAAGATAGCAGATAGAGAAAAATATTTTGGAAAGAATAACATCCATCCCACAGGAGAGACCCTTTTCTCTTCTCACAAAGAAAAGAACCAATAAAAATACTCTTCAAAGGGAGAGAACAATAGAAGAGAACTGAGGAAGAAGGAATTTAAGAGGCAAGGTGGAGAAACAACTCAAGCAAGATACCATAATTACAATGTAATCGCTATGGGAAGAATGGAAATGAAGTAGATCATTGTTGGGACCCTTGGGATTCCATCAAAGAAAGACATAATAAGAAGAAATAAGACAAAAGGCTGGTAAATATTCTGAAGATATTCGTTTTATTATTGCACATTGCAATATTGGAATAAATGAAATCACACCATTTTCATCTTACAAAGATACTTGGATGCTTGATACTGGTGCAACATCCCACATGACATTTAGAAAAGTATTTTTTGGAGAAATGAAAGACATGGTAGATGGTATAGTGTATTTTGTAGACAAATCCAACTTCAAACCAAAGGGAATTGGTTCCACCAGGCTCAAACTATTTGGATTCCCTGAATTTTTGTTTCATAATGTTCTCTATCTTTTAGAGTTGCAGATAAGCTTGTTGTCCTTGGTGTAGCTTCGTCAACAAGGTCATTCCATCAACATGTTCAATGGAATGATAGAGAGAAGGAAGTATAATGACAAATAGGTCATCATGAATGGATATGAAGATGGAAATTTGTTGAAGCTAAAGGGATCATCTGCAAGACTTCAAAATTTTTCCTGCCTCTCTTAGCATGAAGAAGGTATTCTATCATCCAATATTTTATGGCATGCTAGATATAGAAACTTAAACTATAATAGTCTCCACTTATTGAAACAAAATGGTGTTTCTGGTCTTCCCACCATTCCTAAGAATATGAACAAATGTGATGCATGCATACTAGGAAAAAATAGTATGAAACCATTTCATGAGTCAAAATTCAGAGCATGTAGAAAGTTAGAGTTGATTCACTATGAACTATGTGGCACCATGCTTGTTCCTTCTGCCAATGGTAATAAATATCTCATGAATTTCGTTGATGAATACACTAGAATGTGTTGGATGTACTTGTTAAAGAGAATTTTTGAAGCATTTGAAACATTCAAAAATTTTCATGCATGGATAGAAAATGAAGCACAATCTCATATTGGCACACTTCATACTGATAATGGAAAAGAATACACTTCTAATAATTTTGAAGACTATCTTTCTCAACACGGTATTGTGCACCAAACTATAGTTCCTTACAAGCCTAAAAAAATGGTGTGGTAGAAAGAATGAAAATAACCATCATGAATATGGTATCCTCCATGTTGCTTTTCAAGAATGTCAAACTGATGTATTGGGGTGATGCTATGTATTTGAGAAATATAAGTCCAACTCATGCTCTTGAAAACAAGAATTTTCATGGAATGTGGTATGGCCACATCCCTTCGGCGAGACATCTTAGGGTATTTGGTTCCACCTGCTATGCCTTGATACCAAAGGAACAAAGAGACAAACATGGTGCTCGAAGTCAAAAATGCATTTTCTTGGGGTATTCAGACACCTCTAAGGCATATCGTCTTTATGATGAGGTAAACAAGAAGTTTATTCTTTCCATAGATGTCATTTTTCTTGAAATAAATAAAAATGATGAGTCTATTGAAAGATAACTCGATCGTCTAGAAAATGTTTCCCATGTAAAGACCTATTATGAAGTTGGTAATGAAATTACACATATTGAAAGGGGGATCCCTATCTTGGATCAATATTTGGAATTTCCTTTTGAAGTACCAACATCCTCTCATGAAGAAACTCATAAAGAAGAAGTTCCTACGACTTCACTTGAATAGGATTTTCAACTTGATGAGGTGATTGAAAGGATTGGAAGATTGAATCTTGAAGAAAATGACGCACCACAAGCTGATCAACCTGGGCCATCATGGGAAATTCCAAAATGGGCCACAAAGAAACTTGAAAGTGTCCATGTGGATGAAGCTGGAAATATGCAGGGAACAAGAAGTTCAACCAAACAAGAAGATGGAGGAGTTATAGATAAATCAAACTCAAGTGATGTAGAAGACATGGATGTCTCATATGATTGTTGTTTACTCAAAAGATTGAAATTTTTTCCATAACCTAATATTAGCCTGCAAATTGTTGCAAGTCATATAAAATATTTATATATGATATTAATAGTTAGGTGGGACCCCCCAAAAGTAAGGTGACATGTCCACTAGTGAAAAGTAGCTTCAGATTGCAAGTTGGACTGGCATACGATGACTTACATGTTTGGTTTGAGGCTCATGTTCTTTGGTTTGATATATTGCAGATTATTCCAAAGGATGGAAATGATGTCATTGAATTATTTTGACATGATTTGAATATCGATATTCATATGAAGGTTCAATATTTGTTAATGCTCAATTTGCAAGTGAAGTTTGGAAGTGTTGGCATTGCTTTGCACTTTGAATGTTTTACTTTCACAATGTAGTGATATTGTTTTAAATCTTCAATACATCCTACATATATTTAAAGCTTGATTACATTAAAAGGTTATGTTTACAAAGGTAAAGGGGCAATTGGATATGTATTTGGTTATGTCCCTAAACTATTATATTTCTAACCTAGAAACAATGGTACTTTCCTATATGCATGTCTACCTTATCATGGCTAGTGGAGCCTTGTTACTATTCGGATTGGTTGTATATTATTTGCATACTATATGTTAATGGTGAAAAAAGTAAACTCCAAATTTGAAAAGGTGGTGGGATGCAGGGATCAAATTTGAAAGGTGGGGTCCCATTTCACTTTGAAGGGCTATGAGATATTGAACCCTTCAATGTTTCCATGTAAAAATAAGTCCTTCTTTTCAATTGAAAATGTACTAGTACATCAAAATTTCAATGTTTACTTACATAGTAAAGTTGAGAGGCTTTATTTTGCAGTGGATATAGCAGCACTGAAGGTTATATATGTCATATAACACGACCATATTTCGCCCCGATCTAGTGGTGTTACACAGAAATCTTCCACCTTGTGAGCATCAGCATTCTTTGGCCTGTAGGATCCATTTCAGTGACTCAGATCCATTTTTATCCTTCAGTGACACTAGTTTTCCCTATTTTTATTCCTACCCGCATGTTGCATCACTATAGCATGCGTACCTGCGAGTTGCATCACCATAGCCCGCGGGTATCAAGTAAAATGGTAAAAACCACTATTAATTACTTTTTACTCCCAAAAAGCGGTCATTGGGTGACCTTTGGATCTCCATCTGCCCGAGTAACGCTTCCATGTGTCCTTTCACCTACCTTTGAGAGGACTATATATTGAGCACATATGGCTTATGGACAAGAGGAAGAAGAGAATCGTAAGAGAACTCTAGTGGATTTTTTCCCTATCTTGAGTCTGCACTCATTGATCCTTGTAGTTGTGAACCATTTATGTTCACCTTCCAAACTCCTCTCTAGTTTGAGTTTGCCATTCATGGAGGATTGAAGTGGTGGAGGCACAAGTGGATTGATCTAGATCTTGGTTCAGATTGGTTGTCGGCAAGAAGTCGTATCACTTTGTACTTCTTCTTTTTCATTAATAGAAATACTCATATTATCGTCCATTCATGGTGTGAATGTTGTTTATTATACATTGGGTTACATTTACTTATGATATTATGGACCATTGTTATTGATAATGTTAATGCTTTTTATATATTATATGTACTTGTTGGATATTGACTATCAAGACTAATTTGCAGATTACGAGTACTTGGAAGTGTGTGGATTGAAAGCTCCAACGGAGATCTACATCAAACGTTGGATTGAGGTTGGTTACATTTCTCCATTATATTAACATTGCCATTTATAATAGCATTGTTTTGAGAATTGAGTAGATTTCTAGTAGTCATCTGTCTATTGTGGTATTCCCAAGCCATAGTGAGTTTTCTCCAATACAGAAATGGCGACTCCACTGGGGAAAAAATCCATGTTTGGGAAATGTTTTGAGCATTAGTCTATAATTAGAGTTGCTATTTATCGAATCTCTATGTCACTGATTGGCCGTTAAGATACACTGTAGAAAACTTGCTTTTTCTGAGTCTATGGACTCTTTATTTGACCATTTGCTTTTCCTCACCCACGGGCTAGCTTAGCTCTACCCGCGTATACCCACCTCTGTTTACTCTACTGCTCACGGGTACCCATAGGTATTCCTTCGACAATAGCGTGTACAACTCCGGATTTTGTTGGTTTATGGATATTGGTTGTTGCTGGGTGAGTTTGGTTGGTTCCTGAGTCTTTGTTGGCCTCTTTCTTGACTGTTTCATGCCTTGGTTGTGACCGGATCTCTTCGTTTCTCTTGGTTGAGCCTTCTTGGTTTTTTACCAATCTTTGGTTTTAACCTCTTGGTTTTTTCCTTTTGAGCTCTTTCCTTTGGCTGAGTCTTGCTATTTAGGATCTACTGGGTTGTCTTAGTGATCTTCTCGGCACTTCAGTGACTAAATAGTAGGATTTTGCTTGCATTTTTTCATTTCATTTATATTGAAAAAATACAAAAATATTCATTTAGTTTTTTTCATTTTCCTTCTCATTTGTAAGCGAAAATACAAAAATATTTTACTTTCATGTACTGCATCTTGCATTGAGTGCGTGTTGCCTTCATCTTAGGTTCTTCTTGTGCATCGAAAAGATAAAAGATTGCATCTTTATTTCAGAATTGTTGGTTGACTTTGCATATTAGTGTCATTGTTTTATTGGATATATGAGTCTAGGATTGGACGATGTTGCATACTATTGAGTCTACACAGCACTGGTTTCACGATCATATCCCTTGAGTAATCACAGCCACTAAAATTAACGCTTAATCACTAAAATTGATTCGACTGATTTTATTTTATAGGGTACACCAACTAGCATAGGTTTAGAGTCTTGGAATAGATCATTGTGAGTTAACAATCCAAGACTACTGAATGAAACATTAGGTGTCTGATCAGGGAGTGGAGGAATTCATGGTATAGATCGGTGTTCTCAGGAAAGCTCTACTCAATCTAGAGTTAAGCATAAGGTCACGAGAGGTTGGTTGAGGAGATATCCCTTTGATATCGATTGAACGTGGGAGATATATCCAGGATTTGTTCATATCTGGGGGTACTAGAGGTTCATCCTCTTGTGCTTCGGGCTTCACTACCCTGCCCATACGACGGGTCCCACCTGCGACTATCCCCCTGAGCATTGGTTATATTGCGGTGAACATAGTTGCCTTAGCTAGGTACCGCACATGGTACTTGCAGTGTTTATGCTGTTTGTGTCCCGAGTCAAATAGGGATTGGATAGCACAGTTGTGTTCATGCAGTGGACTTGACCCTGTTGACAAAGTGAAGCCTGGGTGTCTCTATAACTGATTCTATTACCTCTGGCTATAGTTTGGGAGTCTCAAGCCTCTCCTAGGCGAGACATACTAGCTCTAGTGTCGGGAGCTCATTTAGCCACTCTGTCTGTCTGCTCTTGGCTGTAGATTCTCTAGGTGTGTGCTTTTGATTTACTATTTTTTGATCGATAGTTGGCCTTTAGGAGACGTTGTGTCTCTCTCCGGAGAGAACGTGGCACAGAGCCCTACTCTCCGTCGGTCCCGTCGGTTGGCTGGTTTAAAGCCAGCTTTGGTTACATAACGTATTGCTAGAGGACGCCGGAGGGCTCCCTCTGAGTCTTCAGATTCATACGAGACTTACATTGAACACTACATGACTACATATCCCCATATTGAGAAATACCCTTCTACTCCTTCGGGTAGAGTTGAGAATACTTCCGATCCCCAGACTCCTCGTGAGGATTGGGGAGGTGATCCACCTGAGACTCAACCTGGTTCTATTTGGCCTAATCCACTTGATTGGGATCTGTTTGATCCTTAGAATATGGATAATTATCTTTACGGGATGTCCGACCTACCCAAGGATGGAGAATAGGATGAGCCTTTCGTTCCTTCATTTCCACACAATTTTAGATACGGGAGACCTGAGACTCATGATGATATCAGCCCTATGATCAACCCCACCGCATTCTCTTTTGGTATGCCTAGTCACAATACTGTCGAACCTTCCACTATGGTTGGTACTCATGCTGGCACTAGTCAAAGTGTTAGCCATACTATACCCATTGGGGGCACTACCCTCGCTGGGGGAACTACGTTGTCCACCCACTCACATAGTATGGGGATTGGTCAGATTCCTAACAATGCTTATGTTGGAGCACGACCACCTCCTAGGAATACACAACCTAGCTGGAATGTTGTTTGGAATACGATTCGCCATCCAGAACCTAATACACGCATCGCTACTCGTCAACCCAGGACTACTTTTTCACATGATACCGTTCCTCCCAACCACAGGAGTGGACACATACTACATACTTTTGCGTCCACTGCCGCCACTAGTAATGCTAATGTATGGGGTGGGAATATTTCCTATCCACATGGACATCACACGACCAACCCTACTACTGGTCACGTCCATATTGGACCTGGGAATGCTTCTCATGCTTCTGGTCACCACACGACTGCTCAAGCTAATCTTAATGTTGGCGGTGGGAACATACGGTGGGAACATACCATACCACTATGGTCAATACAACACAGTTCCTTCTATGAATAGTACATACATGCCCTATACTCATGGTGTCAACCCTTACTACAATAGAGTCGATGCTGGCCACCAGTATCACCCACCACCCCAATATGGGGCTCACAACACGCATATACCTGCTTACTCTCAAATGGGTCAGCCAAGGGGAGGTTATCAATCTTATGGCCATGGGAAAGCTTATGGGCCGTCAGGTCCTCAGTATCAGTAGTTTAATCCTCATGGTCAAGCTTTTGGTCCATCTTATAACACAATTCCGTTTAACCAACCTTTTATGGGAGCTTATAATAAAGCTTTCCAGCCTCAGCTCCCGTTCCTTGCATGCTTGAATCTCCCAGATCTTTAGAAGCTCATGAATAATCCAATGTGTCACAACCCTACTTGGCCCCCGGTCCCTACCAAGATCCCTTTGGACATTTCGAAGTTTGAGGGGAAAGGTGGTGAGGACCCGGGAGATCATGTCACGACATTTCACCTTTGGTGCTCCTCCAACTCTTTGAATCATGATTCCATTCGATTACGCCTATTTCAACGCACTCTCACGGGGGCAGCCGCTAAATGGTATGTGGAGTTTCCCGGAAACACCTATAGGGGATTCAACGAGATTTCTTTGGTTTTCTTAGACCATTTCCAGTTACTGGTTCGTTATGATACTGGTACTGAGTTGTTGTCAACCTTCCGTCAAAATAAGGCCACACATATTTCTGACCACGTTCAAGAGTGGCATCAGCGGAAGAGATTAGTGAAAGCCAACATTCCTCCAGAGTTCCTGTTGGAATGGTTCCTCAAGTACTTACTTCCATATATTGCTAAGGATGTTTCGATGTCCGGCATTATGACTGAGGAACAAGCTATCTTGAAAGTCCAGCAGATAGATCTTCTTTATTCTCAGTCTGGCATTTTGTATGACATTATTCTTGACACACCGTGAAAAAGACATGAGCTTACATCAGTTCCTGGAACACATGCAGATGGTATCGTGGGGTTCGCATGCACTCGCCCTGTAGACTTGGTAGCTAATCAAATGCAAAATTTGTCGCTAAACCAGTCTGCACCTGGACAGGTTCACACCTTGTCCACTTCCACTCCGTCGTCTGATGTACACAATGTGCAATCAACTAAACTGTCGGGTAACCAACAACCTGGTGGTAAGAAAAAGGGGAGAAAAAATCGTAGGGGTGGAAACAATGGAAGTAACAACAATAGAAATCGTAATACTCATCGTAAAGAGAATTTCAACCCTCCTTGGGAAGGCGGTAATGCTGGAAAGGATCGTAAACCTAGGCGTAAGGTGAAATTCCCTTGCAAGCTTTGTGGGGAGGAACATCTTAATCACTTATGTCCTCGAATTGAAGAAGCATCGAAGCATTTGGCACAGAGCCCAGCTATGTTGAACAATCCCCTACCTTATCACCAAAACATGGCTTCGCATGCTCCCACCACTGGTTATGGTACTAATGAAACGGCAACGGATTCTTCCAATACTAGTGGTTATGGATGTGTGAATATGGTTCAGTCGGAGGTTTGTGTTGCTACTCGACAACGTGATTATGGTGCACCACAACCGAATTTGGGGAATGAGCCTCCCCCTCCTCCTGATAATTCCTTGCATATCGAGAAGCCTTCCATTATGCCGCGGATACCGAAAGGTGTTCTCAAGTGATCCACGCATAATCCTAATGCTCGAGCCGCCCATAACTACTCCATTGTAGAAGATTTGGACCAAATTTTGTGTGCCATGTCGGCTCTTGAAGTTTTGCAAGCTTGTCCTTCTCAGAAGCATGTCCTTTTGAGTGCCTTAGGAGTTCAGGATGGGGGAAGTCCTAGTGTTATCAAGTTTGATACTACTGATGTCCAGCCTCACTTACCTTACCACATGGCTTTTCAAATCTAGGTGGTTTTCCTTAAGAGCTTTGTCAAACGTACTATGGTTGATGAAGGTGCCTCCGCGTCAGTAATGTCGCTAACTTGTGGGAAAGCTCTTGGCTCTCCTCCCTTACTTCCATCTAGAACTACACTCACTGCATTCGATGGTAGATCTTTTACGCCACATGGAATTATCCCTTCCCTTGTTGTCTCCTTAGGAAATAAGTCCATGCCTATTGAAGTCGAAGTGGTTGATGCGCCCATCGACTACAACCTTTTACTGGGTCGGAATTGGATGTACGATATGAAGGCTGTCGCGTCTACTATATTTTGAGTTATTTTCTTTTCCCATGAAGGCAAGATTGTGACAATCGATCAGCTGGATTATGTTGGCACTCCTTCCACAGCATCTACGGGATCTGTAGTCCCACAAGTTTCTGATTCTTAGCCAACAAATGGGAACATAGGTGTTGGAATGTACCCTTCATTGATGGGAACTTTTAACCATTTTGCACCTGTGAATTTTATCGGAACCATTTCCGACAGTGCGCCTCCTCCTTCGAATAGTATGCCATTCCGGACTTCCTATTGTAATGATCCATGGATTTTTCCATCCGCAGATTCTATGTCTTGAGACATTGCGCACGTCGGGATGTCTATTCCCTTATCTGTAGTGGAGCTCACTTACGATCACATCCAACAAAACACTACAGATTCAAATCTCTCTTCTACCTAGACAGTTGAAGAAGATCCTGTTACGCTGCTAGTTTGGGCAGCCAACTCATCTTGCTCTCATGATTGCCTCGATGATACTTTTCCATCTGATGAAGCTATCCTCGAAGCCATGTGTGGTAGTGAGAGGCCTTGGGAAGATATGCACCATTGCTCTTATTTCCTTCCCAACCTTGAGCTCGTTGAGCAAGAGGAGTTTAGGACGACTCTAGCTGAGATGGTTGGTCACCCTGTGGCTCTTTTGTAGTCGCATGATGTTTTCTTGGAGGGGAATATGGCCAATATTTCCCAAACCACTTCGATCAACATCTCCCGCACTCCCAGAAAGATTGAGAATGTTTACATCTGTGCGAATTGCACTCCTGAGGAGATTGCTATTTACACTAATTTGTTTACTGAACTTCGGGAAGCTTTCACCTGGTCATATGAGGAGATGCCAGGAATAGACCCTCGCATTGTTGAACACGAGATTAGAATGTATCTTGATGCTAAACCGGTTCGACAATGCTTACGTGCTGTGAACCCTAGGAAGGCAACTGCTATTAAGGCAGAGGTGGAGAAACTGCTCAAAGCTGGTTTCATCTACCCCGTTCCCCTTACCGAATGGGTGTCAAACCCTGTTCCTATGGATAAGAAGCAGGGAACGATCCGTGTATGCACTGATTTCAGATATTTGAACCGTGCATGTCCGAAAGACAATTTCCCCACTCCATTCATTGATCAAATATTGGATGCTTGTGTGGGGAGTGATATTTTTTCATTCATGGATGGCTTCTCAGGTTATAATCAGATTCAAATCAAACCGACAGACCAACATAAAATGGAATTTATTTGTCCATGGGGAACCTTTGCATACCGGAAAATGCCCTTCGGCCTAAAAAACGCTGAAGCTACTTTTCAGCGAGCCATGACCTATGCCTTTCACGATCTTAAGATGATTATGGAAGTTTTCTTGGATGATCTTGCTGGCCATTCTCGTAAGAGAGTGGACCACCCCAAGCACCTCCATATTATTCTCGAACGATGTATTCACTACAAAATTTGATTGAATCCAAACAAATGCATCTTCGCTGTTAGGACTGGTCACCTTCTAGGATTCATAGTTTTGAAAGAGGGTATTAGAGTCGATCCTCTCAAAGTTGAGGCAATACTTTAGTTGCCTCCTCCGCATAATTTGTTACAACTTCAGAGCCTCTAAGGGAGAGCTACTTTTCTACATTGGTTTATAGCTAACTATGCTATTATTACTAAAGGTTTTGCACGCCTATTGAAGAAAGACACACCTTTTATTTGGGATGAGCGAGCCCAGTAGTCTTTCGACACCCCTAAGAAAGCTTTGGTATCAACCCCCATGCTTAGTCCATTAGAATTTACACAAGATTTCATTCTTTATGTGGCCGCATCTCAAGAGACTATTGGCATGGTCTTGGTTCAGGTAGATGATGCGCTCGTCGAGCATGTTATCTATTATCTTAGTCGAAATTTAGTAGACGCTGAACTAAGGTACACCCATGTAGAAAAGATGGCAC
The DNA here is from genome assembly GCA_027924585.1 of Larix kaempferi. NCBI lineage: Eukaryota > Viridiplantae > Streptophyta > Pinopsida > Pinales > Pinaceae > Larix > Larix kaempferi. The sequence goes on from BSBM01000157.1 coordinate 46,734, forward strand.
TTGCGACTGTTCATGCAGTCCAGCGGTTACGGCATTACATTTTGCTTTGAACAACCACTGTTGTAGTTCATATCAATCCATTTCAGTTCGTTCTTTCACGATGCCTTATCGGGGGTAAGTATAATAAATGGATTGTGATCCTTCAGGAATTCGATCTCGATTTTGCTTCTGCAAAATCGGTGAAATCATTGGTGTTCACTGAACTTATGTCGGACCTTCCATGGCTTTATGAGGATGTCATTCATGAATATTCCTTTGTGGATGAACACCTATTCCTTATCTCATCCGAGGACCCTTGGTATGTGGATGTCGTTAGATATCTCCAAACTTTGAAGTTTCCTCCGCATTATTCATGAGACGAGTGATGGCGTGTAAGACATCACGCTAAAAATTATACTATCGTCGGTGAAACTTTGTATCATCGAGGAAAGGATTCCATTCTCCATCATTGTTTGACTCATGAAGAAGCGGAACGGGTATTTAATGATTGCCATGTAGGGGCGTGTGGCGGTCACTTATTCGGGCTTGCTACAGCCCAGCGTATCATGCGAGCTGGTTATTTTTGGCCTACCATCTTTAAAGATTGTATTAACGCTGTGAAGAGATGTCACCCTTGCAAGGTGTTTTCTCGGATACACTCGCATCTAGCGCCCCTCCATTCGGTCGTCACTGTCAGTCCCTTCACGAAGTGGGGGGTAGATTTCATGGATTGCAAACCAGCTTCGGCTGGGGGGCATCACCATATTATTGTGGCCGTGGATTATTTTTCCAAATGGGATGAGGCCATGCCTACTGTAAAAGCCGATGGTGCTATTGCAGCCCATTTCGTGTTCAACCAGATTATCACTCGGTTCGGTATCCCGAAAGAGATTGTCACTGACCATGGCAGTCACTTTCAAAACAAGATGATGGAGGATTTGTCTCTCAAGCTTGGGTTTCATCAGGAACACTCGTCTTCCTACTATCCTCAAGCGAATGGTCAGATTGAAGCAGTAAATAAGTTTTTGAAAACCATTCTCCAACATACCATCCAACAAAGCAAGACCAATTGGCATATCATGTTATATCCTGCTTTTTGGGCTTATCAAACCGCAGTTAAGACTGCCACCGGGTTCTCACCATTCCAGTTAGTTCATGGTGTGGAGTCACTTTTATCAATTGAATGTGAAATCCCTTCGTTCAAGCTAGCCATAGAGCTCCTCCTTGATACAACGGAGATTGAGCAATGTTTAGTACACCTCAAGCAACTTGACGAGCATCATTGAGATGCCACTGTGGCCATTGATGTTAACAAGCGTCGTGTCAAGGTTCAATATGATAGGTCTATCTGTCCTCGGCAATATGCTGAAGGTGACTTGGTACTCTTGTATGACCAAACTAAAGAACCCCTGGGGGCAGGCAAGTTCAATCCCATGTGGCACGGTCCTTACATTGTGATGCGTGTCTTGGAAAAAGGAGCTTATGAGTTAGAAGATTATGAGGGAGTTGTATTGAAGGAGCCTAGAAATGGGCTCCACCTCAAGCGGTATTACGCTTGAACCTTTGGTTTAGGCTGATACTTTTGTACACTATTGTATAATTTTTCTATACATAGTTTGGGTTGCATTTTTGGTTGTCGGGTCTGCTGATTAGCCTCTGTTTGATTGACGAATGTCAGCGGGATGTCCTCTGTTCTTAGGTTTCATGGATGGTGCTAGCCGACATACTAGCAGCTTGCTTCTGCTGCCTGGGTTATCTTTTCACTTGACCATCTAATTGTGTCCTCAGGAGGTGCTTGTCTCGGTCCTACATCTAACAATGTGGCTGAGTATAGTGCCATTGTTGAGCTACTTCAGGATGCCATTTCACATGACATCCAATATTTAGAAGTCCGCCTAGATTCACAACTAGTTGTGTCTCAGCTGAATGGGCAATACTATGTACGAGACCCTACATTACTACGAATATTCCTTAAGGTACGACTCTTGGAGAGACATTTTGTTTCCATTACATATATTCATATTATGAGAAGTCATAATTATATATCTGATGCATATGCTAACTATGTGTTAGATTGGCATTTGTCACATTCATCATGAAGCACATAAATACAAAGACATTCATACATTTGTACCATACACACATGTAGTAGAACCGAGAACCAAAGTTGTATATATATATATAAATATGTCCAAAAATGGTAGTGTCATACAAAACTGGAGCCCGTAGCCCTAAAAAATATACATATCGATACAAAAAATGATGAGACCCTGGGATATCTATTCCCTTCGAGGAGGTCTAGCTGCTGCCTCAATGGGATGTGTCTCATAGTAGTACTGTGCTGCGTTGGCCATCCGCTACAGCAACCGCACCCACTCCCCGGGAACACCCACTACCTGGCGCTGCATGGCCTCAGGTAGTCGGGCCACCTCTATCAGTGGAACTTGAGCAAACATCCGTGATGCGTTACGTCGCAACGTCTGGAGTGTGCGCGCTGCTGTGACATCGGTTGCCACCTCATCTCTACCCCAACGACCATGTCTTGGGAAGCCCTCTGGTCTCACTGGGCCTTTGTCTGTGAGCAAACAGTCACCCATTAGCACATGACACTACCACCAAAAATATTTTTTTCATTTCAACTATAATAAAAAAATCCATAAAAATTTAAAAACACAAAACCAAAAGAGTACTCACTGATGTCTCCGAAGGCTACACCCGGTGGGAGCGGCATGTCACGGTCCTATCTGAAGTTGATCCTTGCATAGGGATAGTCCTCTATAGCGATCACCTTTCGGTTCCACCAGCGGAAGAACTCCTTAGTATATGGTGACACCAAACGGCCACCACCCTATCGTGTCAGTATCTCAGCCCATCGGGTCAGGGCTAGATCTCAGAGACTGTGAGGAGAGACATCCACCCTCGGGCTAAGTCTCAGAACTCTCTCAAAGAAGAAACTGTAGATGATGCTACCATACCCAAAGTTTTTGGCCTTACCCTCTTTGCATTCTGTCAGTTGTGTCTTCATAGACACCAGCAGAGTAGTACACCAGTCGAATATAGTAGGTTGCAAGCATTGTGATGCATAAAACATCACCGGTCTGGATGCCTGATGTAGTGCTTTGGATCTTGTGATCCACACCAGAGTAGCCACTATGATCTTTGTGCTCAAGTCCACTATGAGATTGACCGACACTTGGCTTCCCACTGCTCGTGTGTTGGCGGGACAATACCATGCTATGTAATCTTGCACAGTGATTCCCCCACCCACGGTCCGTGACCGAATACTAGCCACTTCCCCTCTACGGGACAAACCGGTAATAAAATAGATATCCTCTACATCTAGTGTCAGTGTTTGCCCATTGAGGATGAAGTGTTGAGCATCCACATCCCAGTAGTTGATCAAATGACGGAGTAGTAGGTTTTGGGCCCTTAAGCCCCCGAGACTCCAGTATTTATATAAGCCACATGCTTGCAATGCTTGTTGTGCTTGCAAATCATTCCGCACAGCCTCATCTACCTGGTCATGCTCTTGTTCTCTCCACTCTAGAACCATCCTGGAGTGCAAAGCAAGATATTTTTAGTCAGTTTCATGTTTAAAAACTTCTTCATGGCCGTACTTGCGGGCTATATTGTAGATAGTTGCGGGTAGACGCGGGCAGTCATTTTTTTGACTACGCGTTTGGTGCCCTACCCGCGACCCGCATGCTTATAGCCTGCGGGTAGCGCTGAAGCCATTTAGGGCTTGGCCAAGCAAAAAATCCCACCGACCAAAATTGAAATAAAATCACTTAAATGAAAGGTATGGCAGTGACCACTAACCTGCTCCAGACGGTTCGCTGAATAGTTGCTTGTAGCTCCCATGATCAACACTCAAAGTTTCAGGTGAAAACTTACCACTAAACTCCAAATTGGTGAATAGTGAAAATGAATTGAAAATTACAAATTTTTATTACTATTTATAATTTTCTGGACCCACTTTTCTACAATTTTTGCCATTTTGAGCCATTATGAACTAATATCGTGTCATGGAGTAGTGTTTTTTCAACAAATTTCATTGGCGAGAGTTGTTCTAAGCCATTTCACACCTACGGTAGGTATATTTCACACCTGGCATATAGGTTAGATGCCATTTCCACATGCATTATGCATTTGACTTGTTGACCATTTTCATAAACCCTAGGTGCGACCTTGCTTTGTGACTGACATGGAACCTTCACACTGTTATAGAAGTGTCTTCATGTGGTAGTAGGGCTTTCCAGAACATGGGTACCCTAGTTAGAATCCCGTTATGCATTTTGGTGCCCATGCCATTGTTTGTCCTCAGGATTGGGAGTCCTTTGTAGTCACGCCATGACGTTGCAATAAAGACTCATACTCTACTTTGTCTTATTCTAGCCATCTCCCTTAAGGACTCCCCTTAGTTATATCATGTTGTGATTGCATTGCATCATCCTGCTTGTTGCTTGAGCCTTATGCCGGCTCCCCCTTACTCAGTTGTTAGCCTGGTGCCTGAGCACTCTTCCCTGTCGAGCCCTGCAGAGCTTATATTTTCCCTTCACAATTTGATGACCTTTTGACCCTGAGGGAACGCACTTCCTTGCATTGAGCATAGGTATGTTCCACTACTTGGGACTAGTCTGCTAGCTATTTGACACTCGTTCCCTCACCTGTTGTACTATAAGCATATTTATTCTTTTTCAAGTTTTTCACAAATATGAAAAAGACTAAAAAAATCAAATATTCCAAAAATCCAGACGGGATTATGGTCACTATTTCTAGTTGGCAGTTGTTGTGTCGCCTTTGAACAGAGCATTCATTCCACTCCGTGCATTATGAGTCGAGACTATAGTTGGGCCTTAGGAGCTGTACTTGTTTCTCAGTTTTCTCCACCGATTGGTTAAGCTTCCAGTCATTATGGAGCCCTTTGTAATTCCTCCTGCATTGCACAGTTTATGTCACGTCTATGTTGCCTAAGTCTATCCATCTGCTCATGCTCTTGTTCAAAGGAAGTCCTGCAACTAGTGTTGGCCACTCCTTAGATCTCTTGACTATTGCATGTCGGCCATCCTTATTGAGTCAGTCCGTTTCACTTGAGATCTTCCAAATCTTTCAGCATTGCTAGTACCTCGTGCTGGTTGATGGGGGATGCCTTAATGCCCTCCTTCCAGCGAGTCTCGTTCCGTCGAATTCAACTCATTTATTTCGGGACATGAGGCTTAGAGTTCGGTTGAGTACCTTGAGGCTTGCAGTCATTAGTGGCAGGTTCTCTTGCCATCGACAGTTTTGGGAATACATCAATGTCCCCTGATCGATGGATTCATCCTAGTGTTCGACTTCAACCCATTCATTCACACTTTGATGATTGTGCTGTATGCCTTGATGCCCATTTTCATTATTGGTGGGTCATTTCACATCTGTTAACGGTATACATCATTGACTGATAATCAGACGATGTGTCATCAGGTTTGACCCCAACTCCTTTATTTACTTGATGGGACTTGCACCATCAAAGACTTGTGTGGAAGACCCCAGGCAATTGTGGCATTCAGCATGCTACATATGACTTTGACTTTACATCTGAGATATCACCTCTCAGATTTCAGCAGTTTGTACCTCTAGTTTGCACTAGTTGTCTTCTTTTCAACACAAGACCATATCTTATTGTAGAGGGATCATGGCTATGATCACTTATGACATGTATCTACTTATGTACTACCTATTCATGGCCATTATATAAGATTGTTGTACTATACCGACATGTATTCAAAGATACTATTGTATTATGATGAGTGAACCGTTCTTTCCACTTGTGTCTCCATCACTCCACTTCTGAGTTTTATAATGTATTTCGGCCATCGTAGCACTTTCAGTCTCTGACCTCACACATTAGGGGGCATCTATTACACAGAAATATTCCACCCTGTGAGCATCAGCATTCTTTGGCCTGTAGGATCCATTTCAGTGACTCAGATCCATTTTTATCCTTCAGTGACACTAGTTTTCCCTATTTTTATTCCTACCCGCATGTTGCATCACTATAGTATGCGTACCCGCGAGTTGCATCACCATATCCCACGGGTATCAAGTAAAATGGTAAAAACCACTATTAATTACTTTTTACTCCCAAAAAGTGGTCATTGGGTGACCTTTGGCTCTCCATCTGCCCGAGTAACGCTTCGATGTGTCCTTTCACCTACCTTTGAGAGGAATATATATTGAGCACATATGGCTTATGGACGGGAAGAAGAAGAGAATTGTAAGAGAACTCTAGTGTATTTTTTCCCTATCTTGAGTCTGCACTCATTGATCCTTATAGTTGTGAACCATTTATGTTCACCTTCCAAACTCCTCTCTAGTTTGAGTTTGCCATTCATGGAGGATTGAAGTGGTGGAGGCACAAGTGGATTGATCTAGATCTTGGTTCAGATTGGTTGCCAGGAAGAGGTCGTATCACTTTGTACTTCTTCTTGTTCATTAATAGAAATACTCATATTCTCATCCATTCATGGTGTGAATGTTGTTTATTATACATTGGGTTACATTTGCTTATGATATTATGGACCATTGTTATTGATAATGTTAATGCTCTTTATATATTATATGTACTTGTTGGATATTGGCTGTCAAGACTAATTTGTAGATTACGAGTACTTGGAAGTGTGTGGATTGAAAGCTCCAACGGGGATCTACATTAAACTTTGGATTGAGGTTGGTTACATTTCTCCATTATCTTAACATTGTCATTTATAATAGCATTGCTTTGAGAATTGAGTAGATTTCTGGTAGTCATCTGTCTGTTGTGGTATTCCCAAGCCATAGTGATTTTTCTCCAATACAAGCGGCTCAGTCTCTAAGCCACTATGCCACCTTTGCCATCTTAGCAGTTTCCCAAATTGATCTTGCCTCTTAAACTTTTAACCAGTATAATAATACAATGAACTTGCTAACCCCATTCCAATCCAACTTTCATCCTTACAGTCAAAATTAATACTATTTTACTCTTTCATGATTTGCTTGAACAGGAGGAATTTATTAGTGAAACATAACTTAGGAGACACATAGAAAATCCACTTTCCAGATGTTCAGTGTGAATTGCCATTAATAAATTTATAGATCTTTTTTTCTGCAACAGCTACAATTAGCTTGCTAGCCCAATTCCAATCCAACGTTTAACCAGTATAATAATATTTAATACCTCTTAAAATTGGTTCCTAGGTTGCTTCAAACACTACAAGCGCGATGAAGAATTTGGTTCTTCAACTCTTCTAAAAGCGACGTGATGCTTATTCTTGGAAAAGTTCAATCTTTCTAAATCACTAGCATTCTTCAAACTATATAAATTATAGCCTACATAAAATCTAGCCTACTTAACAATGTAAAAAATGATAATGTAAGAAAAAAAAGGAAGAAATTGTTTCATAAGCCAAAAACATTGGACGTTGAGTTTGGTCTATATCTGTTACTAAATTAGTGAACAATAGAGATGTATGCAGAAAGGTAGTAAAAAAGGTGAAGGGAAAGAATCTGAATGGTAACTTTTCTATTACTTTGTTGAATTGAGGACCATAATTCACTTTCATGCACCTCTATCAAACAACTGTGTTTCCATTTATAATCCTCCTTCACGCTAGTATATTAGAGAGAACGGTTCAACAAAGAAGTTGCATTGGATTGAAAACTAATAGCAAGTTTCTTTGTCACTCTAATTGTGTACCCTACAACAGAATCGAATGCCAATGACAACAATATATGTTTTAATTTTTCATTCAACACTATGAATGCCACATGTACTTGGGACAGAATAAGTTTAAGCACTCCTTACATGTTACATGCTATGTTATGGTTTGAGCAAAGGGAACTATTCGACTCCAGGAAACTTTTGTTCTCAATAGATTATTAAAGACCCTGGATGCTTCTTCTCTATAGCCCTCCCCCTAGATCTCAATATACATACTAAATCTATGGTACGATGGAGTAGAGGATGGATTGTAACTTGTGAAGCATACATAAAACGTAGGTAGACCAAGTAGAGAGGAGATGCATAGATGGTTGAAGTTCTTGTTTTATTCCAGACCACTCAATAAGGGAAACAAAATCAAAAGGTAAAGTAGCATTGTCGTTCTAAAAATCAAGATTACAAAAAAAATTTGTCCAAGTTCGTACAGTCGAATGCGGATTTTAAGTGTAGTAGCATCGGTGGTATTCATATTAATAAATACCAAGAATCTTAAACCGTGTATTAGAGGAAGTTGTTGATTCAACGATTGAGCAATTGGGGAAAATATCTCATGTAATACAGTTTTAGATACAAAGTCTAGATTCTTGATCTAACTCATTAACTAGATGCATGGAGGTTGGTAGAATGGGAACTTCCCCAAATCCCTAGGATTTTTGGTAAAGATGGGGGGTGGCACTGTGCACACCTGTTTCCCATAGGGATGCAACCGTGGCCAATGGAATTTGAATGGGGAAGAACTTAGTTTCAGAGTGAAAACACTGGTCTTCCTTTTCCCCTCCATTTTAGGAAAGTTAAAGGGAAACTAAATTCTCAAGAGCTTCGATTGGGCGATAATGGAAAATAGGGCAAGGCAAGGAGCACATGGAATCATATGCGTATACACATGACATATGAAGAAAGAATCAATTGTTGTTGTTGCTACAGTTGGGAATTGATAAATGTTGTTCTAAACAGCCTTTGACGGATATTTGTGACAAACCCACTCTCGGGTCCAGGCTTCAAATTTGAAGCCTTCAAGGCCCATTTGAAGTAACAAAATTTCAGTCAAATATTAATATTGTGTTTGAACTTTGAAGTTACAGAATTTTAATCAAATAACGAAATTTTTAAATAATTGATGGGATCATGAATGGATAAAATGATGTACATACTTGTAAATTTATAGGATGTCAACAATTTATTCATCGTTGAAGTTGAGCTCTTGAAAGAAAATGAATTTCTTTATATATGTTTATGGCAGGATGGCATTGCTAGCTTCGCTCTGCAAACTCTCCTAGAGGACTAGAGGAGATAGGGTAGGTGGAACTTGGAAGTAGCTTGACCATAGTGGAGTACGGGTATAAGAAAAAGCTTGTTTGTATTTCTGTAATATTATATATTGATGGTCGGAGCCATGGAAGCATGCCAATTCGAGCATTGACTTGATACAGCAAAGAAAACACAAGGTGGGACTCGGGAGCCGCAGGATTGACTTGATACAACAAAGAAAACACAGGGTGTGAGGCTCGGAGCCGTAGACAATAGGATTAACTTGATACAACAAAGAAAATGAAGGGTTGTGGGTAGGGGCCACAGGCAGGAGCAGCAGCCTACAACATTACAAGAAGTTTCTGGATTGTGGATTTTATCTAAAATGCCAAATTCAGGGCACATTAACATAATATATTATACATTGAATACTCAATTAACTCACTGAGTCAGAGTTCAGGAATTGGTATGTGATAACTGGTAACTTGGTAAGTCCAGTGCCAACAACATGTATGAGCCACCAACCAGGTTTAATAAATTTGTTGCCTCCATTAAATGTGTTAAACACGTAAGCGCTCACTGCAAACACAATAACTTAGAAGCGTTCAATCCATGGGCTGCTCAGTGTAAGCCCGTCCATGTAAGTTGGTCAATGATATTATTAGAGGCCCAATGGTCCATGATCCATGGATGATCGAACACGTGGATATTGGAGAGTAACCGAGTCCCACTCCCAAGTCACCAAGCTAGTAGCCACATTCCCAATTTCCCACTGAAAATTATTGATGGGTGAAATTTCAAGCTACCCTTCTATTGCAATTTTAAACAATAGTGGTTAATTTAATTATTGAAGGGCTTACCATGAAATTAATTTTTTTTTGCATGGTAAAATTTGAAGTGGCCTTCTATGACGTGTAAAATGGCCTCTGAAGGGCCCCGAAGGCTTCAAATTTGAAGCCGGGTGGGATGAATGTCAATGCATATGTTAATGCTTTGATTGCATGATTGGTAAAGGGCGATATGGCGCTACAATCAAGAAATATGAAATGATTTTCTCATTTATTAGCTGTCAGTTTGATCTATGTTGTAAAAGGTGGGTTTTGTATTAAGTGACATGGACGATACACTCAACATAGTCATGATATTTCAATTGGTTGATGAACATTGGTTATGGAAAGTGCAGTGAACATGACCTTCAGCACTTTAAATTGCATTCAATACTCCAGTTTACAAGATGTTAATGCAACATTCTCGATTTTGCACCCAATTCTAAGGTTAGTTTTACCATTTGTTTGAAATTTTTGTTCTCCCACCGCATGTGGTTTGCGTCTAGAAGGTTTCCAATCATTTTTTTTGGTTCAAGGGAAGGCTTTGGAAACCTTTGAAAGGTATGTATTTTTTCAGCGAAAAAAAACTACTATTGATATTCAAGGAGAATCAAATAGTACAATGATCAACTTGATTCAAAGTCTGAATCATTTAAAGACTTTCTGATCTCTAAGTCTTACTTAAATAGTCTACAACATTACAATCTTCCCCAAAAGTACCAAAACTATTAGGCCACACACCTCTACAAAAAGAAAATAAATTCCAGCATCTTAATAAAAAAAGTAGATATCAGCACTGTCCACAATGGCATTTTCCAGCCATTCTTCCCAAAAAAGATGACCTTCTGAGCCCTCCAAAGCCTGTTTTGATAGTTTATCCGCCATCTAGTTATTTTCTCTATAAATATGCTCAAATGAGATGTTATGTTGCAATGAGATTTCTCTTTGAGTACAAATGCACCAATGACGAAGATTAGTGACATTGAGCTTGTTATCACCTATTTTGTACAAATAGTTGAACTTCCGATGAGCCGTCAGTTTATTGAACATGATTCATGTTCATCATCAGCATTCAAAAGTTCAGAAGTCAATTTCAGGGCAATTTTGCCCCTTTTGTAATAACTGCATGTTCATACCCCCATGGGGAATTTGTAAAATGTTGGTCTAAAAGGGGTCCTTTTATAAAAGACTCGGCTATCCATAGGTTTAGCCATTTGGGGGACACTCTAGAGTGTTTTTTCCTTAGGAATTATGCGCTACTCATCAGTGGGGTATAATCCCCGAGTTTTTCACTCAAACCTCCAAAGCTGGAGTATTTCCCATGGTGGTCAAAACCTAAGGTGGTTATTAGAGTCTTGTGTCTAGGATTTTTTACGTGTTAGCCACATCGATTGAGTCGTATGAACATGCACTAGGTCCTCTAGGAGTTTCGTTTGATTCCGGCAAAAATATTTTTTTCATAAAATTAGACCATTTTTTAATGGTTTAATTAAAAATTTTCAAGAAGTGATAAAAACCTCATCCGGAGGCGGAATTGGGCATGGGGAGGCTCGTTTTGATGCTTGGAGCATCCTCTTCACCTTGGCATCTTCATTCTTCAGTTTTTGGGTAGTTACATCACCCCAGGAACAGTTTTGGCTAAAAATGCATCATTGTGGCATTTAATTGCCAAAAAATGACAAAATGCACTAAAGTCTAAAAATCAAATAAGTCAAAATTCATTAAAATAATCCATGGAAAGGGTTGAGTATTGATTTTAAGAGGTGTACGACCCACTTAAGTGATTAAAGGCACATGCAAATTAGAAGTTTGGATAGCAAATTGGATTCAAGTGATAACGTGAGCATACATCCACGTGGGTCAAGCTCGCATGGGTTATGAGTGAGGGGCCCATTCGAAAGTGGTGAGCTACCATATATAAGATTAGAGCACATGTTTTATAAAGTTTGGAAATCCAAATTTATTAAATATGAATGACGTGAGGGATAAGCGTGGACCATCACCACGCGAGTATTTGGTGGGCGTTTTGCTCCAAGTTGAAGGCGTTGGGAGTGGGGCTCCACCTCATCTCCACCTACCATTCACACTTCGAGTTTTATCTATCACGTGAATTTCTCTTCAATCAACGATTTGGCTTCTTCTTGTGTGAGTTCACGCCCCTCTTGCATGCTCACAGCTTTGGTAAGGTGGCACTCATTCGTTGGTTTGGTGATGATTCTTATGCTTGATGGTTGACGCCATTACCCATGTGGAGGCCACATCATCCCAGAACTCGGTGTTGATGGATTGGATCAAGCTCAAAGCTCGTGATTCGATTGGTATTCGATTGAGGAATTGGCTCTCCATTGCCAATTTCGAATTTAGGCTTAATGTATCATATTTTTGTATAAAGAAAGGTGCTTTGCTCTCTCTTAGGATGGAACTTTTGATGTAAACTTACTCTGCCATATTTTTGTAAAAGCTTGTAGCCATTGCTACCATTGGAAATAAAGAGTGACTTTGGAGGTCTATAATGTGCTTTGCTTGTCAATGAGGAATGTTATTCAACTTATGAGATGATATTGTATTTGTGTATTTGCTTATAATATTATATGCTTTGATCTTGCTTTGCTTAGAACTCTTTATCAAGAGCATAGGATGAATATTTGATGGTCCAAGTTATTCATTTATGTTAGGGTAAATGTGATTTAAGAGCACAGACTTTAGTCAGATATACTTATGTGTCTTTTTCATTCCATTTTTGTTTAACATACTAAGCATGATCTAGTGTATGTTGTAAGTTGTGCATGTGTGCAGATCTTCAAAGGTAGAGTGGAGGTTGAACTCGGGTGTCTCTCCCTCCTCTCCATCAACAAATTTTCTAACTTTTGTGCATTTCAGGAAAACCTCCAAAGATCCAATCGAAGTTACATGCAAGGCTTGAAGAGTTTGCATCTTTTCCATCCATAAAAGACACATTTAAACTTGGTTACTGTCTAAGAGCTTCTCTCTTCTAGCTCTCTTTTTTCTCCTTGAATCCCCTTTGCCTGACTTGCTAGCCTTTTCCTCTTTCCATTGCTGTTGCACCTTTTCCTCTCTGCTGCCCTCTTTTACTGCTGTCCTCTCTGTCTGCTGCTCCTTTTTATCCACTGCTGGCAGCTTTCTTCCATCTCCTTTTGCAGCCTACTGTCTTCTCCATTCTGTTGGTTGCCCTTTCTCCTCACTTCTTGACTATCCCTTCTCTCTTCTGCCTATTGTGTGCATTTTGCAGCAGTCCTTGTTCTCTGATTGGCTTCCTTCTTTATCCCTGTTTGGCTGTCTTCTCCATCCCTCATCCTCTCCCTCTCGTCCATTTTCAATTCTGCCCTAAGAAAAAAAAAAAAAAAAACAAACAAACACCATCTTTGTTAGTAGTTAGTTTGTTAAGAAGTTAGTAGTTAGATCCAAAATTTTTTGCGTTTTTTAAATAGTTTCATGCTTTTAAAAAGTTAATACTTAGGCATTTTAGATCTCATATATTGCATTCATTTGATAAGATCTAGTTCTCTTAGTTTGTTAGTTGCATTGTTTTTGTTTAAAAGTTAGCTTTGTTAGTTTCATTCTTTGCATTTAGATCCTAATCTTGTTGTATGTTAGTTTGCATTATAAATCTCATTTTTAGATCTTAGTCTTTTTCAAAGTTTGCATCTCATCTAAAGCTTAACTTAGTTGCATTTTGGCATTAGATCTCATGTTTCAATTTTTTGCAATCATAAATTTAGAAATAGTTCCAAGTTTGATTTTGTTTTGATTTGACTAACGCTCATGGGTGCTTGAAGTTAACTTTTGTTGTAGGTACTTGAGAAGAGATAAACCAACAAGAAGAAGAGTAAAACCCAAAGAGGAAAACTAAACCAATAAGAAGATCCAAATCAATGAAGAGGATGATAACCATGAAGACATAAAACCACTCTCCTTTGTAAAAGTTAACAAGAGCTTCTTAGTTTTGTTCCAGTTTATTTCTTTCAAAGACCTTTCAAGGGCTTCATCCCCAAAGACACTTGTAACCATTTAATAAAAGTTTCAAGTGGAGGAGGCCTCCACTTTTTGGTCTTCTTCCCCATTTGGGGAAGAGTGTTGGGTTTTGTGGATTGGTTTAGTTAGATTTTTTCATATGCTCTTAGTTTAATTTTACTTCAATAAGTCATTTTGCTTATCTTCCATATTTACTTACCCCCATGCTCTCCCGAGTAGGGTCTTTGACCTGAAAGAGACTCTTGGGTAGTCTAGATTTACTGTCAATTTTATCTCATATTTTCTCTCCAAAAACTTCGACCGGAAGTAGTATCCTTGAGACTTCATCTCAAGGGCAGGACCACATAATTTGTGGTTACTCTTCCTTCCCTGTCGGTTTCCTTGGCAGAGCTTTCAGCTAGCTGGAAGTTCTCAAGTGCAGGCGGTTCTAGTGGTTGATCTTGTTCGAAGATCAATCCCACCTAGTAGATTAAAGTTTGTGTGGTAGAACACTAGATTTTCTCAGTTTCATTTCATTTCGCAAATATTATTGTTAGTGGTATTCATATCTTGTTGATCAATACTATTGTTTAAATCTTGTTTCAAGTTAAGATATACTGCTTTTACAATTCATTTGCCTCTTTAAAATAAACCAAAGTCTCTTGAACTTGGCCAAATCCAAGTCAAGAGCACCCTCTATCGGAGGGCATTTTAGTTTTGCATTTTCCCTGCATTAGGCATTTTAAATCTTAGCAAGTCTCTTGAACTGTGGTCATAAGATCAAGTCAAGAGCGCTCTCTGTCGGAGAGTTGAACAAGGTTCTCTAATAATAAAATTTTCCACTCATACACCCCTTAATTAATTTATCTTAGTTTCTGTCCTACACCCGTATGCTCTGCCAACCTAAAAAGGTTGGGCTAGTACTCAGAAAGGTGGAAGACTTGTTAATTTACAAGTGAAAATCTAATTAAAACTTTCACCCCCATAACCAACGAACTGGCGTTGTCATAAAGTATTTTAATCAGTTCTCAGGGGAGGCGCCGGACCGCCCAATCTGTGACACGGTGGCTGGTTAGCATTGCGTGCCTTGCTGTGATTCCAGACAGGCCCCAACAGGTCTCTTAAAGGAGCTGCTTAAAACTACTTTCCGGACACTCTTTGAACATCCTTGGTTTTAGCCCTAATAATCAAGACAATTAAAACTTTGAATTTACCAAGATAAGCTGCACAATGTTCTCACAAACTTTCCATTTCAAGCACTTGTGTCAAGTTTACGATCACTTTTATTTATGACTCCATAAGGCACTGGTCCTTCATCTTATATTTTGCTTGCTTAAGTATCAACATTGGAGTATTTGTTGTATTTACGTGAAGTGATTTATTAATTGCCCAAGTGTATCTTTCATCTTGTATTTGCAACGTGGATTGCGTTATCTTGTCTTATATTTTAATTTTACGTTGTCTCTCATTTAAAAACTCCTAAAAAACACCCATCTGCATCACTACATTAAAAACACTTAATTACACAAAGAGCCTTAGTGAAACTCTCTTTTAGGGACTACCCCCCTTGGCTTCGTTAGGAGTTTTGCCTAAACGGAGGAGCTGGGATTCAGGTGACAGTACCTGGCTCATTGCTTGCCCCCAAGGACACACCTCTGTCACTTGTAGTGAAGAGACAGCTTTCGAAAGATTTCCGCTGCTAGTGTGCATATTGGTGGACAACAGAGCTTAAAATGCCCCATTGCCCACTTGATTGTTACCCGTGAATCACCATAGACTTTGAGATTTACTAAACCAAAAATGTTTGCCATTTTTAAGACACACGAGAGAGCCATAGTTCTGCTTTCATATTCGTACCCACTCCATAGTTGAGGCGAACAAAGAAGTGATGATCTTCATTCACGAAGATTACTCCTCCTACTGCACAAATCCCTTTTTTGTTGAAATATTGTAACTTCAAAGAATATTATATTTGTATATTATTTATTCCGGAGATGTTCCATACCTCCGATGTGATTATACTATAAATCCGGAGATGTTTATTCCTCCAAGTTGGTTGTGGTAACTAGGGTTATTAGACCCACCATGTGGGGGTCGGCCCAGTCAGTTATAATGGGGCATTTAACCTAATGGTTAAATACGAGCCTACATGTACTTGTGTAAAATACATATCAGAGTAGTGTATAAATAGAGGAGGTGTGTTCCTCATTTGATACACTCACTCACTTGAGGATAGAGCACTTGTGGAGAAGAGGTATGCTATTGTGGAGGAGGAGATCATGTCTCAGGGTTTCATCTTTGTATATTGCTGGTCATCTATATTGAGGAAGCTTTGTTGGGTTTTCTACCCCATGAGGGTTTCCCAGGATAAATCTCTGTCTCTTGTGTTTATGCTATGCTTGTTGTTTCTTCAGTGATCCTGTATATGCTATTATTGTGAAATGGAATGTAATGCTACTATTTTCTGTCTTAGCATATTGAATCTTAACATGGTATCAGAGCTAACCTGAAGGAAGACAAGGTATGGCACTTACGACACTTGCTTTACTTACGACAATTTGAAAGTTAGGGTTTTACATAGCAAAAACCAGTCATCGTGGCACTTTCGCTATAACTCCATTTTGGTGAAGGTTCAGGGTCTGAAAAGTTTACAGGTTGAAGATAACATCCCCAGGTACCTTGTGTCCAAATGGCATCCTCATATTCGTTGTACTTTGTGAGTTATGATCAGTACAAGTTAGGGTTTCTGCCTCTTCCAGATCTCAGTCAAAATCAGGTGACCTTGGAAAAAAGGTCATAACTTGGGCTAGGAAGCTCCAAATGAAATTGCGTAAAAAGTAACAGGTAGTAAACAGACTGTACTATCTCAGGAAACTTTTTCAGAGGCCGAAGGTGAACCAGTCACACGTGGCACGCCATACAAGTTCGCTCTCCTGTTTTATCCCATAAACAGGTCATGTTGCGACACTTGGCATAACTCTCTCTCAGAGAGTCCAATTGAGGTCAGACCTGTTAGGATGGAAATATAACAGGTCGAGCTATCTTAGGAAAATTTTTTAGAGGCCGAAGTTTAAATAGTGACACGTGGCATGCCGTACAAGGTCGCTCTCCTGTTTTATCCCATATACAGGTCATGTTGCGACACTTGGCATAACTCTCTCTCAGAAAACCCAATTGAGGTCAGACCTGTCAGGATGGAAAGATGACAGGTCAGGCTACTGCAAAAAAAGGGTTTCAGACCCTGTGGAGCAAAATTTTCAGAGTTATAGCAGAAACAATCAGCTGCATATTTCTGTCAAAACAGAATTATTTTTGGAGCACCTTTATTCATGGCTTCCGGAATTTAGGGTTTCGGAGAAAGTTAGAATTTTTGGAATCGGAGTCCACGACTGAATGCTACTCAGGAAAATCGAAATTTAGAGACCAAGATCGAATTTTTTGGTTGGGTGGAAGACCGGGCTTGATCAAACCCCAGTTCGGGATTTTGATCGGAAAGATGGAAAATTAGGGCTTCAGCAAAAGTTGGAATTTTTGAAGTCTGTAACCACGGCTGGAAGCTCCTAAGAAAAATAAGAGTTTAGAGCCTTGGATCGAACCTTTTGTTTGGGCAGAAGGGTGGGCTTCATCAAACCCTAGTTCGGGATCCTGTCCAGAAGATCCAGAAGTTTCAAAGGCAATTTTGAGGGGTCAAATTTTGGAAATTCCAAAATTGAAGTATGCTAGTTTGATCAGCTCAGCAAGACATATTCTTTCATCCATTCAGAAGTGTGAAAGTCAAAGATTGAATTTTTAGGGTTTCTCTAGAAAACCCTAATTAAGCTCCAGATCAAGTTTCAGGGGGAGTTGAGGCTAAGGCCTTACATAAGAAGACTACAAGAAGTCTCGACAGGTATGACTTAAGGAGGCTCAGGTATGTCTTGAAATCTAATTCTTGATTAAGTTCATGATGTGTTTGTCTTCATATTATTTATTAGTACAATCTTGATTAATGTTAGAATTGTCTTATCACCCTAGTAACAGTATGAATTAATGTGAATGATCAAAGACATTCGTTGATTAGGGCTATATGATTGTACTAATGCATTATGATGTTGTGTGAGGTTGATGTTGTCTGCTAACAAGGCTCAGGTACATCACAAAAGACAAATCAGGCTCCATGACCATGAAAACATGAAGACAAAGACTCATCCATAATCTTTGTTCTACTTATGAGGTATGTATGACTTTGTTATATTATGCTTAACCTATGAGACATGCAGGTTCTAGCTCAGGATCTCTAAATCATTGAAGAGATTGTTTAGGTATGTTGTACATAACTAAGTAGGTATACTAATCCAAGTATGTTTCCCATGAATCTTACCTTGTGTTAGGATCCCTTATATAAGTATACTTGGTATGATTGGTTATGCTTATTCATAAAGTTAGTAATCAAGGGATTATGCATATTATGTCTTTTATCTTGATTGATGATATGCATGAGTAAAAGAAGACTTCCCTGAAATCTTGAATACTAATGTTTATTAACTATAATCATGACTATACATTCTCAAGATTATTTAGAACTATAATGTTTTGATAACATTTAGAACATACTAATGGGTGTATGTTTGTGTATGAGATCATGAGGATGACACTTGAACATGCACACTGGTACATAATGAATAGAAGTTCAAAAGACATACAGAAGATCAAGCGGGAGGAAACCACACAAACATAAAAGATAAGTATTTGGGTTGTTATTTGAAATAGTAAATGATATTGCCTGTAATAGGTTGTATGCATATTTGTATTCCTATAATATATCATGCTAAGTGTAAATATTCATAGAACATTGAACAGTATACTACTAATATGCATATGATTGGTAAGTTGGACAAACATTCCATTGTTGCTTGTCTAGAATGAAACCTCTTTGCTGGCATGCTGAGAGTTGTGCACACTCTCGATAGTATGTTTTGGTAGAGATGGAAGGCATCTAGATAGCCACTGTATGCATACAGGATATGGGAAAGTGTTGTGCCAAAGTATTGGTCAAGATAGTTGCATAACTATGTAAATGATATCTGTATGCATAATAGGTTATCATGTCAATATGATTTGATGATTATGAAGTATTACTAATCATGTACCTAATTTTGATTTGTAGGAAAAATCATGATGAATGATGAACAAGCGATGGATGTTCAACAAAAGGATTTACAAATCAAACACACTATAGAAGGCTTGTGGCTAGAAGATTCTCTTAGAAAAGAGAAAGAGAATCATGATGAGATGTTTGTTCCAAGAGGATAGATAAAACCATTCTCTTAATGGTGTAATTAAAGAAGAAGTGTGATTCAGGTTCTATATGGATACCCAGGATCGATAATCAATTGATGAGCTTAATGATCACCACGGGTGATGTGGATCTCAACCTTTGCTACAAGGTTGAATATGGTTTTTATACACAGATGACATGGATGCAAGAAGGAACTCACCACAAAGTTTGAATAATATTGAGGCTCATATCAGTAGACCCATCTATCGAGAGATGGCACAGATAGATATGCAGAAAATCATTCAATGCAGAGTGTGAATGATGTTCAGTCACAAAGGGAGAATTGACAGTTTCTTGATAAGCTTGGGCTTTACCAAAAAAATTAAAGTTGTTCCTAACCTTTACATTAAGGCTATGGATCATACTATTATTATGATATCCTTCTTATAGGGAATGAGAAACAGATCATGAAAAGAAAGAAGAAGATGGTTGCAGAAATGAAAAATGAAAGATCTCAGATTGATGCACTACTTCCTAAGTTTGGAAGTATGGCAAGGCTTAGAAGGAATCTTTCTCAACCAAGGTAAGTATGCTGTGAAGTTTCTAAAAAGATTTGATATGTTGGAGTATAAAGCCATGGCCACTCCCATGGAATCCAACTTGAAGTTGTTAGTTAATGACTCATTGTATTTAGTGGACCTAACCCTATATAGACAAATCATTGGGTCATTGATGTATTTAACAAATACTAGGCCAGATATATGCTTTGCTGCAAATACCCTAAGTCAGTGTCTAGTAGAACCTAGAAAGGTTCACTTAATAACTACAAAGCATGTAGTGAGGTACCTAAAAGGTACAATAGATTTTGGTCTATATTATCTTGGAGGTCATGAACTCCGTTTACATGGTTACTCAGATTCTGATTGGGCAGGAAGTGCCTCAGACAGAAAGAGTACATCAGGTGGATGTTATAGTCTTGAATCTGCCATGATCTCATGGTTCAGCAAGGAACAATCTAGTGTGGCTCTCAGTACTGCTGAAGCAGAATATATATATAGCTGTATGCTCTGCCAGCTGTGAAGCAGTGTGGCTTCAGAAGCTATTATATGGAGCGTTTGACTTAGAAATGAATCAAGATAGAAAATCTTGTATTCCACGATAAGTTAATAACACATAGAGATCCGATACATCTATATACGAGATATGGTGCAGAGAGGAGCTATCAAGCTCGAGTATATAAGCACTGAGGATCAGATTGCTAATATCTTGACTAAACCTCTGTCTCGAGTAAAGTTTAAATACTTCTGAGACAAGCTTGGTATAGTCCAGAAGGACCCTCCTCCAAAGGGGGAGTAGCATAGTATCTGATAACAAGTCTGTCTCATCAATGATGAGGTTACCTATTTACTGCACTTAGCTACTTAGAATTATTTAGATTTAGAACTCTTATATATCTTTTATTTTAGATGTATACATGTTTTTGATGTGATGTATACATGTTTTGATGTTATATGTATTAGTGAGAATACATGCTAGATGTATACATGTTTTTGATGCGATGTATACATGTTTTGATGTTAGATGTATTAGTGAGAATACATGCTAGATGTATACATGTTTTTGATGTGATGTATACATGTTTTGATGTTAGATGTATTAGTGATAATACATGCTATATGTATACATGTTTGATTAGTGATGTATACATGTTTTGATGTTAGATGTATTAGTGAGAATACATGCTAGATGTATACATGTTTTTGATGTGATGTATACATGTTTTGATTAGTGATGTATACATGTTTTGATGTGATACATGCTCTTGGATATTTGTACCTGTATAGATGAGAATACAGATGAGGATTGGATCATCCTTGAACTTAAGTTCTAAAGTGAGCCGTAGACGTGAGGTCTCCGAGAATGAAGTCCTTAGTGGACAGTTGAGGGGATTGGATCATCCCTGGACTTTCAGTCCTAAAGAGAGCCGTAGATGTGAGGTCTCCGAGAATGAAGTCCTTAGTGGATAGTTGAGGGGATTGGATCATCCCTGGACTTTCAGTCCTAAAGAGAGCCGTAGACGTGAGGTCTCCGAGAATGAAGTCCTTGGTGGACTTGAGGGGATTGGATCATCCTGGACTTTCAGTCCTAAAGAGAGTCGTAGATGTGAGGTCTCTGAGAATGAAGTCCTTGGTGGACTTGAGGGGATTGGATCATCCCTGGACTTTCAGTTCTAAAGTGAGCCGTAGACAGGTGTCTCCGAGAATAGAGGATAGGACTGCATCGTCCCTGGACCTTGGTTCAAAATGCACGTGATTGGATTAATCATCCTTAGACAGTAAATCTAGGAAGGATAGTCTTAAATGTGATTGTGATTGGATTAATCATCCTTAGACAGTAAATCCAGGAAGGATAGTCTTAAATGTAATTGTGATTGGATTAATCATCCTTAGACAGTAAATCCAGGAAGGATAGTCTTAAATGTGATTGTGATTGGATTAATCATCCTTAGACAGTAAATCCAGGAAGGATAGTCTTAAATGTGATTGTGATTGGATTAATCATCCTTAGACAGTAAATCCAGGAAGGATAGTATTAAACGTGATTGTGATTGGATTAATCATCCTTAGACAGTAAATCAAGGAAGGATAGTTTTAAATGTGATTGTGGTTGGACTAATCATCCTTAGACAGTAAATCCAGGAAGGATAGTCTTAAATATGATTGTGGTAGGATTAATCATCCTTAGACAGTAAATCCAGTAATTCCGAAAGGAAGGATAGTCTTAAATATGATTGTGGTTGGACTAATCATCCTTAGACAGTAAATCCAGTAATTCCGAAAGGAAGGATAGTCTTAAATATGATTGTGATAAAATTGATCCAGTAAATCTGAAAGGAAGGATCATGTGTATTGATGATGATGCTGTTGATCGTGTGATGATGATGATGCTGATCGTGTGATGACGATGCTGATGATCGTGTGATGACGATGCTGCTGATCGTGTGATGATGATGCTGATGATTGTGTGATGACGATGCTGATGATCGTGTGATGACGATATTGCTGATCGTGTGATGACGATGCTACTGATCGTGTGATGACAATGCTGCTGATTGTGTGATGACGATGCTGCTGATTGTGTGATGATGATGCTGCTGATCGTGTGACGACGATGCCGATGATCGTGTGATGACGATGTCGATGTTGATATTGACATTGATATACCAGTAACTGTTTGAGTTACTGATGAAGACAAATTGAAGAAAGCTTCCGATGATATATAGATGTATCATGTATGATGTTGATGACTCCTTGCTCGTGCAGATACTGTTATAATATCCTTCTCCTTAAGGGGGAGTGTTGAAATATTGTAACTTCAAAGAATATTATATTTGTATATTATTTATTCCGGAGATGTTCCATACCTCCGATGTGATTATACTATAAATCTGGAGATGTTTATTCCTCCAAGTTGGTTGTGGTAACTAGGGTTATTAGATCCACCATGTGGGGGTCGGCCCAGTCAGTTATAATGGGGTATTTAACCTAATGGTTAAATACGAGCCTACATGAACTTGTGTAAAATACATATCAGAGTAGTGTATAAATAGAGGAGGTGTGTTCCTCATTTGATACACTCACTCACTTGAGGATAGATCACTTGTGGAGAATAGGTCTGCTATTGTGGAGGAGGAGATCATGTCTCAGGGTTTCATCTTTGTATATTGCTAGTCATCTATATTGAGGAAGCTTTGCTGGGTTTTCTACCCCATGAGTGTTTCCCAGGATAAATCTCTGTCTCTTGTGTTTATGCTATGCTTGTTGTTTCTTCAGTGATCCTGTAAATGATATTATTGTGAAATGGAATGTAATTCTACTATTTTCTGTCTTAGCATATTGAATCTTAACAATTTTGTGATGCCCCATCAAAAAATAAAACTGGTTTCTTTACTTTGAAAGAGAAATTATGAACTCTGCCAACCTTCAAGCTGTGATCATCATTCTTATAAGCTAAGAACATCTTCAAAGCAGTCAATCCACAAACCTTACTTTGAAAGGTATGTATATCAACAATTAACTCCATATTAAATAGTGAATTTGCATGCTAGTTTACGTTGGATTTGTTGGATTGTTATCGTTCTTTCATTTACTTCCTTTCTGTATTCCGTCAAATGAAAATTTGCTCGAAATTCAAATGGTTCAATTTCAAGTTGATGAAATTCTTCGAATTGAAATGGTGGTTAATGTTTATGTGAAAAAGGAAATATCAGTCACTGCTAAGTTTTGGAAGTTGTTTTTGGTTGAATTGATGGTTTCCCAATTCATTCTGCAATGCTCTTAGTATCCATTTACCTTCGCATGCATTAATGCTTTGAAAGCGTTAGTTATGAGATTAAAATTTGAAAAAGCTAAGAATATACTAGTTCTTTTCGTTCTTGAGTTGGTTTGATTTTTGGCTGGGGTTAAAAGAACACCACTCCAAGAAAATTTTGAAGGTTTGAACTAATATACCCTAATCATGTTCGAACTCGTTGTATTTTTTATAGTTCAGGGTTCAAAACCATGAACATGCATTGCAAATTATTTTGCAAGGGTTTTTGTTTGCATGCACTTTGACTGCCAACTAGGTGTTGGCGCCACTTCAAAAAACCTAGCTTTGTAACTGATCACTCATATTGGAAGTCATAACCGATTCGAGAAAGTTTTTGATGGCATAAGGATAATTTGAACTTAATTTTGTCTTGGGTAAACATGAGAATTGTGCACCCTGTAAGTCAGAATGACGACCTCAAACAAAACTTGTAATTTGCACCAAAGTGGAGTGCAGAATGAATCACCTTGGTATTTAAAGCTCATATATAAAATTTAATTCTCAGGGTTTGTATTTTAATTCAAGGGTTAGTTCGTTTTGAAGTCTCCACAAAACCCTCTCAATCATGGAATATTTGGGCACACTTGTTATTCTGTTTGGCAACTATTTTTCTAAAAAGAAAAATGATAGAATTGGTAAATGTTGAGCCCTGAATAGGGCATGCAACCTTTGATTCTATTGCACGTGATTTGGAATGTTATGAAAATTGGTCATAGGTTTAGATTCAAGCCTCATGATCTTGACTCCTCTCCTCTTTGGTTGATACGATATTTCAGTTGTGGAATATGCACTGCTTAAGTTATATATGTCCACTATTTGTTTTTTTCAAATTGAGTTCGAGGTACAGTTAGAATGTTAAACCCATTTGCATTAAAAATTTAAAAAATTGCATACCTCTTGCAAGGTCAATTATTCTACTCAAACATTACTTCTATTAAAATAAATAAGGAGAGTCTTTGCTTTAAGCCACTACATATTCGATTCACTATAGTTTGAGTTAATTGTCCATAGTCAATTATGTATTTATTTTATTTGTCCATGATCTCAACATGAGATGAGGGTTATATGGAAATGCCAGAACTCGTACTGATTATTATCTATGATATACTTTGACCTTTTTTTTAAAACTCAGAATCAAGAAGAGATTGTTTCGAATAACAAACCCTTGAATTTTTAAGGACGGTTGGTGAAATGAATGAGTTTTTGGACCGTGGTATAAGTATTAATAGTCCTGTAGATTTGAATAGCAATATGTCAGAAACAAAAATTGCATTTATAAGCTGATATTTGATCAAAGTTCGAATAAAAAGCCATATAGAAATGTTTATGTGGCAATGGATGTGATTGTGTTCTCAACAATGTTGAAAGCTAATTTTCAATCACTATGTATGCAAATTTTGTATAGTTTATAAGATCAATTCTTATTGTATGGGAATATAAGATACAGTTATATGTTACAACCTCACAGAAACAATGGTATTAATGCATGGTTTTAGGAATCACTTCATTGATCATTATTCATTAAGTGTGAAATCTAATTTTGGTTTTGCTTGGAAAATTAAAGTGATAATTCAGTCACCTTACTATTGGCTTGTTTAGATGATAACATACATGAAGAGATGATGCCAATTGTATTGAATGATTATGTGCTATGAAATGAATACTCATGGAAAAATTTGTGTGTCTTAAATCAATTTTGAGAATATATGGGCTCATAAATTGTTATTAAATAAAACTATACAATAGATTTTATATGACTATGTGGAGATGTCAAATTCATGATTGAAGATGATAGTGTTTGATTGAGATGATTTGATGTTGTTTGGGTAGTTGTATACTATTGGATATTTTGAATATGTACAATTTCTTATTCCTCTCACTCACTTTGACGAGTTAGTTCACTCGCTTCCCCTCACATTCCTTTTGACACCTTTTTCCCATGTTCAAAAATAAAGTTAGAAGAGATGAATGATTTCAGTTGGTGAAAACAAACTGTTTCAAGCATGTTGAGGTGTCCCATTCCCCTGCTCCCTTGTAATTTGATTGCATGTATGCTTGATTGTCATGATACAAAGCCATAAATACTCTATTTTACCAACAAATTTATTTGATATCTTTTTACAATGTTGAGTACTTGTACTGATCTTGATTTTCATCACTATAGATGAGAATCATCAGCCAACAACCCCCTTGGGAAGGTGGCAGAAATAAAAGGTTGAGGTTTTCCATACATTTTGATGTAGACTCAGAAGAGTTTAGTCAACTTCTGCAAAATGGATTCTTAAAATTGCCTGGCCAAGGCCATGTTCTAGCTCCCAGACCCTATGTTATACCTCCAACTCATTCTCAACCTAGAATACTTTGAGTTCATGTGCCTCCACATGTGTCCATGTAGCATCAACCCCAAAATAATGATGGCTGGAACCAAATTGTCCCAAATCAACCATCTGGTATTCGTGGATGGCCCACCATAGATTGGACCCCTGAAGAGGACTATTTGTTGGTTGAAACTAGGAAGAAGGTTTATACTATTAAAAATAAAGGAGGACCTACAAAGACCCCTCCTACACAAAACACAACCTCTCAGCATCCAACCCTGCATGCTACAACAAACACTCAAATTCATGTGAATCAAAACCCCCCTTCTTATTCCTCTAAGTACAATATTTTGAAACAGCTAGATGCTATAAAGATAGGTGCTATCTTACTTGATATGGTTACTGTTCCTAAACAACAACTATATCTCAAGAATTTTATGAAAGGGAACTCTCCTACCATAGTAAACCTATAATTTTATGAAAGGGAAATCTCCTACCATAGCCACCCTATCTGAGGAACAAATAGAAGAAGAAGCTCATGTAAATAAGGTAATTGTATATAATCCTTGTAGTAGTCTTAGGAATCCTCCTTTTTATTTGTCAGTCAAAATTTATGATAAAATTGCACATGTTGTTGTTTGGTATATGGTGGGCCAGGACCAAATGTCATGCCTAAAATCATTATGGAAGAATTGAGTTTGGCTTGTACCAATGAGAATTCAAGGATTTTACTTTCCTATAACAATCAACGACAAGCCACAATAGGAGAAATAAAGGATGTAACTTTATCCTTGTGTTCTCATCCAAAAATCAAGACTGCATGTAACATTCAGGTTTTTGCATTTGAGTCAACAATTTTTCAATCATTCTTGGTAGATATTGGCAAGCATTATCCGGTGGCTACATTTCTCTTGATGGGTCACACATGTCTATTCCTAAAAATGGGAAAACATCATTGTATTAAGGGAGTATCGAATATCTCCCTACATTGAAAGTGTTACTCAACCTTATGTTAATTACATAGACGAGGACCTTGGTGTTTATTCCATGTTCCTTGAGGATGATGATGAACCAATAACCCCCTACACGGAACCTGAAGATGGAATTTGGCATATGCAATTTGGTGGTTCTAGTTCCAGTGAAGGAAACAGAGCATGCATCATTTTATACTCTCTTATTGGTAAAATTCAAAGTTATTCATATAGACTTGAATTCCCTTGTACAAATAACATAACAGAATTTGAAGCAATAATTTTAGGAATGGAAAATGATTTTAATTTGGGTTGTTATCATCTAGCTTTTTTTGGGACTCTGATTTAGTTATTAATATGATTAAAGGAATTTATAACCTCTTAAACAAGTTGTTAAAATATATAGAAAGGCATCCTGGACCTTTATTTTAGTTTTATTGTCCTTTAATATCACTCATATCAGAAGATAATTGAATTTTATGGCTGTTAGGCTAGCTATTTTTGCATCAAATCCTTCTAGACAACTACTGCCCCAAAGGCCCGATTATAATTTTTTATCTTTATATCGACCACATCTCCCTAATAACATATATTCATGGCAAGTTTTCACTGACAATGAAAGTATTTGTTCTTTTGTACATAATAAACCATTAAAACAAAAAAAAATCATATCTCCAGAAGATAACAAATTTCCTAAGGGTTTAACAGCTTTGGAAAACTCATTTTCCTCTAGCAATGTGGGAAACAAAAAAAATAAAAAAGAAGAATAATCCAAAAGAAAAATGGGAGAAACAATTTCAGTAAACATTGGAATTCTCAATAATCCAAAGTGTAATGTCCCTCAAAATACACTCTGATTTTTTTTCTTAAGTGTTTATGAATTGTCGTAAAGCACATGTTTAGTAAATTCACTTCAACACCGAGAAGTTGTTTGACGTTCTTCTTGTTTACATACTGAGAGTTCGATTTTCTTACTTATTAAATTGAGCATAATATCATGATAAAATCATAATACTAGTTTGATATATAATCACTTACTTCTATGTCAATTGGAAGATAAGCCCTTCCTAAATACTTGCGCAACATACTAAGGCTTACTTTATTTTCCTAATAAGGGTTTCTTAAATCAAATAACACATATCCCTTTCGCCAAAGAAAATATTGTTGCTAGGGATGTTTACATTTCAACTAAAGGAATAGGTAATTTAACATTTACAATTATACTTAGTCGACATATCAACCTTAGCCAAAAATAATTGATATTATGTATCAAGGATACTATTAATCTTTCATAAGTATACTATTGTTATAAATGTAACTTCAGAAGATATTCATTTGCATTTTATATTTATATTATTATTGTATTTTACTTGTACCTCCGTCGGAGATGTTTTTCCTCCATTCGGGGATGCCATTTTTATGTTTTGTCATTGAGGTAAAACCTCCATTGTAATTCGGTGCATTAGATCTCCAAAGGTCAAATGTAAAATGTATTATTGAGTCTCCCTAGGACAGGTCGGCCTAGTCAAGATAGTGAGGTCGGCCTTGTTAGGTAAAAAGGCCATCCACACATAATGTATACATAGAGATCTTGCTCTCTCTTTTGGACACACCACTCAGTCACTCAAGTTCGCATCAAGTGAGAGAGAAGACAAGTTCATTGGAGAAGAAAGAGAGAGTTGCAAAAGACATCTTATATTTTGGGTTTTCCATATTGCTTGATATTGTAATAGCGACGAATCTATTTCCGAGGAAGTTGTGGGGCTTTCCATATTGCTTGATATTGTACTAGCGACGAATCTATTTCCAAGGAAGGTGGCAATAGAGGACCCGATAACAACATTTTTGTTTATGATAAGATGGTTTATCACTTGTATTATGCCCCCTAACTCAGAGGTGTCAATGTGGTGCAGATGTTGTCTCATAGAGAGATCAATAGGGCATTGAGCAACTGCTGGCGGGGTGTTATACCATGAGGCTGTGGGTCATGGTGGCATACTGAAGTGATGATATGATGATGGGGGATTCCCTTTGTGGGGTGGATGCCCCCAGTATCTCCGACGAGGATCACGGTGATGATGAGTAGGCAAGGTTTTGGGCATGCCCCCATGTTGTGGACATGTGGTTTCCTGGTTGATTTGAAAGGGTTCAACCTGTGTGTCAAAGGGATCAATGGAAGGGGCCGACCGGACAGAGGGGTATCCAGTGGAGATCATATAAATGGCGGGGTCAAGGCCAGGCATTTCGGTATCTGACCAAGTAAAGACATCAGTGAATTCTTGGAATAGTTGTTGGTATTCTCCGATCTCATGCTCACTGTGGGAGGTTCCTAATGTGATGGTATGAAGGGCACCAAGTGGGTCAGAGATGTCAATGTGGATGACGGGAGAAATATCGGCCATGGGATCCGTTAACCAGTCGATTTTAGTAGGAAGGAAATCCTTGGACTCAACCGCGGATTGGGTAGCGGTGGTGGATGAAGTCTCTTCCAGGAGGAAGTATGGACGATGGTGCATGTCTTCCCCGGGATAATCAAAGGTAGTAGGAGTCTCGAGAACCTCTTCATCATTGCGGGACCTTTGAGTGGTCAAATCGAGTGATGAGGTAGTGGTAGTCGAAGAGATCATATAGATGGTGTTAATCTCTTCGGATGAGGATGATGCGGGAGGGTAGATCTCCTCGATAGTAGAGGGTGTCGTCTCTAGGTCCAAATTGTTCATCTCGTAGAGAGCTGCTCTGTAGTCTGGGATGTCAGGACAGTTATGCGAGTAGTGGCCATAAATACCGCATATCGCACATGGGTGGTTGGTACGCAGTGATTTATCACGAGGCATAGGGTTTGGATCTAGTTTGACCACCGGGATGTTGGGGTCGTCGTCCAACATTTGCATGTGTTCCTACAATGCCGGTAACTGTGGGCACTGATGGGTTGGATGGCCTAACTCATCACACAGCGAGCATTTTGGAGGAGCACGAAATATGGGGGGAGGTTTAACTGCCTTGGGTGGGGGAACCGCAGTGTATGGTTGTGGGCCTCTGCCCCCAGTGGGCCTGACGAATGGAGGGGGATTCGTCGACGACGAAGGTGTCGTGATACCGGGAGGTGGTTGGGTAGAAGTAACAATGGGTTGCACCGGTTGTAGGATGACATTTGGTGTCGGTGGAGGAACGGGAGGCGTAATATACCACACGGGTAATCCTAATGTTAACCCGGGGAGACTAAGGGTAGCCATAAACGGGGCGCTTACTACACCCGAAGGAGGAAATAGAAAGGGGATTGTGTGGATAGGTGTAACACCGATGTGACTAGGGACCAATGGTGGTTTGGGTAACAAGGAGGGTTGATTACCGGGTGTTTGTGAAAGAGTGCAGAGGTTAGCGACCTGGGTCTCCGGTGACGGTGGTGGAATGGCCTGGAATGTAGAGGTTATCGACGCCTCGGAGTAAAGTCTGGGTCCTACTGAGGAAATGAATGAGGTAGTTGCACCACAAACAGGTTGTTCAACCATGGTGAGACCATTTTCAGGTGTGGTAGGGGCCTTGGGATCGTAATAGGTGAGCTGGTCGACCTTGACCACGCGTCCCTCATGGGGGAACATCATGGTACGAAAAACGGATGAGGCAACCGCTTTCATGGCGTACATGTAGTTGCGACCAAGTAAAAGGTTATAGTCTAGTGGGGCATTGATGACCTCAATGTCAATGAGCACGGTTTTACCCGCCAGCTGGACAGGGACATTGGCTAACAGACCTAGGGGTTGAGCCGAACGGCCGTCATAAGCTCGTAATGCAGTGGTGGACTGCTGGAGAGTAGGGGATCCCAACTTTTGCCAAACAAAAGTGGACATGACGCATGTGGAGGCACCCTCGTCGATGATACATCGATGGATGACAAGATTCCGAATAGAAACGGAAACTTGGACTGCTATGGTAGAAGGCAGCCGTGGTTCAGATTGCTCTAAGTCAAAGGTCATCAAGTTCGAATCATTTGGGTCAATAGCCCCAATGGCGGAAAGTAAAGTCTTGCGCTGAGAAGGACAGGTTTTTAAGACTTCTAACGCAGACATGGCTGCGGGAGATTGAGCTAAGTCGTCTACGATGTTGTAATTGGATGCAGCTCGTGCATTGGGGTTGTTGTTGATTCGGCGAAGGGGGAAGCGAGGTGCTTTAGAAGCGCCATCAAGTGGAACCTGAGGTATACGCAATGTCTGATCAGTGGGATTAGCAGTGGTATCCTTTTCGGCGGGGGGGGCTTCAGAAGTCGGTCCGTATTGATTTCGACGGGTTTGGACATTGACGTCAGCGGTGGACATCATCAATAAGTGGTGGGTACCTGAATCAAACATGGGTTGATCAGGAGCTGTGTAAGTTATTTGTTGTGGTTGCACGTTGCCCTGTTGGGGGGCTAACGGCTGGGTGTTTACCACTCCTTGTGTTGGAAAGGGGTTTTGGAGAACCAGAGGTTGTTGTGGAGGTGGTGGGGGGTTGGGTGGTGGCTGAGGAGCCGCCTTCCCTTGACGATGGGCGTCATTTGTCCATAGTTGTCGAGCTCGCTCGAGATGTGGGCAAGCGTGGGTATAGTGGCCATAGACACCGCAAATGGAACAAGGATGGTTTGTCCGTAAATTAGCATTTTTAGGTTGCTTAGGTGGCCGATCAGGATTCTGATGAGCGGGCGCCGCGTTATTGTTTTGCGGGGGCTGGGTAGGCTGTGGAGCTTGCTGATGTTGTTGGTTATTACCATGGTTATGACCTCTACCATGGTTCTGTTGCGCACTTTGGTTGCGCTGGTTGTTTTGGTATTGGGGCTGATGTTGTTGTGCGTACACGTGCCCTTGAGCATTGGGGGGATTTTGGGGAGCCGCAGGTGCGGGAGCAGGCTGCGGTAGATAGTATGCAGGTGGAGGTGGAGGTGGTCCAGTTTCCTGTTGGGGTTGTTGGTACCCCTGCGCTGGTGGAGGTGTGAGGTTAGCCGGTGCAACCGGTTGTGGGTAATGCATGGGCTGTTGTGGAAACTGCATGGGGTTTTGTACCGTAGGTTGAGCATAGTATGTAGGAGGTACATATGCTGATGGCGCTTGGCCATAACAATGTTGTGGACAAGAGGGTCCATGAACATGATGGGTCTGGTTTATTGGAGCATAAGAAGTTGTCGCTCCGGAACTGGATGTAGCCCTAGAAAGGTCTGGGGCGGGCATGGTGCTCACCATACTGAAAGGTTTTGCTTGCGGTGTAATTTGGCCAATAATGCCATCAGCGGCATGTGATGCCCCCGGTGTGTCACCGCGTGCAGAGTCGCCTCGTGGGGCGTCAGGTATGATGGTGTATAGGTATCCTGACTGGGCATAGATAAGGTCAAACTGTTGGGCCTTAAGGATGGCCTCCTCTTCAGACTGGGGTCTTTCAGAAGCTACATCCTTCGCAATGAGGGGAAGGAGGGATTTAAGGAACCAGTCTAAAAAGATTCGGTCGTCTAATTTGATCTTGCATAGGCTTCGGCGCCGACGCCAATCATGGATATGGTCAGTGATGTGCGTGGCCGTGTTCTGTCTGCAAGACAGTAGGATTTCGACGCCCGCATCATAGCGGACTGGTAGCTGAAAGAACTGCAGGAAGGTCGAGGCAAGGGAGGTAAATGAGGAATGCGTCCCATGGGGTTGCTCGATATACCATTTGGCTGCAGAGCCAGTGAAGGTGCGCTGTAATAAACGAAGGCGGACAGAGTCGTCCACTATGGAGTTGGAGGAACACCATAAATGGAAGGACATGATGTGGTTCTGGGGGTCTTCTCCGGCCTTTCCCTCAAACTTAGGGATGTCAGAGGGAAGCTTAGTGGGCATATGGGGCCAAGCAGGATCATGCCTAATGGGGTCATTCGTAAGCCTAGCTAAATCTGGCAAGTTGAGACTTGCCATGTATGGTAGACTAGCGGATGTGGCGATTGGAACGGGGATTGGCCTAGCCATTGTGGTATGGTGTAGGGGTCCAGTAGCTCCTATAGGTATGCTAGGTATGGCGGGTATGTGCCCTCCAACAGGTGTGGCCTGATATGGGTTAGTACTCCCAAGTGCAACTTGGGTTACACTTGGGTTAGGAATCGCACTAGGGATTCCTGGTATATTACTACCGAGTGCAACGTGGGTTACACTTGGGTTAGGAATCGCACTAGGGATTCCTGGGATAGCATTCCCAAGTGCAACATGAGTGACACTTGGGTTAGGAATCGTACTAGGGATTCCTGGGATAGGGTTTGTGGAAACCGAAGGGGGTATGACCCCCATGTTGGGCATGCCCATGACAGGTTGTGGTCCTGTGGTAGGCATTCCTAAATGTGGAGTGTTACCCATATTGGGCATACCCAAGGGGGTGGGTGTTGTCATGGATGGTATCCCCGCAGAAAGGTCTGCGGATGTCTGACCTATGGTTAATGTAAATTGTGGATCTTCTGGTGTTCCAGACATAATTGTGGTAGGTAGTAACTCTGTGGGGTTTTCGGATTCTACCTCCAAATCAAAGGTGAAGTGGGGTATGTCAGAATCGGATGACCGTCTAGATGATCGACGATGTGTCGAATCAAGGGATAATGCTCTGCGTCTGTGACGTGGAGAGCCAAGTGGACTAAACTCTGGGAGTTCGCCCTGTAGACGACGAGAACGTCTAGAATTCTCAATGGTGAGAATATGGTTTTTATGTAAAAAATTGTTTTAAGTATCAGGTGGTGATATATATGTAAAAGACTCAAAACCCTAATGCAACCAAGGGTGCAAAAAGGGGAGTGAAAAAAGAAGGCTCACAGGCCAAAAAATCAATCCTCAAAAAATGCACTTATTCTAGCAGCTGTGCTACAATAAGTGGAGGAATGCAACAACCGGTCAGAATACCAACATGCAAGCGGCTCCTAGAAAAAATAGGTGTAACTAGACTCAAAAGGTGGTAAAGATCATGCAAACACCTAATCTAAAAGTATTGTGACTCAAACAGACGATATCCCCTGCAAGGTGATGAAATCCAAGTCAGACAATATGAATGTAGAGACAACGGCTAGATATCCCCCTACCGGGAGGGACACCGGGTAATCAATCCTAAAAAGACAGGCTACTAGGATACTCCGTTCATGACGCGTCGAGAAAAGGTAAATCTGCCGTTTGGTCCTTTGATCGCAATATCCCAATACAGGGATATCCCGAGAACTGCGAATGGTAGCCCTTCGGTTACTGAATGGGTTTCGGTATCCCACTCAGGCTTCCGGAACCATCCTCGCGACTTCAACCCTCCTAGGGGAGAGGCCTTCCCACAAACCGGTTGTGACCGCGCCAAAAAGTACTAAGAGATTTTAGCTCCCTAATTGGACAACTTCTATGTCTCAGATGTATGAACTGAGGGGTGTTATTGGAACACCTATCCCCCCAATACTACCTAGCTACAAGAATTCTTTTTGTGTTCCCCAAGTGGGGTTAAGAGTGTGTTCAAATTAGGGTAAGTTTTAAGTCTTAGTTCAATTAAGTGATCGTGTGAGTGCACGTGAGGTGTTGTAAACTGAACTTGAAAAAATTAAATGCTTTAAGGGAAATTTTTCAAAAAATAAAGGACTTTTCGAAAAATAATAAGCAAATATTTAAGACTTTTTTCACTAAAAGAAATTAAATTGCTTTTTCAAAAAATAACTCGAAAAAATAATGGATTTTTTGGATTTTTGAAAGCAAATAATAAACTTCTAAAAGAAATAAATGGATTTCTTCGTTTCAATAAAATTTGCTAAGGGCAAGATTCTAAAGAAGTAAACAGGAAAAAATTTGAATCTAGATAAAGAATGCAAAATGAATCTTTCTTTCACTTTCTTGAAAATTTTTAAAAAGATTTCTATGTATGCACTTTTAAATAGTAAAAATTTTTTTTCTAAATCTGGAAAATATGCAGAATTTGATACTGTAAAAAATGTGCTATGGGCAGAAAGTACAGTAAAAAATATTTTTCAAAATCGGGATGGCCGAATGAAAAAATTCAGCCGCGCGGGTTTTGGACGAACAGCCGCGATGGGCCGCGCGGGTTTTGGCCGAACAGTCGCGATGGACCGCGCGGGTTTTGGACGCACAGTCGCGATGGACCGCGCAGGTTTTGGGCGCACAGTCGCGATGGACCGCGCAGGTTTTGGGCGCACAGTCGCGATGGACCGCGCGGAAAAACACAGAACAGTCGCGATGGACCGCGCGACTGTCTGGAAAAAGGCCGCGATGGACCGCGCGGAAAAATGCAGAAAAGTCGCGATGGACCGCGCGACTGTCTGGCAAAAAGCCGCGAGGCGGAAACCGTGCACGGAAAACGAGAAACGAACTCGAAAATGATGACATCCTTAGTTCCTAATTGATCCTACGAAGTTTCTTTTTTATTTATTCTTTTGTAAAAGCTAGAAGTCTATGCATGATGAATCGTTCTAGCTTAGAATCCTAAGTAGTCTCTTGATCCTTACCCTCGCAGGGTTCTGAAAAGAGGATTTACAATTGTAACTCATAATGAAATTAATAAATTTATGCTGATTTTTGTCTCATTTCAACCTATTTTTATATCTGATATTGAGCCTTTCTTTTATTTATTAGGCTGTTTAATTTTCCATTTAATCTATTTATAATTAACACGCTGAATATTTTTATACTTTTACATTTTGAATTTAAAAAACAAAGCATTAAACAAAATCACTTATTGTTTGTGGACTAATTGATAATTGTATAGTTAGGCTATAAATTAGGGTGATGACCCTGCTGCATTAACATGGAAAGATTCGAGAATGTTGGTTTAAGGACTTCTATTCCTTTACATCAACATTTATTTGTAAACCATATTGGGGAAGTTCATCTTTCCTGTTTTTTGTATTTTTGTATATATTTTCTATCTTTTTTAGATTTTCATGACTTTGCCTAAGTGTGGGCAACCTAATATTAGCTCAGTTTGCGATATCAAACTAGTATAAGTTTGTGTTTATTTGATCATGTGCTCGATATTGCAACATTTTCTCAAGAACTTGAAACTTATTGAGAATGAATTTGTCACTAAATTAATCATGAAGAGAAAAGAGAAGGGGATACAAGGTAGGCCATAAATCCTCAACCTGCATAATAACCTTTCATGTCCAGTAATTAATGGTATTCTTGTCAAAAAATAGGTCGATCTCCATATTTGATCCTTTTGTTGAAATTGGTAGAATAAAAGAAGTGTTGCAATACTTTCAATCTAAACTTCGAAGAACATTGTATGATTTTGCATCTTTTACAACAGTAGCTTCTTTTCCTTTTACTCAATTCAATATGGATTTCTCTGTAAGTAGTGGTGGTTCTATGTGTTCTAATTCATCTCAGTTCTCATCTTCTTCCTTAATTGGAACCATGTACAGTCATTATAACCGTGTTACATCTAGTATAAATCCTACCGAAATTATTAGGAAATTTGGGTTATTTAAATTTGAAGAGGATGTTGATACTACCCGTTGGCATGTATCCTCTCATTTAAATCTTCCTCCTGCTATAACCCATTTACCCAAATTCAAAGATCATTTTCCTAAGTTTATTGGAAATGGCATTATTTTAGTTAATGAAGATCTAATTTCCTTTTCCAATGCATGTCATAACATAGGTGCAAATGACACAAACACTTTTATGCGCTTATTTGTAAATTATTTAGAAGGTAAAGCTACAACAAACGTCTCTGACTTGCCTCCAAAAATATTTTCAAATTGGGATGAATTTTCATACTAGTTCAAATCAACCTATGGACAACCTCAAAGTCTTGCCGATAAACTTAAGGAATATAATAATCTAGTTCATAATAAAGGTACACATGTCTATTCCTAAAAATGGGAAAAACATCATTGTATTAAGGGAATATTGAATATCTCCCTACATCGAAAGTGTTACTCAACCTTATGTTAATTACATAGACGAGGACCTTGGTGTTTATTCCATGTTCCTTGAGGATGATGATGAACCAATAACCCCCTACATGGAACCTGAAGATGGAATTTGGCATATGCAATTTGGTGGTGCTAGTTCCAATGAAGGAAACAGAGCATGCATAATTTTATACTATATTATTGGTAAACTTCAGAGTTATTCATACAGACTTGAATTCCCTTGTACAAATAACATAACAAAATTTGAAGCATTAATTTTAGGAATGGAAAATGCTTTTAATTTGGGTTGTTATCATCTAGCTTTTTTTGGGACTCTGAATTAGTTATTAATATGATTAAAGGAATTTATAACCCCTTAAACAAGTTGTTAAAATATATAGAAAGGCATCCTGGACCTTTATTTCAGTTTTCTTGTCCTTTAATATCACTCATATCAGAAGATAATTGAATTTTATGGCTCGTAGGCTAGCTATTTTTGCAGCAAATCATTCTAGACAACTACTGCCCCAAAGGCCCGATTATAATTTTTTATCTTTATATCGACCAGATCTCCCTAATAACATATATTCATGGCAAGTTTTCATTGACAATGAAAGTATTTGTTCTTTTGTACATAATAAATGATTAAAACAGAAAAAAATCATATCTCCAGAAGATAATAAATTTCCTAAGGGTTTAACAGCTTTGGAAAATTCATTTTCCTCTAGCAATGTGGGAAACAAAAAAAATAAAAAAGAAGAATAATCCAAAAGAAAAATTGGAGAAACAATTTCAGTAAACATTGGAACTCTCAATAATCCAAAGTGTAATGTCCCTCAAAATACACCCTGATTTGTTTTCTTAAGTGTCTATGAATTGTCGTAAAGCACATGTTTATGTAAATTCACTTCAACACTGAGAAGTTGTTCGACGTTCTTCTTGTTTACATCGTGAGAGTTTGATTTTCTTACTTATTGAATTGAGAATAGTATCATGATAAAATCATAATACTAGTTTGATATATAATCACTTACTTCTATGTCAACTGGAAGATAAGCCCTTCCTAAATACTTGCGCAACATACTAAGGCTTACTTTATTTTCCTAATAAGGGTTTCTTAAATCAAATAACACATATCCCTTTCGCCGAAGAAAATATTGTTGCTAGGGATGTTTACATTTAAACTAAAGGAATAGGTAATTTAACATTTACAATTATACTTAGTCGACATATCAACCTTAGCCGAAAATAATTGATATTGTATCAAGGATACTATTAATCTTTCATAAGTATACTTTTGTTGTAAATGTAACTTCAAAATATATTCATTTGTATTTTATATTTATATTATTATTGTATTTTACTTGTACCTCTGTCGGAGATGTTTTTCCTCCATTTGGGGATGCCATTTCTATGTTTTGTCATTGAGGTAAAACCTCCATTTTAATTCGGTGCATTAGATCCCCAAAGGTCAAATGTAAAATGTATTATTGAGTCTCCCTAGGACAGGTCGACCCCGTTAGGTAAAAAGGCCATCGACACATAATGTATACATAGAGATCCTGCTCTCACTTTTGGACACACAACTCAGTCGCTCAAGTTTGCATCAAGTGAGAGAGAAGACAAGTTTGTTGGAGAAGAAAGAGAGAGAGTTACAAAAGACATCTTATATTTTGGGTTTTCCATATTGCTTGATATTGTACTAGCGACAAATCTATTTCCGAGGAAGTTGCGGGGTTTTCCATATTGCTTGATATTGTAATAGCGACGAATCTATTTCCGAGGAAGGTGGCAATAGAGGACCCGATAACAACAATTTTGTTTATGATAAGATGGTTTATCACTTGTTTCTTGATAGTATGTTCATTTTCATTAGAATCTAAATTATTTTTTAGTACTTATAAAAAATGTTTTTATTGAGTAAAAAATGATGACATCCTTAGTTCCTAATTGATCCAACGGATTTTCTTTTTTATTTGTTATTTTGTAAAAGATAGAAGTCTATGTGTGATGAATCGTTCCAGCTTAGAATCCTAAGTAGTCTCTTGATCCTTACCCTCGCAGGGTTCTAAAAAGAGGATTTACAATTGTAGCTCATAATGAAATTAATAAGTTTATGCTGATTTTTGTCTCATTTCAGCCTATTTTTATATCTGATATTGAGCCTTTCTTTTATTTATTAGGTTGTTTAATTTTCCATTTAATCTATTTATAATTAACACGCTGAATATTTTTATACTTTTACATTTTGAATTTAAAAAACAAAGCATTAAAAAAAGCACTTATTGTTTGTGGATTAATTGATAATTGTATAGTTAGGCTATGAATTAGGGTGATGACCCTACTGTTGTTAGGATATTTAGACACTTAAGAGTTAGTTAAGATCAACTTGTGTAATATATCCGTTAGGAAAAATGTGTTTCTTTAGTATGCATTAGTATGCATTTGTAAATACTTAATCCGATGGTCACGATATGTTCCCGACATAGAGTGATCCGACGTCTCAACTTCTCTTAGATCATACCTACCTTTGATCCGTCGCTTAAAACCCGATTGGTCCATGATCTCTATTTAAAGAGCATGGAGTGTCAATGGAAAGTTGATCAATTATGAGAAGCTCATTTGTAACTTTCTTTCTTTGCATAATAAATTGTCCCGTAGAAGCTATTTGGTCAGGGCCGTGGAATGTTTCCCTCACAAGGGTTTAAACCACGTCAAAACATCGGTTTATCGATCTGTGATCTATTTGTGTGAAGTGGTTTCTCTAGGTGTTCGGTCTTTTGGGAGTACCCTGTGTACTCGAACATGGTATCAAAACTTTTATGAAGAGCCGCTTCCGGTTATGATTCAGATCTTGAATTGTTGTTGGTGAAACTTGAAAGGGTTTCTTGTTTTGGTATTTCTGTGCATTTCTGGGATGTGGGAGGTGTTCCATTGCGTCCGAAGTGCCGTTTCCATTGTGAAATAGTTTTCGTTTGATCGAAAATGGTTTTCGGTTGCTTCAAAAGCACGTATTTCATCAGATCTAAAGGTATAATGTTACAGTGACGCATTTTTTTATTTTCTATTTTAAAAGACAAAAATATCATATTTTATCAGTTTTTACTATTAGATTTTTTGGTTTCGGATTGTTGCTTTCCCTGTCTGCGTATGCTCTTTGCTGTGCACTTTGAGCGAGCTTAGAAAATCAGAAACAGAAAGAGAAAAGGTTTTTCTCGGCTGCGTATGCTCTTTGTCGTGCACCTTGTGCAATCTCGGCAAATCAGAAACAGAGAGAAAAAAGAGACTTTCTGGGCAAGCTAACGAGATCTAAGTCCACAAGTGTGGAATTTTTTTTTTTTGTTTCGGTTTGTTGTGTGATTTGCAGAAAAAAAAAGTCAAACACAGAAACTGAGCAAGAAGAGTTAAAAAAAAAAAAAGTCCTTTCCATATTTTACACACTTTTTAATCTAGCTTACTTGGTTCAAAGTTGCTTTATTCCTTAGTAGGTCTTGAGTTCAAGTCTTAGGAAGTTACTTTTAAAAGAAAAAGTACATACAATTTCTATTTTCAAATTACTTTATTGTAAAAGTGCATCTCACTTAAATAATAAAATAAATATAAAAAGTGAGTCACTTAAGTTCTTTTTTATTGTTGCACTATTTAAAGTAACATCATTGTAAAAGTGAAATCACTTATTTTATAAAAGTGATTCACTTAAAGCAGCTTTCTTGTAAAGTGATTGTAAAAGGTTCATATTGGGAAGAGGGGGGTCATTTTTTTTAGCTGGTCATTCTTTATGTGCCACGTCACTATTGGGGACATCTTAAACATTTTCTTTGTTCAAGCATAACTTCATCATCCGAAGTCAGTTTTTAGTGCCATTGTTTTTGAAACAACCTATTTTTTCGAGCTCTTCGCATCCAGGCTATTGGTTTCTGCTTTTAAAGCCATTAATTTACAAATATGGCCACCCCTTGTGATATTCTACTTACCAGTTCACACTATTTCTCATGGAAATCTTGTATGGAAGATGTTCTATGAAGTAGAGGACTTTTCAGAATTACCTCAGGGAAAGAAACAGAACCCACTGATGATGATAAGAAAATCAAATGAAAAAATAGATGTGACAAATCTAATGGATTGATTGGGATGTCAATCTCTATTGATTTGCGATTCCACATATCTAGAATTGATGGACCTGATGCTGCTTGGGACAAGTTGGAATTTGTGTTTGGTAAACACAATGAAATTCGAGGTCACCAACTCGAAAATGAGTTGATTTCTTTAAATCCAAGTGATTTTTCATGCATACAATATTATTTATCTAAGTACAAAACTCTTAAACTCTTATGTGAAGAATGCAAGACTAAGAGGGAAGACAAACAATGCATTTATCATATTCTTTCCAAAATTGTACCTGCATATTCTATTTTTGTATCTACATTTTACTCCATGAAAGAATCCTTGAATCCAACTAGCTATCAAGAGCCTAGTCTTGAATCCTTTTGTGATTCCTTGATTAGAGAGAAAGATAAGCTCATCCATCTTGGAATAATTAACAATGAAGATACATCTGGGAAAGCCTTATTGTCCCAACATAAAGAAAAGTCAAAGCCTCCCAAGAAACAAAATTTTTGCAATAATAAGTCAAACAAGGGTCCTAAACCCTTTCAGTCAGCTCCTTCTTTAAAAAATGACAAAGGATCCAAGCCAAAAGGAAAGAAGACTGAGCGTCATTACAACTATTGCAGGAAAGATAATCATGATGAATATAAGTGTTTCAAGAAGATGCCAGCCTTGGAAGCAGCAATGAAGAAGCACCACATCAGCCTAGATTCACCTTCAGAATCTACCTCTCATGGACATGCACTTTGTGCTTTTGGTTATTCTTATAATGCATCTTTTTCTTCTACTTCAAATGAATGGCTCATTGATTCTGGAGCATCTTATCATATGGATAAGGATCAAGCCATCTTTTCTACTATGCATGAATGTAACACCAAACAAATATTTGTTGGTGATGATAGATCTCTAAGTGTTGTAGGAGCTGGAACAGTTCCAGTAGATAATGGTAATTTCAGTGATGTACTATGTGTTCCAAGAATTTCTTGCAATTTGTTATTAGTCTATCAGATCACTCATTCTGGTGAAGGTAAAACTGTGACGTTTACACCTCACCAAGTTGTAATCAAGGATTTTAAAGATCCTCAACAGGTCCTAGCTTCCGGAATTGTTGATGATATTACCAGGTTGTACAAGTTTAACAACATTGGGTCATCATGTTTTCCTTCAGTTTTTGTTGCTCATGGTGATAACTTGAGCAAACTTTGGCATGAGCGATTTGGTCACTTAAATTATCGCTCATTGCAACAACTATGTAAAGACAATATGGTGACAAGTCTTCCGATGGTATCTTGCAGGGATGGTGTTTGTTCCGGTTGTGTACTCGAAAAACATCATCGGGACAGTTTTGACAAGCATGCCTCTTGGCATGCCTTGCTTTCCTTGGAGCTTGTGCATAGTGACTTGTGTGGTCCTCTTCCATCTGCTTCCTTTTCTGGTTTCAAATATTTCTTAACTTTCATTGATGATTACACCAGACGCACTTGGGTTTAATTCCTAAAACTTAAGAGTGAAGTATTTAACATATTCTTGGCCTACAAGGCCCTTGTTGAAAAACAATCCGGTCATCAAATTATTAAGTTAAGATCTGACAATGAAGGAGAATATGTTAACAAAAAGTTCACTACTTTCTGCACTGAACAAAGCATCCAACAACAGCACATTGTTCCATAGACACCACAACAAAATGGTGTAGTTGAGCGGAAGAACCGCACTTTAAAAAAAATGGCTAATTGTATGATCCAATCTAAGGGACTAAGTCTTCAATTTTGGGCTGAAGCCATTAATTGTGCAAATTACATAGTTAATCATACCCCCACTAAAGAATTACAAGGTATCACATCAGAAGAAGCATGGAGCAAAACTAAACCTGATTTAAGTCACTTCCGTGTGTTTGGTAGTGAAGCATGGGCTCACATTCCGGATGAAAAACAGAAAGCATTGCAGCCTAAAAGTGAAAAGTGCATATTTTTTGGATATTCTGAAGATGTAAAAGGTTATAGACTTCTTCAACCACATTCTTATGATATAATCATTAGAAGAGGTGTTAAATTTTATGAAAATCTCTTGGCCTACGAGCCTAGCTCGACGATTGTGCCTTCTTTGGCCCGTGAGCCTTATTTGGCCAGTGTGCCCCCATCTTCTTCTTCCAACTTCCTTGACAGGTTTCCAACTCCAGTTTCTGATGATGACAGTGAGGATGAAAATCCACCTCCGCCTTCTCATGTTCCTCCAGTTGCACTAGCACAAGCGCTTCCTTGATGGGTTCATTCAACATGTGAAGTAGCTGGTGATCTTGTCAGTGATTCTAGACATCAACGTCGAACACGTTCTCAGTTTCAGTGAGCCTCTTCTCTTTTGGCTCAAGTTTCCAAAAAATAATGAACCAAAAACCTTTGTAGAAGCTTTAGGAAATCCAGATTGGGATGTAGCTATGGATGAAGAATATAGTTCCTTAATGGCGAACGATACTTGGGATCTTGTACCTTTTCCAAAAGGAAGAAAACTTGTCAGATGTAAATGGGTCTATAGAACTAAGTATGCATCAGATGAAAGTGTTAAAAGACTTAAGGCAAGGTTAGTTGCCAAAGGTTTTTCCCAAGTTGAAGGGATTGACTACAATGAAACCTTTGCTCCTGTCGCAAAAATGAACTCCATCCGCCTTGTTCTTTCCCTTGCATCCTTACATAACTGGGAAGTCCATCAAATGGATGTCAAGTCTTCCTTCTTACATGGTGATTTACAGGAGGAAATTTACATGGAACAACCTCCTAGATATGTTCCAAATAACTCTAGCCTTGTCTGCCGCCTTAAGAAATCCTTGTATGGCCTTAAGCAAGCTCCTAGAGCTTGGTATGCCAAAATGGATAACGTTCTCCTTGACACTGGTTTTTCTAGATGCCATTCTGACCCTAGTGTCTATACCAAGAAAGTAGGAAACCATCTCATCATACTTGTTCTATATGTTGATAACCTTATTCTTACTGGTAGTGACCCTAAGCTTATAACCCATGTGAAATCCAGTCTTAAGCAAAATTTTGAAATGTCAGACTTAGGACATTTGCATTATTTTCTTGGTCTCCAAGTCCTGCAAACCAAAGAAAGAATCTTTCTTTCTCAGTCTGAGTATGCTTGTGACCTTCTTCGTCGCTTTCACATGGAAGATTGTACACCATCCCCTTCTCCCTTCCAGTCTGGAGTCAACCTTTCTTCCACTTGTCCTTCACTTGAAGTAGATGCCACCTTGTATCGTCAGCTTGTTGGTAGTCTCTTATACTTGACTCATTCCCATCCTGACCTTTCCTTTGCCATTAGTTGTGTTTCTCGTTCTATGAAAACACCTCATGAAAGTCACTGGAAAGCAGCTAAAATAATACTTTGATATATTCGAGGCACAATTCAGTTCGAGATTCATTACAGTACAGGGGGGGAACCTTTGTTGGTTGGTTTCACTGATTCAGATTGGGCCAACGATCCTGATGATTGAAAGTCTACTGCAGGCTATGTTTTCATTCTGGGATCTGGACCTATCACTTGGGCTTGTAAGAAACAACAAGCTCTTGCTCTTTCTTCAGTAGAGGTAGAATATCAAGCTGTAGTTAATGCCAATCAGGAAGCTTTATGGCTTCGACAGATCCTTTCAAAGTTTGGATTCGAGCAGCAATAGCCTACTCCACTTTGGTGCGACAATCAAAGTGCCATCAAGCTTGCCAAAGATCCAATCCTACATCAACGCAACAAACACATTGAGCTTCATATGCACTTCATCAGAAATCTTGTTCATGATCGTGTTCTTGAAGTACTCTTTTGTCCTACAGATGATCAAGTTGCAGACATCTTCACCAAGTCTCTTACAGAAGCAAATTTTTCTAAACTTCGATCTATGTTAGGAGTTTAGGAACTTGTCATTAAGGGGGATAGGCTCTAGTGCCTCTTTCCTTCTCCTAATAGTGTCACTTTTATAAATCCTTCAATCCTATCCCAAGTTGTTCTTAAGGGGGGATGTTAGGATATTTAGACACTTAGGAGTTAGTTAAGATCAACTTGTGTAAT
Organism: Larix kaempferi; assembly: GCA_027924585.1. Classification (NCBI taxonomy): domain Eukaryota; kingdom Viridiplantae; phylum Streptophyta; class Pinopsida; order Pinales; family Pinaceae; genus Larix; species Larix kaempferi. Next base: position 91,452 of record BSBM01000157.1, read on the forward strand.
ATATCTGTTAGGAAAAGTGTGTTTCTTTAGTATGCATTAGTATGCATTTGTAAATACTTAATCCGACGGTCATGATATGTTTCCAACATAGAGTGATCCGACAGCTCAACTTATCGTAGATCATACCTACCCTTGATCTGTCGCTTAACACCCGATTGGTCCATGATCTCTATTTAAAGACCATGGAGGATCATTGGAAAGTTGATCGATTATGAGAATCTCATTTGTAACTTTCTTTCTTTGCATAATAAATTGTCCCGTAGAAGCTATTTGGCTGGGGCCATGGAGTGTTTCCCTCATGAGGGTTTAAACCACGTCAAAACATCAATGTATTGATCTGTGATCTGTTTGTGTGAAGTGATTGCTCTAGGTGTTCGATCTTTTGGGAGTATCTTGTGTACCCGAACAGCTGCATTAGCATGGAAAGATACAAGAATGTTGGTTTAAGGACTTCTATTCCTTGACATCAACATTTATTTGTAAACCATACTGGGGAAGTTCATCTTTCCTGTTTTTTGTATTTTTGTATATACTTTCTCTCTTTTTCATATTTTCATGACTTTGCCTAAGTGTGTGCAACCTAATTGGTGAGCTCCTAATATGGATTCCTAATGAGGGTAGTTTATACCAAGAGCCTACTTTAAATGTAAACCCAGGGAATGTACAAACTTGAGAGATGCATGCACTGTCTGTGCTCTTTATAGGATAATCTCTTGTCACAGTTAAAGGGCAGTATCGATGTTCTATAGATTGTCTACTAAATGTGAAGTTTGTCTACTTAATGTGAAAACTGATTATGCTATGAAATTGAATACTGGAAAGCAATGAATCTGATTAAAAGAATTAAAGTGCTAAAAGCAGTAAATATGTTCTGAGAAGTAAAGTAGGGAATCTATTCTAAGTAATTAAAATGCTAAAGTAATTAGATGCTGATCTGTTCTAAGAAATAAAGACATAAAGACAGTAAATCTATTTGAAATAATTAAATTGCTGAAATAACTAAATGCTGAGAATGAAAATACCATAACAGAGCTATTTTACTATTGGGGAAACGAAGTCTATAACTACTGTCTGTGCACACAATTTGAGTCTTGATCTATCTTATTCTACCAATCTAGAATTGAAATACGATCATTCTATGCTTACCCATCTTCTACTAAGAATTTAAAAGAAACTAATCATGATGAGAAACTGCAGTGAACTCCATATCTAACCATGACTTTGAAAGCTAAGCTATTACACATGTAATTGTGGATGAAAATATGCATTGCAAGAAAGAACCTACAGGCCTACTGAAATCATTTTACTGTACTACGAAATGCATTCTAAACTACTATAGAAAACAATGAATCATTCAATGCTACCATATATCATAGAACTGTTCATCAATGTAAAATGCATACTTGGAAAAATACCCGCAAATAAGAATCTCCTAACCTATGTGTTGGAGGGGCCCTCCCCAACCCGTACTCAGGAGAGAATAAAAACTCAAAAACGCTTGCTAGAATTAATCATCAATCTTCATTAATATGTAAAATCCATGTCAAAATAGAAGTCTGTACTTCAGTATCTCAATAGTGCAGAAAACGTTAACAATAATGTCTTTCACAAAAATAACAGCAGAGACCTCTTGCTACCCGAGAGGTCCATATTTATACGATTTAACTCTAATCCTAACTAATTGTCTAAGTGATGATTCAACTTGAAAGTGGGAGTGTGTCCCCTATAAATCAGGAAATAGGGCACCGAGCTTGTGGTGATCCTTTAGTCTTCTACACGTCCTTCCTTTAATAAACCTGAACTTGCTCAATCATGCTTGGTTTCCATATAATCAGTTTAATTGATACACATTCTAACCTACAAGATTAATCATAAAAACAATCTCATTAAATCATTAAAGTAAAACACTTCTCTAGAATTGAGTGCTTTTCGTTACCATTGCTTGAGCTGGACTGTGGAAAAAGGGTTATCAAAATACCTAAAAAATGGACCCATCATTCTCTTCCCTACTTGAAGGATTCACCCATCCTTGGGTGACCTGTTCCTTTCGTTGATGACCTCCCTGATATCCCATGCTGCCACCTTAGGTGCCCCTGCCTGTCTGAGATACCCAAAATTTTGATCCTCCCTGGCCCATGCCTTCCTCTCCTCCTCTTCATTAATCTGTTCTTTGAGGATCGGGAAAAGAAAAAATGGAGGATTCAATCTCATTCCAATCCACCTTAGTTGGTTTCTTGCCAGGGATTCTTTATAGAGTATGGCTTTGAAGAGAGCATCCTTAAGCCTGAGGGGAAAATGGAGTTCTCTTCGTTTTAGATCATTTGCCACCCTGCTCCACCTTTCCCTGATGGACTCATCAACTTCCTTTTGCGTGCTGCGGAGTGTAATGTCAAAGTGACTCACCGCCTCCTGTTTTTTCTCAAGGAGAATGTGTATCAACTCCTCATCCTGAGTGAGGATCCTGTGATTATAAATTATTTCCTCAGGGTGAGTGGTCTCAGGTTTGATCATTAATGGAGTTTTCCATTTGGATGCCACATAGAGATGATAGTCCTGGGCTCACTCAATTTCGTGGTTCATCCACGAACACAATGCCCTTAACTGGAAATCACCCACATATGGGCTTGGTGACTAGTTGAGCGAGCCAGAAACTACAAAATTGTGCAAGAAGAACTCACTCAATTAGTCTTTCTCCATGTCTGTGGAGTTCAATGATGCATCAATAAATTCCTTAGGAGTGCTTACCTCTATAGGGAGATCTTTCTTCAATCTCTGAAGCTGGAATTCGCCCCATTTTTCTTGTAAATAAACTGCATAGACCGCTGATGGTGGTCTGAGGTCATGCATTCTCTCATATATGATGATAGTAGTGGCAAGAACATCCTTAATTTTGATAATTTCCTGGTCCTTCCTTGCCAATTTGCTCTGTGCTTTGGCCAAATTTTCTTGCAGCTCTAAATTCTTCTGTTCGGCCAGCCAAAGCTCTTCTACATGGTGCATCTTTAGGATTTGTGTCTTCTCGGCTGAGAATGGGGGAGGTGTGGCCTAGCTTCCTGGCCGAATTCTTAATGTTTCCAAATCATTTCTGAGCCTTTCCAATTCTGCTCGTGCTTCAGCGAGCTGGGAAACAACCTCGGGGTCTTCATTACATTCTGGAGGGTTTTCCTGAAAGTTACCTTGCTCCTGTAAGCTCTGCCCTTCTCCTTTATCCATCTCTTCTTCTGTATCCTATTTTTCCTCTTCATTCCCTTTCTCTTCTTCATCCTCTTCTTCTTTTTCTTCTTCATCCTCTTCTTCATCCATAGTGGGATCCTTTTGATCTATAAAAGGATCAATGTCATCATCAGACACATTGGTAATCAGGGGGCTGGGTTCCCTTTCTTTCTCCTTGGAGACTCAGATTTTAGATACCTGTGTGAATCTCTTGCTGCACCTCTTCGACCCCTGACTACTAGTAGGAATATCTGGGTTTGATTTGGGGGAGTCCTCTTTGGAGTGTTTTATTTTGACCAAGGTGTCGGCCACACTGTCCAAGTTGATTTTTCTTTTTTCCCTTGATACAGAGGTGGTCTTACTTTTTGATTTAGGTGGAAAGGGCGTAGTCCTTATTCTTTGAACGTCCTCAGCAGATACCACAATGAACTCCTCCCAGGAGAGCTCTGGAATCTGAGCTTTTAGCTCCTCAACTACTATTAGTTTGATCAGCCCATGATGGGCCAAAGCATCGTCTTTTCCCTTAGCCACCTTCCTGCTCATCTCTGCTAGTGATTGGAGCAGGAAAAATGGAATGCTGATATTGTTGTTTGATGAAATGTGACTTCTGTGCCTGAGAAGCTCTAAAATACGAAAATGGAAAATGGGAACATAGCTTAATCTTCCAGTGCATGTAATATATCTTAGGAAAATTATGGCCATTTCATCCCATGGTGCTAGCATGGAGGGTCTCTTGACTCCATTTTTGTCCTCATCATAAACTTCTCCACGCTCAAAGAATGTTGCTTTTGCTGTGTGGTTTGCCTCCCGGTCATTGCTGCTCCAATGCAGGCCCATTGGAAGACCAGTGTGTTTGGCTATCATGTCCTCATCCACTTTTATGCGTAACCCCTTCACTTGGGTGACGTACTGTTCATCTTTTATATGCTTGAAGTTTCTTGCGAACTCCTGGGCTACCCCTGTGTGTTATCCTCTCAGTCCAAGGATAAATGGCATCCAGCCTGAGTTGCGAATGATTTGCAGGACTCTCGGGCTTTGATAAATGGCATTGTGATCTTCCGGTTCACTCTTTTTAAAACCCTTCGTCATTTTTTCGAATATTCTCTATAACCAGATAGACCAGGGCTTTGGGATGCAGTTCTATACTTTTAACTTGGTCGGGCTCTGCCTACGGGCTCAAGGAATGCAATGGTGGTTGCTTCTCAGGAATTCCAGGTGGTTACTTATATGCAAAATCGTGGAATATGTTGCACCCGAATTCACTGCCTTTCTGCACATATTCTTTTCATCATACCTATACTTGCCACTTCTAATCCCCTATCTTTCATGATTGATCTCTGCCTTCTTATGATCGACCTCTGTACTTCATGTGGTGAAGGTTGCAATCATGATTTGCTAAGGGTGACGGGACTTTGGTAGCAATCATGAGTTATGAAGGTCATTCCACCATGCCGCCGATTTGAAATTGAAGCTGTCCTCAGCTGACTAGAAACGACTCTATTGTGGGAAAGTGGTTTACCGTAAAAATCAAATAAAATCGTTTGGAGATTACCTTGGTGTGTATGCATACCTGCATTGATGAGCTGGTCTGTTTTTCATGTGCGGTGGATTCTGTAGTAATCGTGGCAGTGTCTGTAGTTGAGTTCTGCATGTTAGTAGTTACGTGCGTAGGGTGATTTTTCCGATATGCGCATTTTGAATTTGCTGAGTATGTGCTTTTGAAAATTGTGCCCGATTGTGCTTTATATTTGGATGATTACATGGTTGGATCTGATTGGCTCCCGTCAATAACTTTGCAGGCTCTCTTGAATATGTTTGGAAAAGGTTGGCGTGGTGTGTCTTTGATGAATTCCGTAGTAGATGAAGACTTATTTTGCATGTAGATGTGGCTGGCTCGCGTGAATTGTTTTCAGCCTCACTTGAATATATGGCAGCCTCGTTTGATTTATTTTTCAAGCTCGCTTGAATTGATGGCAGCCTCGCTTGATATAAATTGTTTCTTGGATGAATTGATGGTAGCCTTGCCTGAATGATTGGCAGCCTCACTTGATATATTGTGCAGGCTCTCTTGAATAGGTTGATGCCCTGTACTTTTTGTTATTCCTTTGTTCTCTTTTTTGTTTTGTTTTCTCTTTTTTTGTGTTTTTTCTTTCATGAAATGTGCTAAAGCTTACTGTGTTGGAGCATGCTCTATCAGCATCAATTGTTGCTGGTAGAGTACTTGTGTAAATTCCTCTTTGGACTTAGGTTGTTTGTAGAGTTTTAGGCAGTGCCCATTCATGATCATGGGGAACTCATCATCATCAATTGTAATAATTCTCACAGCCCCATTGTCATAAATTTTCTGTATATTGTAAGGTCCAAGCCATCTAGTGGTTAGCTTCCCTTTGAATGTGTGAAATCTGGAGTCAGAGTAGTTCCCAATCACCCTCTTTGAATTTCTTATCCTTCAAATGTTGGTCATGCCATTTCTTTCTTTGTTGTTGGATGATTTCAGTATGTGTAAGTGCTTGTTGGCGGTGTTGGAGCATGCTCTATCAGCATCAATTGTTGCTGGTAGAGTACTTGTGTAAATTCCTCTTTGGACTTAGGTTGTTTGTAGAGTTTTAGGTGGTGCCCATTCACGATCATGGGGAACTCATCATCATCAATTGTAATAATTCTCACAGCCCCATTATCACAAATTTTCTGTATACTGTAAGGTCCAAGCCATCTAGTGGTTAGCTTCCCTTTGAATGTGTGAAATCTGGAGTTATAGAGTAGTGCCCAATCACCCTCTTTGAATTTCTTATCCTTCAAATGTTGGTCATGCCATTTCTTTCTTTGTTGTTGGATGATTTCAGTATGTGTAAGTGCTTGTTGGCGGTGTTCATCTAGTTGATTTAGCTGTAGCATGCATTCTTTTTTAATGTCTGATAGGTTCATATTTAGATCGGCTGCAATTCTTAATGTTTTTACTTCAAATTCGATTGGTAGCATGACCTTTTTCCCATAGACCAGCTCATGAGGTGTGAATCCTGTTGTTGTTTTCCATGTAGTATTGTAAGCCCAGACTACCTCACTAAGTCTGTCAGCCCAATCTCTTTTGTGAATTTGGACAGTTTTTGTCAAGATTCTTTCTAATTCCCTGTTGGTCACCTCAGCTTGACCATTTCCTTGAGGGTGGTAGGAGGATGACTGTCTGTGCTTTACATTGTTTCTTTTCATCAAGTCTTCAATTAAATTAGATGTGAATTGTGGTCCTTGATCCAAAACTACTTCTCTTGGCACCCCAAATTTGTGAAAGATCTGCTTAGTAAAGAATTTGGCCACATTGGTTTCATTTGCAGCAGCCAGTGCTGCTACCTCAGTCCATTTTGTAAGGTAATCAGTGCATACAAGGATGTAGCTCTTCTGATTGGACTGTGGGTTGGATGGGCCAACAAAATTGAATCCCCACTTATCGAATGCTTCTAAAGATATTTGTGGGTGTAGTGGCATTTCTTGTTTTTGTGTTGGCTTTCCCATTCTCTGGCAATCGTCACAATGGGTCACATACTCATAAGCATATCTGTGGAGTGTTGGCCAATAATACCTTGTTTGCAAGATATTGTAGGCTGTCCTTTTTGCAGCGTAGTGTCCTCCACAGGGTTCATTGTGGGTGGCATGCATTATGTCATGTACCTCATCTTCCCTAATGCACCTTCTAAGTACTTGATCTGGTCCCTGTTTAAAAAGCATGCCCTCTATCCATGTATATGTGGCACTTTGTCTTATTACTTTTGTCCTTTCTTTATAACTGTAATGTTCTAGAAACTTCCCGAAAACCAAATAGTTTTCTATGTCAACAAACCATGGACTTTTTATTGATATGGCAAAAAGGTGCTCATCAGGGAAGTTATGTTGGACCAATTCATTATCTGTCCCATGTGTTACTCTTGACAAAAAGTCTGCTACGACATTATGCTTGCCTAGTTTATCTATTATAGTGATGTCGAATTCCTGTAGAAGTAGCATCCATCAAATAATTCTTGCACTTGTATTAGGCTTGTTCATAAGATATCTAATCACTGAGTGGTCAGTATGGATAAAACTTTGGTATCTTGTAATGTAATGCTTGAATTTGTTGATTGCATGTATGACTGCCAGAAATTCCTTCTCTGTGACTGTGTAGTTGAGTTCTACCCCACCCAAATTTTTTCTTATATAGTATATGGCATAGGGTTTCTTGTCTTGTTCTTTCCCAAGCACAGATCCGATTGCTTTATCTGATGCATCGGTGTGAATGTGAAATGGAATTTCCCAGTTTGGTCCTTGAAGTATTGGTGCTGTGATGGTTTTCTGTTTAAGACTTTCAAAGGTTGACATGCAATTGCTTGTCCATATGAACTCATTGTCTTTTGTGAGAAGTGCAAACATGGGGGCAGCAATTCTGCTATAATTCTCAATAAACCTCCTGTAGTACCCTGTCTGTCCAAGGAAGCTTCTCACATCTCTTTGTTTGACAGGTGGAGGTAGTGTCTTGATTACTGATACTTTGGCTTGATCCACCTCTATACCTCTCTATGATATATGATGTCCTAGAAAAATTCCTTCTTCCATTAACATCCTGCATTTGTCATTGCTTAGGCACAAGCTTATCTCAATACATTTTTTCAATATTAATTCAAGGTTTTTCAATGCTTGGTCAAAGCTCTGTCCATAAGGTGTGAAATCATCCATGAATACTTCCATTTTTTTATTTAGAAAATTGGAGAAAATACTCAGTATGGCCCTTTGAAATGTTGCTGGGGCATTACATAGACCAAAGGGTAAGACCCTATAGGCGTAAGTTCCCCATGGGCATGTGAAGGTTGTCTTATCTTGATCAGCTGGGTGTATTAAAATTTGGTTGTAACCACTGAAACTATCTAGGACTGAAAAGTACTTGTTTCCAGATAATGTATCCAGCACCTAGTCTATAAATGGAAGTGGAAAATGATCCTTCTTTGTTGCCTTATTCAACTCCCTGCAGTCCACACAAATTCTCCATTTGCCTCCTTTTTTGGGCACTATGACTGGTGGTGAGACCCACTCACTATCAGATATTGGATAGATGAACCCTGCGTCTAATAACTTTTGTAATTCCATTTTGACTATGTCTTTTAGTGCAGGGTTTATCCTTCTTTTTGGTTGCCTGATGGGAGTAGAACCTTCTTTGATGTAAATGTAGTGTTTGCATATATCAGGATGTATTCCTTTCATATCTGTATATGTCCAGGAAAATGCTTTACTTTGTTGTGTTAGTATCTTCATCAATTTCTCTTCTTGCTCTGGTTTTAAATTGGAATTTATGTTGACTATCTTGCTAGGGTTAATTTCCACGACTTTTACCTTCTTAATCTATTCTGGCAGCACTTCTGTCCATAAGTCATCCATGTTTTGTTTTGAAATTTTACCTGTTTCTATAGAAAAAAATTCTTGAATAACATGATTGTTAGGAGATATATTTTGTATAAATCTATCTATATGGCCATCTTCATCAATTGTTAGGATAGGTCGGAGGTTTTGATTTGGTGTGTTCTAGTAATCATCAGTCCAATTTTGATATTCTAACTCTGAGGATTTCATTTCTGGTGGGTAGATTGTTATCTTCTTCCTGGTATGTCCACTGGTGATTGTCATATTTCCTGATCGGCAACCTATGTAAGCGTCCGCAGTTTCTAACCAAGGCCTACCCAGGATAATTGGTTAGCCACTAAGTTTTCTTTTTATTTCGATTATTATAAAATCAGCTGGGTATTCCCAGGACTCAATATTTATCATGATGTCTTCTAGCATTCCTTCGGGCTTCACAATGGATGTGTCTACTAGTTGGAGTACTGTTGTAGTTGGTCTTACCATTGATTGGATTCCTAGGTATAACATGGTTTCTTTAGTCATGACATTGATCGTAGCTCCTAGATCGATTAAGCTTTTATTTATTTTCCTGTTATTTATGGTGATACTTACTACAGGACTACCAGAATCAAGATATTTAGGATTTATTATGACACCTAGCATCAAATCGGCCAATTGTCCCACTACATTAATAGTTGGTGGGTCACGATTCCTTCTTCCTGACTTCTTTAGGCAATTCTCCCTAATGAATTTGTTGCAGATGGGAACATCCTTTATGGCTTGTAAAATTGGGATTTGGATGTTTAAGTGTTTGAATTCATTTAAGATTATATTCTCTTCCTTTTATTTTGTATTCCGGACAAGTTTTTCTGGAAATGGAGGGTTTCTATTTCGTGCTAGTGGTATAATTTCTTCCTCAGGAGGTTCTGGTTCATCAGGATGTTGAACATAGGGTTCTGATGTGTGGTCCTGAGCTTCAGGTACAGGTTGTTGGATGTTGTGTGGGGGTGTATTCTGCAACATTTTTCCAGATCGTAGGTTTATTTCATTTATTTCTATGGTGTCCACAACATAAGTTGGGAATTGTGTGATATCAGTGTTGTAAGCCTGTTGCTGTTGTGGGGGCCTGTTATTATTAGGATTTGGAAATGGTTGGGTTGGAATAGGTGGAGGTCTGGGGGGTGGCATAATGAGTGGTTGTTGTAATGGCGCCCTCCAATTTGATGGATGTGGGTACTGGTTTGCATAGTTTGTGGTGGATGGAAACAGTGGGGGGTATTAAGGATAAGACGGTGGATAGTATGGCTGTTGATAGGATGGTTGATATGCTTGCTGGTTTTGTTTCCATTGGTTTTGATTTGGATGTGCTTGCCATGGAGTCAGTGCAGAGTTCCAATTTGGTTGTCCTTGATTATAGTAAGTTTGATTGCTCTGCTGATATGGCCTAACAAAATTATTCCTCCTCTGATTTATAAAACAGAGCTGTTCTACAGTTCCTTCAGCTACTGGGTCTTGAATGGCTGCCTTACATGAGGGTAAGAGGGGAAATTTATTAGTGGAATGGTCATTAGTGCAGAGACCACATACTTCTATTGTGTTTAAGGTGCACTGCCCCTTCTCATGCTTCTTCCTACAACAAGGACAAAATACTGCCAAGGCTTGGTTAATTTCATCCTGTTTCTTTTTTATTTGAAGAGCATCAAGTTGCATGGCTAGGGATTGCAGTATGTCAGTTTTCATGTCATCTAGCAGGTTTCCTAAATCAGATTTTGTAAGTGAGGAAGATGATCCACTGGTGGTTGTATGTGTAGCCCTCGTCCCATTCTTAGTTTTCCTAGATCTTGAGTAGTTTTTGAAGATTTGTAGGATCTGGTCAAAATATTTTTGGAATATGTCTCCATCTCCAAGGAGATTTAAGACCTCAAAATTCTCCTCTTTTACACCCTGAGAAGGACAAGCTTTAGTGATTCAGGATCCAATGTGCAATGGTTGGCTCGTTTGTAGCTGAGTTGAAATCTTTGGGCATAATCTTCTAATGACTCTCTATCTCCTTGTTGCATCCTAAAGATTTCATCCCTAGTATCTTTGGCCTTGCAGTAGTCCCTATATTCTTCTAAGAATGACTGTTTCATTTGATCCCAGCTAAAGATACTATTTCCTTCAAGGCTGATGAACCATCGAAGTGATAGGTCTTTTAGTGTGGAAGGAAAAAGCCTAAGCTTTTGTGCATCAGTAGTGTAATCAAATGATCTGCAAACTACCTCAAATTCAAATAGGAATGTGTCAGGATCCTCTGAAGTCAACCCATGAAAGTTTGGCAGATTGTTAGGATTGATGTTCTTCATTCTAGCATCTCCAAGAGGTATGCTAATGGGAAAAGTGAATGCTCCCTAGGTTCTTCCTCTTCATTTGCCATTGAGGTGTTTGAGCTGGAACTAGTAGTGAAGTTGCTTCAGTTTGGATTGTATGTGGAGTCAGTCTCGTTTTCAGAGTGTAGAAATTCAAACTGAGAATGGTCAGAATTGTTATTACCGTTGTTGCTCATGGAATGCTTGGGCAGAAAGCGGCCAAACCTATCCCTTTGCCGATGAGGCATTCATTGGTAGAAGATATTTATGTTTTTGTTTTATGTAATTTTTGTTTCCTTTTTGTGGTTTTTAGGTGATGTCTCCTAAAAGATTTAGCACCCCCCCGGCAATGGTGCCAAAAAGTGGTGAGCTCCTAATATGGATGCCTAATGAGGGCAGCTTATACCAAGAGCCTACTTTAAATGTCAACCCGGGGAACGTACAAACTTGAGAGATGCATGCATTGTCTATGCTCTTTATAGGATAATCTCTTGTCACAGTTAAAGGGCAGTTTCGATGTTCTATAGATTGTCTAATAAATGTGAAGTTTGTCTACTTAATGTGAAAACTGATTATGCTACGAAATTGAATACTGGAAAGCAATGAATCTGATTAAAAGAATTAAAGTGGTGAAAGCAGTAAATATGTTCTGAGAAGTAAAGCAGGGAACCTATTCTAAGTAATTAAAATGCTGAAGTAATTAGATGTTGATATGTTCTAAGAAATAAAGACATAAAGACAATAAATCTATTTGAAATAATTAAATTGCTGAAATAACTAAATGCTGAGAATGAAAATACCATAACAGAGCTATTTTACTATTGGGGAAACGAAGTCTGTAACTACTGTCTGCCCACACAATTTGAGTCTTGATCTATCTTATTCTACCAATATAGAATTGAAATACGATCATTCTATGCTTACCCATCTTCTACTAAGAATTTAAAAGAAACTAATCATGATGAGAAACTGCAGTGAGCTCCAGATCTAACCATGACTTTGAAAGCTAAGCTATTACACATGTAATCATGGATGAAAATATGCAGTGCAAGAAAGAACCTACATGCCTATTGAAATCGTTTTACTGTACTACGAAATGCATTCTAAACTACTACAGAAAACAATGACTCATTCAACACTACCATATATCATAGAACTGTTCATCAATGTAAAACACATACTTGGGAAAATACCTACAAATAGGAATCTCCTGACCTACGTCTTGGAGGGGCCCTCCCCAACCCGTACTCAGGAGAGAATAAAAACTCAGAAATGCTTGCTGGAATTAATCATCAATCTTCATTAATATGTAAAATCCATGTCAAAATAGAAGTCTGTACTTCAGTATCTCAATAGTGCAGAAAATGTTAACAATAATGTCTTTCACAAAAATAATAGTAGGGACCTCTTGCTACCCGAGAGGTCCATATTTATACGATTTAACTCTAATCCTAACTGATTGTCTAAGTTCCGATTCATCTTGAAAGTGGGAGTGTGTCCCTTATAAATCAGGAAACAGGGCACCAAGCTTGTGGTGATCCTTTAGTCTTCTACACGTCCTTCCTTTAATAAACCTGAACCTGCTCAATCATGCTTGGTTTCCATATAATCAGTTTAATTGATACACATTCTAACATACAAGATTAATCATAAAAACAATCTCATTAAATCATTAAAGTAAAACACTTCTCCACAATTGAGTGCGTTTTGTTACCATTGCTTGAGCTGGACTGTGGAAAAAGGGTTATCAAAATACCTGAAAAATGGACCCATCACTAATATTAGCTCAGGTTGCGATATCAAACTAGTATAAGTTTGTGTTTAGTTGATCGTATGCTTGATATTGCAACATTTTCTCAAGAACTTGAAACTTATCGAGAATGAATTTGTCACTAAATTAATCGTGAAGAGAAAAGAGAAAGGGATACAAGGCAGACCATAAATCCTTAACCTGCATAATAACCTTTCATGTCCAGTAATCAATGGTATTCTTGTCAAAAAAATAGGTCGATCTCCATATTTGATCCTTTTGTTGAAATTGGTAGAAGAAAAGAAGTGTTACAATATTTTCAATCTAAACTTAGAAGAACATTGTATGATTTTGCATCTTCTACAGCAGTAGCTTCTTTTCCTTTTACTCAATTCAATATGGATTTCTTTGTAAGTAGTGGTGGTTCTATGTGTTCTAATTCATCTCAGTTCTCATCTTCTTCCTTAATTGGAAGCATGTAGAGTCATTATAACCCTGTTACATCTAGTATAAATCCTACCAAATTTATTAGGAAATTTGGGTTATTTAAATTTGAAGAGGATGCTGATACTACCCCTTGGCATGTATCCTCTCCTTTAAATCTTCCTCCTGCTATAACCCATTTACCTAAATTCAAAGATCATTTTCCTAAGTTTCCTGGAAATGGCATTATTTTAGTTAATGAACATCTAATTTCCTTTTCCAATGCATGTCATAACATAGGTGCAAATGACACAAACACTTTTATGTGCTTATTTGTAAATTATTTAGAAGGTAAAGCTACAACAAACTTCTTTGACTTGCCTCCAAAAATATTTTCAAATTGGGATGAATTGTCATATTAGTTCAAATCAACCTATGGACAGCCTCAAAGTCTTGCCGATCAACTTAAGGAATATAATAATCTAGTTCATAATAAAGGTGAAACCATTAAGCCTTTTAATTTTCGTTTCACCAAATTGTACAATCAAATTCCTGAGTTGATAAGAACTCATAATCAAGCTTCCTTAATGCATTATTACAATACCTTACATGCTCATTTTAAGCAAATGATTGAAGAAAAGAATGTCGATAACTTAGGTTCAACCTTACAAAGTTGTCTAGAATTTGAAGATCAGTTGGCCAGAACCAGGCTTCCTAATGAGGACTATGCCAGGAAAAATGACGTATCCACTATCCTAGAATTGGTTAAAGATATGAGCAATCGTATGATTTCTTTCGAAAGAAAAGGAGTGAGCTATAACTCTAACCCTGCCTATTCTTCTAATAAAGGTCCTTATCGAAATAATAATAATTTTCACCCAAGGGATATCTTATCTAGAGCTTGGTGTAAATTTTTTGAAGAGAGCCATGACGAAGAAACCCATAAGATTAAGAAAAGTCTAGAGATAGAATCTTTGGCAAGAAACTTGATACAATTGTTGCCACCATAGATTGGACCCCTGAAGAGGACTATTTGCTTGTTAAAACTAGGAAGAAAGTTTATACTATTAAAAATAAAGGAGGACCCACAAAGACCCATCCCACTCAAAGCACAACCTGTCAGCAACCAACCCTGCATGTTACAACAAACACTCAAATTCATATGAATCAAAACCCCCCTTCTTCTTCCTCTAAGTACAATATTTTGAAACAACTAGATACTATAAAGGTAGGTGATATCTTACTTGATATGGTTATTGTTCCTAAACAACAACTAGATCTCAAGAATTTTATGAAAGGGAAATATCGTATGATAGCTAACCTATCTTAGGAACAAATAGAAGAAGAAGCTCATGTAAATAAGGTAACTGTATATAATCCTAGTATTAGTCTTAGTAATTCTCCCTTTTATTTGTCAGTTAAAATTTATGATAAAATTGCACATTGTTGTTTGGTATATGGTGGGCCAGGACCAAATGTCATGCCTAAAATAATTATGGAAGAATTGAGTTTGACTTGTACCAATGAGAATTCAAGGAGTTTACTTTCCTATAACAATCAACAACAAGCCACAATAGGAGAAATAAAGGATGTAACTTTATCCTTGTGTGCTCATCCAGAAATCAATACTGGATGTAACATTCAAGTTTTTGAATTCAAGTCAACAATTTTTCAATCATTCTTGGTAGATAATGGAAAGCATTATCTGGTGGCTACATTTCTCTTGATGGGTCACACGAGTCTATTCCTAAAAATGGGAAAACATCATTGTATTAAGGGAAGATTGAATATCTCCCTACGTCGAAAGTATTACTCAACCTTATGTTAATTACATAGACGAGGACCTTGGTGTTTATTCCATGTTCCTTGAGGGTGATGATGAACCAATAACCCCCTACACAAAACCTGAAGATGGAATTTGGCATATGCAATTTAGTGGTGCTAGTTCCAATGAAGGAAACACAGCATGCATCATTTTATACTCTCATGTTGGTAAAATTCAAAGTTATTCATACAGACTTGAATTCCCTTGTACAAATAACATAACAAAATTTGAGGAATTAATTTTAGGAATATAAAATGCTTTTAATTTGGGCTGTTACCATTTATCTTTTTTGGGGACTCTAAATTAGTTATTAATATGATTAAAGGAATTTATAACCCCTTAAACAAGTTGTTAAAATATATATAAAGGCATCCTGGACCTTTATTTCAAATTTCTTGTCCTTTAATATCACTCATATCATAAGATAATTGATTTTTATGGCTGTTAGGATAACTATTTTTCTAGCAAATCCTTCTAGACAACTGCTACCCCAAAGGCCCGATTATACTTTTTTATCTTTATATCGACCACATCTCCCTAATAACATATATTCATGGCAAGTTTTCATTGACAATGAAAGTATTTTTTCTTTTGTACATAATAAACCATTAAAAAAAAAATCATATCTCTAGAAGATAATAAATTTCCCGAAGGGGTTAACACCTTTGGAAAATTCATTTTTGTATATCAATGTGGGAAACCAAAAAATTAAAAAATAAGAATAATCCAAACGAAAAATTGGAGAAACAATTTCGGTAAACATTGGAACTCTCGATAATCCAAAGTGTAATGTCAATCAAAATAATTTTCTTAAGGGTCTATGAATTGTCGTAAAGCACATGCTTATGTAAATTCACTTCAGCACTGAGATGTTGTTTGACGTTCTTCTTGTTTACATCCCGAGACTTCTATATTCTTACTTATTAAATTGAACATAGTATCATGATAACATCATAATACTAGTTTGATATATAATCACTTAATTCTATGTCAACTGGAAGATAATCCCTCACTAAACACTTGCACAACATACTAAGGCTTACTTTATTTTCCTAATAAGGGTTTCTTAAATCAAATAACGCATAGCCCTTCCGTCGAAGAAAATATTTTTTCTAGGGATGTTTACATTTAAACTAAAGGAATAGATAATTTAACATTTACAATTATACTTAGTCGACATATCAACCTTAGCTGAAAATACTTGATATTATGTATCAAGGATATTATTAATATTTCATAAGTATACTATTGTTGTAAATGTAACTTCAGAAGATATTTGTTTGTATTTATATTTATATTATTATTATATTTTACTTTTACGTTCGTCGGAGATGTTTTTCCTCCGTTCGGGGATGTCGTTATTATGTTTGGTCATTGCGGTAAAACCTCCATTGTAAGTCGGGGCATTAGAACCCCAAAGGTCAAATGTAAAATATATTATTGAGTCTCCCTAGGATAGGTCGGCCCAGTCAAGATAGTGAGGTCAGCCCCATTAGGTAAAAAGGTCACCCACACATAGAGTATACCTAGAGATCTTTCTCTCTCTTTTGGACACACCACTCACTCACTCAAGTTCGCATCAAGTGAGAGAGGACAAGTTAGTTGGAGAAGAAAGAGAGAGAGAGAGAGTTGAAAAAAACATCTTATATGATGGGTTTTCCATATTGCTTGATATTGTACTAGCGACGAATCTATTTCCGAGGAAGTTGCGAGGTTTTCTCCTTTATGGTTTTCCCGAGGAAATTTCTTGTGTCTTTTGTGTTTTGATGTGCTTGTTTATATTTCAGTTTAAAGATCTAACTTAATTGAATTAAAGTGCAAATACTAACATGGTATTAGAGCCAACTTGAAAAGAAGGCATTGTGCAACAGTGGGAAACTAGGGCTTCCTAGTTCAAGGTCTTCTCTCCACAGATCATCAGAAAAATAGGGCTAGGATAACTCGCCCTAGGAAGGTGCATATTTTGGAGGAATTGGAATCAAGTTTGAAGAATTTTCATTTTTGACCTAGACACTAGTGCTGTGAGAAAACTACGCCATCAAGATTTTGGGGTTTTCCTCCATCAATCCAGACAAAGGAGTACATTGGACAACTTTCCTTGAGGAGACACATATCCCTCTCCAATCAGAAGTTCAAAATTTCAACTTTGGAAATTTAGGGTTTCTCTGACAAACCCTAGGCCAACCAGCTCCAGAACCATGTTGGTGCTAGAAATATAGGATCATAAAGCAATAACAATAAGCAAGATGCAAATATAAATCACATAAAACACATTACAAGAGAGACACCAATACAACATGGTTCACCCAAGATGGGCTACGTCCACACAGAAATTGCCAGTCCTTAATATTATACCATCCAACAAATGAAGGGATACAACTTGTAGCACATCCGTTGCAACTTCCACTTCACTCTTCTACAGTATCTCTTACACAATCAAAGATATTTATAATGCTAAAATACATTACACAACCGTATTACAATGTATTCCTTTTAAAGGAGAATTACCATGGGAAAATACCATGGGCTAGGAAAATACCATGGGCTAGCAAAAACCATGGGCCCGTAATCTGTTGGGGTGGCGATGCCCACCCACAGCCCCTTGTTGGGGTGAGTGTACAGTCCATCTACATATCATATAAAATTGGGGTACAAACACAACTGAAACAACATCATCTATAAATCAGGAAGATCAAGCTCAATAGCCAATAGTTGGGCATCTCAAATTGGTAAGAACTAATTCTTTGCTATTTCCATTTGAGGTTCTCATTTAAAAATGACTCACCACACCAAGATTGAGGATAATCTTGAGGGAGATGAAAATTTCTGATCATGGAAGTATATGATCTCTCTTGTCCTTGAATAAAATTATTTGGACAAGTATGTTAATGAGGAGGTTCCAGCACCAGAGGGAGATGAGGCAAATGAAATCCACAAGAAGAACTTGGTCAAGGCCAAGAGGATTATTGCAGACTCCATCAAAGATATTCTCATCCCTCATGTGTCATACTTGAAGACACCCAAGGAGATGTTAGATGCTTTGAAAAATATATTCGAAGGGAAGAACATCAATCGGAAGATGACATTAAGGAACCAACTCAATAATGTGAAGATCCAACCTTCAGATACCATGCAATCTTACTTCACAAGGGTCTCTCAAATCAAGGACCAATTTGAAGTGGTTGAATACAAAGTAGAAGAAGGAGATATTGTTATGACCACCTCGAATGGTCTCCCAAGATAATGGGACTCATGCATTCAAGGAATATGTTCCAGGAAGAAGTTGATCCCCTTCAACAGACTATGGGAAGAATGCACCCAAAAATAAGCTTAGCTAGTAGCAAGAGAAGAGAAGATGGGAGAAAATGATGATCAAGATCTAACAACTCACACTAAAAGAAATCACAACAAGAGGGAGGACCACCATCACAAAAGATCCAGAAGGCCCAATAGGAATCATGGACCTAGAAGAGATCTCTCTATTATCAGATGTTTCACATGTGATGAGAAAGGACACTATTCAAGATATTGTCCTAGGAACCAAGGATCCTCCAATACAATCAACAAGAAGACGCATCATGCACATACTACAAGAGATTATGAACGCGCAAGAAAATAACAAAAGAATATTCTTCAAGTGATGAAGAATATGTATTATAATATATGAAGGTAACTAGATACAAGGGTCATTCAGTAAGTTCCACCTCATAAAGTGAAGCCAGAGATATTACATGAAAGGAGTAGGAGAAGCCCCTACAAAGTTGGGCTCCAAAAAACAAATAAATATCAATGCTCTATGGAAGAATCTCTCATCCATTTCAACATTGGTTAAGATGCAGAAGAAGGGACACATAGATTCTACTCCAGTACAAAGAACAAGTGATCTACAATGTAGAATACTTGCTCAACATTTTCGATCATAATCAAGAAAAGAAAATGTCATCAGAATTAGACGATGAAGTAGAGAACACTATAAGAGACTCCAGTAGTTCTTGCAAGGAAGCAAAGATCAAGAGGGAGTCCACCCAACAACTAAACAAAGGTAAGTATTTGAATTGTCATTTCTTGCATATCTAACTACTTAAATGATATTGTTGAGTTGTGTACATACTTATGTTCCTAGATTTAGATGTGTATTATGCGTGCTGCATTGATGACTAGAATACTACTAATATGCAAGTAATGGGTAAGTGGCCTATGGCACTGTACAACATTCCATGGCTACTTATCTAGACCGAAACCTCTTTGCTAAAATGTTGGGAGTAGGGCACACTCTTAATAATGTTATGGTAGATATGGAAGGCATCTAGAAAGTCATCGTATGAATGAGGGATATGGATGAATGCTGTGTTGAAGCCTTGGATAATATAATTGCATGACTGTGTGACCTATGTATTTATGCATAAGAATTTGTTTTGAAAATTATGAAAATTTTCTATCATGCAAATGCATTTGACTGGTAGGAAAGATAGTGCACCATCACCTACAAGAGAATAATGATGAGACTTGTTCCATAGAAGAAGTGATGACGATTCAAGAGACAATTCAAGAGGATGATGAAGACAACGACATAGCAGAACCACAAGGTGTCGAACAAACACATTTGGCTCTTTTGAACCAACAGGTTCTATCAATTTTGTTGGTGAACCAGAACTTATAAGAAACAACACTTCTGCACCTGAAACCACTAGATTTGAATATATTCAAGGCAAATTCTTTGTAATACCATTCAACCCACCTTTAACTGATATAAATGATCTAGTTTTGGTGCAGATTCCAAGTTCTGTTCAACAAGGAAGAAGTTCATACTATATAAGTAGAAGGTTGATTATGGATGATTTAGGGGGATGTTCGGGAGAGGCGAATACTCCCACTTAAGCTATAGTTCTGGAAGGATTTTTTCCTCCTTATGTTAGCACTCAGATGTTGCGTACAATGATAGAATGTACATAACCTATTGTAACATTTGGTACTAGTAATATACATTTTGGTTCTATAGTTACTTAATCTATGAGTGTTGTGTTATATTCACCTTTTGGTTCTAGTGCCTTTATATCTAGGATGATAGTGATGAGTATCCCTAGTTTCTCGATAAATTATAATCCCTTATTTTAGAATCCTAGTACTCATTTTAGTGGTTCTTCTATACCATTCCAAGGTTTTTCTTGGAGTGGAGGACATACACCCCCATACTTTCCCACTATTGGGAGTGGACCCTTTAAGTCTACTTGACTTGTTTTCGAACCAAACCCATTTGCAATTTTCAATAATCAAATGGGTGGATTTCAGTAATCTTCCATGCCTGGTATATCTACTCTCTTTTCAGTTTTTAGTGGAGGAGGTAGTAATGGTATACCTTCAATTAGCATGCCAACTGGAGGCAATGTCTTGCAGGATCAATGGAATTGAACTCAAGGAATGATGGGGGAGAATCCTTTGTAAGACTATTGGAATCATTTTCAAGGAGTCAATGCTTCACAAGATATGGTTGGGGGAAACCCCACCTACTCTTTTGGGAATCCTGCTAGTGGGAATTTCCCACCACAGGGTTCTTATCCCAACAATTTTTCCTTGCAACCAAGAATTCATTTTCTTGCAACTTTGAACTTTCCATACTTATTGTTAACACTTATTATGGTTTCCACTAGGGAAGGTGAAGGAAATCCCCCACCCAAATCCCCAAGGTCATCCCTTGGACGGTTGCATCAAGTAAAGAATCAGGAAACCCAAAAATGGCTATGTGTCAAGCAAATCCAAGCCAAGTGACCGAGCCGCAATAGGAAAATGGGAAAAAACAAGCAATATAGGCTTCTTGCGCAACAAAAGAAGATTCGATGGCCAGGATTGAGTGGCGGGGTTAGATCTGCGGTCGAAAATGCATTCCGCAAGACGGTTTCCGAGTTCCGCATCTACATTGCAGAAAGAAATTTTCCAGGGAGTGCAAAGATAACTTTCTGCATTCTGCATTGTGGAACGATAATTTTTCAAATGACGAAAAACTAAGTTTCTGCATTATGCATTCTGCATTCCACATTGTGGATTGCGGAAAGGTGATTCTCCAGAAAGAATGAGGCCGAAATTCCGATCCTTGCATGCCATGTGGTGGATTGCGGATTGTGGAAAGGGAAATTGTGGGGAGGCGATTGTGGAAAGGAAATTGCGGAAAGAAAATTCTAGATCAAGGATGTTTTGCAGAGAAAATTACAGTCGCAGGAAATGGATATTTTCACAAAGAAATGATGCATTTGAGAATGACGAAGGGGGCCCATTTCAGTTACTTGTCCTAATCAATCTAAAAAGTTCTGATTTGCAGGATGAATAGGTGGTTTCCATGGCCCAATGGTGCACTACCAGCACGAGCAAATCCTTCCTCTGCACATGGCAGAATTAGTGGTTGTTGATTCAGGCGGCCTAGCTCAAGCAGCCTCATCATTACTAGTCTGGATTTGTTTTGAATCAGTTAAGACATTTGATGTTTTGTAATCCTATAAAGGAAAGGTTTGAAGTAGACCAAAAGGTTGGAAATTTTTGTTTCAGAGAGATTACTGCTCTACCTACATTTGAATTCAGCCTCTTAATTCAACGAGCAGACCCGATTTTGGAGTTTGAGATTACTGTGATGTGTTTTCTGATGTCTGTTGCTTCCTATGTATGTATTTTTGCTTTGTATTTCCATTAATTGTTTACTTCTGCAGTACCTAAAGATCAAAATTACATGGTCTGGAATTCATGCCCACGTGCTCCAGATGCATATGACTAGGTATTCCACCCTTTTCCTCTTGAAGTTGTGGGTTAGAATTCATTCTTAAATGCTTTAGCCTTGTGGTCGAACTTGTTTCCCTTCTCTCCATTAACCTGCTGATTACTTTGATGTGAAAGAACCATATCTAGCTTGACTCTTGTCTCTGCAATCGCGGCCCAAATATTCCATTGATGACATTAACCCACAGAAGTTGACTCCATGCCCAGCTATCCTCCTGTTCTTAACTCCAACCAACCAAAAAACCCTTTCAATTCGTTGTTTTTAAGGTCTATCCACCACTTTGACTGATATCCTAGCCCATTCAAGCTATATCCTGTTGTTGGAAGCATTAAAGGGAGATCCCTCCTTGTGGTTGGAAAGGCTAGTTTCCATCTACTAAAGATTGGTTTGCAACAGTTATCCCATGGTCTTTCCTACCACAAACCAGGAAAATCTTGGTTGATAACATTCTGGAGACTCCGCTGAGGAAAATCGCTGGTTTTCATGGCGTAAAATCAGACTTGTGAGGGCGAAAAAAGAGTCTTAGGTTCCAAGGTTGTATCATTTTCCCTCATGACTCCAACTTTCATTCTGGCGATTCCATTGGAGATCGAACTTACTTCAAAATATTTGTATCAGATTAGAGCTGATTAATGAGGGTGAACAATATTTAGACGCTAAGAGGATCCTGTGTTATTCTTGTGGTGAGGCCATCTTTCGAATCAGAGGACCCCTAGGAGAAATTATGGCTCCCAGTAGAATACCTACCAGAATTCATCTGAATCTTGAGCTACCAAAGGTTACTTTAGACCCAAAGAAGGTCACCAAGAAAGAAAAGAGAAGCCATGCAGGTATTTATCTATTAGCTAGGTCCTTTTCTGTACCTAAGAAAGAGGCATATGTTATAGAAAGAATCCCTCCAATTTTAAGAGCTGAGTCTTCCCCATTCAGATCTAGGTCTGAGACTGATCTAAGGGAAACCTTGTTTTTCCAAAGAAAATTCCAGACCCATTTCCTTACTACTTTGTGGGAAAATGTACAAGCCTGGGAAGAAACTAGTGGCCTGTCTCCCTTCACTAAAGCTACTGTCCAAACTACCCAAGTCATGAGTATCACTCCCATTGCTCCTAAAACTTCCTTGGTTCCCAATAAAAACCTAAGAGCCATGGCTTCCAAATATGCTCATTTGGCCCTCCTAGCAAATCCTGATGACCAACCTGTAGGCTATTCCAAATGCCTCATGAGATTTGATGGGGAGGGAAGAGCCTCTACACAACAACATATAGACCACTTCAATGACTTCATAGACCTAGAAGAGGTGGATGAATATGGTGTTAAAATGAGGTTGTTTTCCCAAAGCCTAGCAGGGGAAGTGAAGAAATGGTTTAAGTCCCTTCAAAATAGAGGGATAGTTACCTATGAAAGATTTGGAGAAGCTTTCCTGGCTAGATGGAAAGATAAAAAAAACCCTCTCCAGATTCTCACTCAGTATGAAAATATAAAGAAAAACAATGTTGATACTATCCAAGAATTCTCAGTCAGGTTCATGTGAATGTACAATTCTATCCCTGGACATAAAACCCCGTGTAGGGGATGCCAAGCTTCATTTTTCGAATTGTTTTGACAATGACTTTGCTCTCATGCTAAGATAAAGGAGAGTTCCAACTCTCCTTGATATGATGAAAGATGCACTGGAAGTAGAAGCCAACTTGATGGCCTCGAGAAAAATGAAACACTTAACTGAAGCTGAGAAAAAGAGATGCCATGAAGCAGTGCATCCTTCCACATCCCAATCCATGGATGCCAAATTTGAACAGATGATGAGAACTATGGAGAGACTAGTGGATATGATCTCCCTTGATAGAATGCCTCCTGCCAGAGAAAACCCAGATCCTCAAGCTCGAAATAACAATCTCATAAGACCCCCTTCCCCACAAGGAAGACCTAGAGAGCTAAGAAACACTGACAATCATCCAATTAGACCTACTTTTGCTGAGAATCTCATAGATGAAGAAGAAGATAAATAGGCTAAAGACCAAATCCATCTCTTTGATTAGACCTAGCCCCAGTTCTAAAGACCCAAAGGCTGCAATCTCTAAGGAGACTCTTGGGAAGGGGGCATAACCTCCTAAGAAGAGTTCAGATGGGAGGGATTAAGGTGACACAAAGATAGCAGAGAAGGTCCATACTTCTTTCAATTTGGAGAATGAAATATCTAAGATTAATATCTCCATCCCCTTGAATGAATTAGTCAAAAATGCGGAGTACAAAGACCAGATCTTGAAGGTAGTAAATGGTGGAGAAGGAAAGCAACCTGACACTCTCAATATGCAAGATGACAAGCCCACTCTCTTATTTGGCCCCCATGTGGAAAATTCCTCAGAAATTGATGTCCCTCCTTTCTATATCAGTATCAACATACATGACTATATCCTGCATAATGCCATGTTTTGATTCAAGAGCCTCTCATAACCTCATGCCAAGTTCAGTGGTGGAGAGTATTGGGTTAGAAATAACCAGACTCTATAAATATTTTTTCTCCTTTGATTTTAAAATATTTCCATGTGTAGGGATGATTAAAGACATGGTAGTCTCACTGACTGAGATACCTCAGAAGAATATGATCATGGATGTGGTAGAGGTTGATATTCCACCTAAGTTCGGGATGTTGTTGTCTAGGTCATGGACTGCAAAGTTGAAGGGAACCATGCAAATGGACATGTCTTATGCCACCATCCCCATCTTTGGGGAAATTACAAGGTTGTACAAGGAGCATAGGCTGTCATATGTAGTAAGCAACAAGGATATGCCTGATAACCACCCCATATTTTCCATAGACATGGATGTAGGTTCATTAATTCTTTCTATGATCTAGGTTCAAAAGAAGAAAGTGCGAAAGCTGCCAAATTACCTGAACCAAATGATGAAGCTACTGATGGGAATCGGGTACAATGCCTGGACAACTCAGCTAACTGAGGGAATGATGGGAAACGAATGGAAGAAGGAAGTAATGAGAAATCAAAATTGGAAACAGAGGTCACGACCACCCCCCAAAAAGATGTTAATTTTCAGAATTTACTTCAATATGATCTAGGATCTTAACTGAGAGAACAACATGTACAGCATATCTACAGCATATCAATCATGGAGACAATAATGCAAGCACACAAGAGACAAAAAGATTTACTTGGGGAAAACCATAAAGGTGAAAAACCCCAATAACTTCCTCAGAGATAGATAGAGCAATGATACAACCCAACCATAAGAGATAGAAATATCCTAGCAGCAGATCCTCCTCCTCCATAAGTGCGCCACTCCTCCTTGAGTGCATGAGTGAGAAGTGAGTGAACAAATAGAGTGCCTCCCGCACTCTATTTATACTTGACTTGACTTGCCTTTTACATAAATCATGTAGGCTCGAACTTAACCACATAACATAATGCTAACTGGGACGACCCCCAATAGGGTGGTCTAATAACCCTTTGACCCACATGGCCGACCCCCAATAGGGTGGTCTAATAACCCTTTGACCCACATGAATTATACAGGGCCGACCCCAACAAGGTGGTCTAATAACCCATCAAGTATAAGTTACGACATTTACAATATAAATGATGACACTTCTGTATAAAGAAATAATACCATCTCTATAGGAGTACATACAACATATATGAAATACATTCCGAAGTTACATATACATCAACACTCCCTCTTAACTAGGAAGGTATTTCTCAGCACAGGTCTTCTAGCACAAGTCATCTTCTCTGGATCATCGTCACTGGATAATCGTCATCAAGTCATCATCATCGTCACTGTTGCTGCTATCTCAATCAATCTCTGAATCTACTCATCATAGGAAGTTCTACAGAGCCAGTCCTTTTTCATACTGGATGTACGCCCACCACCTGCAAGTCTTCGTCATCACTGGCCATACTGTGGAATTCTCAGGACTTATTACGTGCATCACAAAACCTGGCTGCAGCATCCTAGGCTATTACGAGCACACAGCTCTACCTGTAGGATCTCCCAGGAGCACATTACATGTGACCCATCAAAAAACCTGGCTGAAGCATCCCAGGCTATTACGAGCACACGGCTCTACCTGTCGGATCTCCCAGGAGCACATTACATGTGATCTCACCACAAAACCTGGCTGAAGCATCCCAGGCTGTTACGAGCACACGGATCTACCTGTCGGATCTCCTAGGAGCACATTACATGTGGTCCACCACAAAACCTGGCTGAAGCATCTGAGGCCTTTTTCATCCTGTCCAGATCTCCCAGGAGAAAATTACATGTGGTCATGGCAAAACCTGGCTGAAGCATCTGAGGCCTTTTTCATCCTGTCCAGATCTCCCAGGAGCAAATTACATGTGGTCATGGAAAAACCTGGCTGAAGCATCTGAGGCCTTTTTCATCCTGTCCAGATCTCCCAGGAGAAAATTACATGCCATAGGACAAAACCTCAAAAGAGCATCTTCCAGATATCCCAGGGCACCGAATTACATGCCATAGGCAAAACCTCGAAAGACTATCTGCAGATCTCCCAGGGCACGAATTATATGTCCTCCCAAGCAAAACCTCGAAAGAGCATTTGCCAGATGTCCCAGGGCACCGAATTACATGTCGTAGGCAAAACCTCGAAAGACCATCTGCAAATCTCCCAGGGCACAAATTACATGCTTACCTGCACAACCTATTCCACGGCCATAGAGTATCATCTGATACTCATCATACATCATCCTGATCATCATCACTGCAACATCCTGCTGCATGTCATCTGGAGAAGCTCGTCATCCACGATCATCCTGATCATACAATGCATCCATCTGATGCACACCAAGTATCTACCTGATACATATCATCATACATAGTGTATCCATCTGATACATAGATAGATGATCCACACAATGTATCCATCAACATACATGATCTACCTGATCATACTTGATACATATCAATATACATGATCTACCTGATCATACAATGTATCCACCTGATACATATACCGATACATGGTCCAAGCATCCAACATGATGCATATACAAAATACATACACATGATCCAACCGATCATATCCAGCATCCAACCTGATGCATACAGACATAAAAATGATCCAACTAATCATATCCAGCATCCAGCATGATGCATACATACATACATAAAAATGATCCAACTGATCATATCCAAGCAGAAACCAGAACATCATCCTGATGCTCATCATCCAGCGCTTACATCCACAGCCATGTGAAGGATCCCCCTTCCAACATGCTTGGAATGGCTTCAGCAGATGTGTCCATCACTTCTTCCTCGAAGTGTCCTTGATCTGAAGAACACCAAGCCTCTCTTTGAAGTACTCGAACTTCACGCTAGCTAGTGGCTTCGTCAGCACATCTGCAATCTGCTCGTTCGTCGCAACATACAGGAGCTTCACAGCTCCTCTCTACACGATATCCCTGATATAGTGATATTTGATCTCTATGTGTTTCGACCTGTCATGAAATAAAGGATTCTCGGATAGCTTCACACAACTCTGGTTATCACAGAAGATACCAGTAGCATCCAACGGGAGATCAAATAACTCAGATAGTAGCTTCCATAGCCATACTGCCTCACAACTAGCTGAACAGGCTGCAACATACTCTGCCTTAGCTGTACTCAGTGCTATGCAAGACTACTTCCTGCTAAACCAAGAGATCACACCTGATCCCATACTAAAGCAGCACCCAGATATGCTCTTCCTATCTGCAGCATTGCCAGCCTAATCTGAATCAACATAACCCTGCAGGTTAAACTTTTGATTCGCTTCATACTTGAGCCCATAATCCACTATACCCTTCAGGTACCTCAGAACATGCTTTACAGCAATTAGGTGAACACTCCTCAGATCCGTCAGGAACTGACTCAATGTGTTCACAGCAAAGCAAATGTCCGGTCTCGTGTTCATCAGGTACATCAAGGACCCAATCATCTGATGATACATAGAGACATCAACCAGCTCAGATGAAGCATCACAAAGAAGCTTCAGATTCGATGCCATAGGTGTGGCCATGGCCTTGCAATCCATCATCCTGAACCTCTTCAGGATCTCTACTGCATACTTCCCTTGTCCAAGGAAGATTCCATCACTCTGCCACACCTCCATGCCAAAAAACAAATAGTGCATCATCCCTAAGTTCCTCAACTCGAACTCGGCAGCAAGCTTCTGCTACGTGTCGGCAATCAATCTATCTTCACCTGATACAAATAGGTCATCTAGATAGTAGTATCATTGGATTGCCTTCCTCAACCTTATAGTAAAGGTTGGAACCCGCTTTACTCCAAACTGGATAGAAAGCTACCTATCCTACCATACCAAGTTCTGCACATATATGATTTCCTGTCATGTGTCTCAGAACCAAGTGGTTGCTCCACATACACTTCTTCTTCAACTACACCATTCAAGAAAGTTGTCTTGAAATCCATCTGGTGTATCTTCTATTTCATCACTTTTATATTTCTCTATGCTACCGTCTGTAGCATGCTTGATCTTGATAGATCCATATGGAAGTCACAACAGACTTCCCTTCAGCTCTTGGGACTGCATCCCAAACATCGTTCTTCATGATTGACGGATCATGGCATTCTTCCCGTATCCTGGGAACTTCAATATCTTCAATAGATAATTTTGTTGCTGAACAAATGTTGTAGTTCTTCTTTTGTAGGTGATGGCATACGATCTTTCCTACACAACAAGTTAAATTGCATGATTAGAAAACATCTCATAGTTTTCAGAACAAATTCTTACACATAAAGAAATATGTCATACAGTCATGAAATTGTCTTAGCCAATGCTTCAATACAACATTTATCCATATCCCGTAACTTTCTAGATGCCTTCCAATCTCTACCAGAACATTGTTAAGAGTGTGCACAACTCCCAACATGTCAGCAAAGAGGTTTCATTCTACATAAGTAGCAATGGAATGTTGTATAGTGCCATAGGCCACTTACCCATGCATATTAGTAGTATACTGTTCATCAATGCAATTATTCTATTATGCATAATACACAACCTAATTCTAGGAACATCAGTATATACATTATAGAACAGTATTATTTAAGAAATGACAATTCAAATACTTATCTTTGTTTGTTCGTTGGGTGGACTCCCTCTGAGTCTTTGCTTCCTTGCAGAAGCTACTGGAGTCCTAATCTGAATTAGCTTCTTCTACACCTTTTGATGTGGAATGTAGAGAGATGGTCAACTCCCTCTGAATATTTGCATCCTTGCAGAAACCACTGGAGTGTACTCCCTCTTGATCTTTGCTTCCTGGATTACTTGTCCTTGAACTTATATTCATTCTCGATCCCTATGCATGCTTGTTGGTATGACCATTGTGTTATCCTCTAGGTCTCATACATAATCAAACATTCATTAGTATAATCACAATAATCTCAAGCATGTATAGTCAGGATCATTTCAAACACAGATAATAAACATTAGTGTTCAAGGTTTCAGGGAAGTCTTCTTTTACTCATGCATATTCTTATTTGATCATAGGACTCTTTTGGTTAGTTAAATCATCAATCAAGATAAGAGATATAATATGCATAAAATCCATGATTACTCAAACCTATACCTTCATGATTCTTCTGGTTAGTCATATCATCAATTACAATATGCATACAACCATGACTATTCAAACCTATGACTTCATGAATAATCATTATCAACAACACAACAGTATAAGACCCTAACACAAGGTAGGATTCTATCTTGATATAGGAAAAACATACCTGGATTAGCATGCTAGCTAGTTATGTCTAACATACTCACATGATGTCTTCTTGTTCTTCTTCAATGACTTGTGCTAGTAACCTGTATATCTCATAGGTCAACTATTATAAAACCAGGTTATACATACCTCGTAAATGGATCTTCTATGAGATCCATGACAATGGATGAATCTTTGTCCTCATGTCATCATGATCATATGTTCTTGAACCAGAACATGATTTGTCTTTCTTGGTGTACTTTTCATAATAGTAGACAACATAAACCTCATACAACACCATAATGCATTAGTACAATCATAAGTGTCAAAACCCTAATCAATGAATATTTTCTATTGTGCATTCATCATTTTATTAAGGTGATATGACAAGTCTAAAATCAAGATTGTACTAACCGTAATAACATGAAGACAAACATACCATAAACTTAATCATGAACAAATCTCAAAACATACCTCGATGAGTCATACCTGTCGAGATCGCTTGTAATCTTCTTATGTAAGGCCTTAGCCTCATCTCCCTCTGAAATAGGAACTTCTTCACTTATGCAAGTGACCAATCCATCTTCTTCTAGGATTAACCCAATCCACTTGATTTGCAAGAATTGGAACTGGAGTTGGATATGGGTTTGTCAGAGAAACCCCAAAAATTCAAACTTTGAATTTCAAACTTCCGAAAGGATAGAAATATGCGCCTTGATGAGCTGATCAAACTGGTATATTTAGAATTTGAAAACTGTAAAGTTTCACTCCTCAATTTTGCCTTTGAAACTTCCGGATTCACTGGACATGACCCTGAACTGGGGTTTGATTAAGCCCACTCTTATGCCCAATCAAAAGGTTTGATCCAAAGCTCTAAGCTTCTATTTTTCTGAGGAGCTTCCAGCCGTGGTCACAGATTTCAAAATTTTCCATTTTTACAGAAGCCCTAATTTTCCACTTTTCTAATCAAAGTCCCGAACTAGGGTCTGATCAAGCCTAGCCTTCTGCCCAACCAAAAATTCTGATCTTGGTCTCTAAATTTTTATTTTGATGAGTAGCATTCAGCCATGGTCTTCGATTACAAAAATTCCAACTTTCTCCAAAGCCCTAAATTCTGGAAGCCATGAATGAAGGTACTCAAAAATAATTATGTTTTGATAGAAATATGTACCTCATTGTTTCTGGTGTAACTCCAAACTTTTTGATTCACAAGGTCTGAAAAAGTTTCCTAAGATAGCCTGACCTGTTATCTTTCCATCCTGACAAGTCTGACCTCAATTGGATTCTCTGAGAGAGAGTTATGCCAAATGTCGCAACGTGACCTATTTTGGGATAATACATGAGAGCGAACTTGTATGGCGTGCCACGTGTCACTATTTGAACTTCGGCCTCTAAATTTTTTTCTTGAGATATCTAGCCCTGTTATCTTTCCATCTTGACCAATCTGACCTCAATTGGACTCTCTAATAGAGAGTTATGCCAAGTGTCGCAACGTGACCTGTTTATGGGATAATACAGGAGAGCAAACTTGTATGGCGTTCCACGTGTCACTGGTTCAACTTCGGCATCTGAAAACATTTCTTGAGATGGTACAGTATGTGTACTACCTGCCACTTTTTATGAAATTTCATTTGGATCTTCCTAGCCCAAGTTATGACCTTTTTCCCAAGGTCACCTGATTTTGACTCAGATCTGGAAGAGGCAGAAACCCTATATTGTACAGATCATAAATCACAAAGTACAACGAATTAGAGGTTGTCCTTTGGCCACAAGGTACATGGGGATTTAATCTTCGACCTGTAAATATTTTAGATCCGAAAACTTCGCCAAAATGGATTTATAGCGAAAGTGCTACGATGACTGGTTTTTTCTATATCAAGCCCTAGCATCATAAGTGCAACAAGTGTCATACATGCCATATCATGCCTTCTTTCAGGCTAGCTCTGATCCCATGTTAAATTTTCAAAATTTACTTCAATATGATATAGGATCTTAACTGAGAGAACATCATGTACAGCATATCTACAGCATATCAATCATGGAGACAATAATGCAAGCACACAAGAGACACAAAGATTTACTTGGGGAAAACCATAAAGGTGAAAAACCCCAATAACTTCCTCAGAGATAGATAGAGCAATGATACAACCCAACCATAAGAGATAGAAATATCCTATCAGCAAATCCTCCTCCTCCATAAGTGCAACACTCCTCCTTGAGTGCATGAGTGAGAAGTGAGTGAACAAATAGAGTGCCTCCCGCACTCTATTTATACTTGACTTGACTTGCCTTTTACATAAATCATGTAGACTCGAACTTAACCACATAACATAATGCTGACTGGGCCAACCCCCAATAGGGTGGTCTAATAACCCTTTGACCCACATGACTTATACAGGGCCGACCCCAACAAGGTGGTCTAATAACCCATCAAGTATAAGTTACGACATTTACAATATAAATGATGACACTTATGTATAGCGGAATTGTGAGTATTTTGATCACAGAAGATCGAGGAGCT
Source organism: Larix kaempferi (assembly GCA_027924585.1). Taxonomy (NCBI): domain Eukaryota; kingdom Viridiplantae; phylum Streptophyta; class Pinopsida; order Pinales; family Pinaceae; genus Larix; species Larix kaempferi. The sequence continues at coordinate 123,389 of BSBM01000157.1, forward strand.
ATGGAGAACCTCACAAAATCGAATTAGTTTGCAAAAACTGTGGAAAAACTTGAAAAAAGAGATAAATTTACACACAATGTATGCTCAAATCTTTGATTAACTGACTGTCTAACATGTGAAAATGTTAGTAACAGGTTTTTATTACATCCATGAGAAAATCGAGAGCATTAGGTGGCTCAAGCTGAGTGTACAAGTCATCAATGCCAAATTGGCCTCAATCCCCCCTAGGTGGGTCCAACTCAATCCCAATCACCCCAAACAGCTACGAATTCTGGTGTGGAGGTGGCTGAAGCATGCTGAGTCATTAATTAGCTCAAGGCAGGCGTGGGTGAGCAAATAGAGGAGGTTTGGGGGCCCAAGGGAGCATTAAATGCTCCAAATCTAGCCAAAAGTGGGCAAAAATCCACCCTAGCGCCCTTGGTCAACTAAATTCCCCAAAACAAGGAGAGAGGACGCACCAGCAATAAATGAGGGCACACTTGTGGACAAAACTGGAGGCTGGGTGAACTGGTTTGCTCAGAAGTGGGTGTGAACACTCTCAAAGTGGGTTTTTGACCAACTATAGTCACTTAATCCAAAACATGGTTTAATTAAGCACATGGATAATTAAAATTTATGGATTATGGTACTAAGTGTGGTTACTGTTCTAACACCCCCCCTTAACCATAACTTTGTACATCTCATGAAAGATAAGTGGGAGGCCTTGGCAACAAAGGCTCAAGTCACCTCAATACAAACAGAAATTTTATTTGTCCATATGAACCGAGGAAAAGAAGTAAAACCTCATGAGATAAAAACTTCCCTCAAAAATGGACATGGGGCTGAACCTGCAATTAAATTGCAGCAATCACCATCCATCACTCACTCCAAGCAAAGATCTCAAGTAAGTGAAGGTCTTCTCTGTAAAGCACTTGGTGAAAATATCAGCAGTTTGCTCGGTGGATGGGCAATACTGCAGTGAAATCACCCTGTCATGCACCAAGCCCCGAATGTAATGCATGTGGATCTCAATGTGCTTTGTTCTTTGCCTCTGTACTGGATCAGTAGATATCTTGATGGCACTTTGATTATCCACCCAAATATTGGTTGGAGAATCAATAGCAACACCAAACTCCCGAAGAATGCCTTGCAACCAAACACACTGTGTGGCTGCGTTCACTACTGCCCTGTACTCGGCCTCTGCTGATGAAAGAGAAATTGTATGCTGTTTCTTACTTGACCAGCAAATAGGACCTTCAGCAAACATAAACACAAAACCTGAAGTGGACTTTCTATCGATGGGATCTCCCGCCCAATCGGAATCAGAAAATCCAGCTAGTTGAAGTGAAGAACCAGCTGCATAGTGTACCCCGAAGCTCTTAGTTCCTTGGACATAATGAAGGATTCTTTTGGCTGCCTTCCAATGGATCTCATGTGGCTGCTGCATATACCTTGCTACAGCACTTACAGCATAAGACAAATCAGGTCTTGTATGTGTAAGGTACAGCAAACTTCCAACTAGCTGCCTATAGAGTGTGCAATCCACCACCGGAGAGTCTTCAAATTCACCTAGTTTTATGCCTGAAAGGAATGGGCACTTGGCTGCCTTACATTCAGCCATTTTGAACTTGAATAATAGGTCTGAAGCATACTTAGATTGACTCAGCAAAATACCTCTCTCAGATTGCTCAATTTCCAAACCCAAAAATTGCCTTAGCAATCCTAGGTCGCTCATGGCAAATTCACTGTGCAAAGAAGCCTTAATTGAGCCAATTTGTTTGGTGCAGCTCCCTGTAATTAAGAGATCATCAACATACAGTACAATGACCTGCAAATTACCATCACAATGCTGCAAATAAACATTTGGATCAGACTTGCATCGACAGAAACCAATTGAGAGCAAAAAAGCATCCATTTTGGCATACCAAGCCCTGGGGGCTTGCTTGAGTCCATAGAGTGACTTCTTCAACCTGCATACAAGTGTGGGATCCTCTTGGAATCCTTCAGGCTGCTGCATATATATCTCTTCCTGTAGCTCACCATGCAAGAATGCACTTTTGACATCCATGTGGTGAACTTCCCAACCTTTACTAGCTGCCATGGCTAGAGCTAGTCTAATTGAGTCCATCTTTGCAACCGGTGCAAAGGTCTCTGTATAATCCACACCATGGATTTGTGAGTAGCCCTTAGCCACTAACCTAGCCTTATACTTCAGATCAGAACCATCAGCAACAGGTTTGGTTCGAAAAATCCACTTACATTGCACAAGTTTCCTCTTGGGAGGAAGAGGCACCAAATCCCATGTTTTGTTCTCTTGGAGAGATTGGAATTCTTCTTGCATTGCTGCCCTCCACCTTGGATCATGATGAGCTTCCTGATATGATGTTGGATCAGATCCAATCATCATATAACAGTGATCAGCAAGCTCACTCTCATTTGCAAAGGAAGCATTGATTGTTTGGGATCTAGTCTTCCTAGGCTCTTGGGGATTGCCTGCCAATTCACCTGCAGCTTCTATGATTTTTTCAGCCCACTTGGGCCTTGATGGTGACTCATGTACAGCAATGTCATCTTCAGCTATGTCATCTTCAGCAATATCAGAAAAATCGGAGGAAGAATCATCACTAATCTCATTGAGGTGTGGAGGAGAGGAGCTTTCCCCCGGTGCAAGCTCAAAATATGGAATTGGTTCTTCTTCGAATTGCACACTTCTCTCAATGAAAGTTTTAAGTGTGGATGTGTCAAAGAGCTTATAGCCCTTTGTGTCCTCACCATAACCAACCATGATACATTCCCTGCTCTGTGGCTCCAAAGCCTTCCTCTTTTCTGATGGAATTCGAGCCCATGCTCTAGACCCAAAAATCCTGAAATTTGACACATTTGGTTTTTGGCCAAACCATGCCTCATAGGGGGTTTTTCCTTTGACTGATTTGTGAAAGGCTCTGTTCTGAATATGAGCAGCACAATTGATGGCTTCATCCCATAGCTTAGGGCTTAGATCCCTAGCTTCAATCATGCAAGTAGCCATCTCCTTGAGAGATCTATTCTTCCTCTCTGCCACACCATTTTGCTGAGGTGTGTAGGGGATTGAATGTTGCAATTGGATGCCACATTCCTCACAAAGGTGCTGAATGTTATTATTCACATATTCCTTTCCATTATCAGTCCTAAGGATCTTTATCTTATGACCACTATGGTTCTCCACTAGGGCTTTCCAAATCTTCAGTTTCTCAAACACTTCTGACTTCAATTTAAGGAAGTAAACCCAGCAGAATCGAGAGTAGTCATCTATGAATGTAAGTACATACCTTGATCCACCATATGATGGAGTGGGAAGAGGACCAATGAGGTCTGAATGTACCAATCCAAGTGGTTGAGTGGCTCTCCTTGCCATTCCCTTCTCATAGCTGCGCTCAGGATGCTTTCCAACTACACACCCAATGCATGCACCATTCGATGATCTGATTTCTGGAAGCCCTTCCACCATCTCGTCCCTGTGCAATTGCTGGAGATATTTGTAGTTCATGTGGCCAAATCTTTCATGCCATAACTTGGAGGTCTCGTTGGCATGAGAGACAAGAGCATGGTCACTAGAATTTGGAATGAAGTTTGAGAATTTGTACATTCTCTCATCATGATCTGCATACCCTACTGCCACAACTTGATTTGAGGAGATTTCTGAGATTTCTACCAAATCTGGAGTGAATGTCACTCTCTTGGCTTCTCCTGTATGGGTCATTTGATAGACTGATAGCAAATTTGCAGCCAATGAAGGTACATAGAGCACATCACTGAAATAGCCATGCTCCATGTCAATCCTTCCAATCCCCTTGGTTTGGAGTTCTGAATCATCTCCCATTCGAACTGTTGGGCCACCATTCGAATGCAAAGAGGAGAAGAGCTCTCTGGATGAAACCATATGTCTGGAAGCTCCTGAATCAATGATGAAGGAAGAGGGATTCGAAGTACCTGCTACCAAAGCATGACACTTCTCCTTATTGTCAGGGTTTGAGGTGCTCTCTTTCTTCCTTGCGCCCTCAGGGACTGGGATGTTGTTCTTCTCCAGCAGCTGCGCCATTGAGTCAATGGTTTTCTTCATACATGAGCTCTCTGGATGCCATCCCCTATGACAATAGGTGCATTTGGTCTTTTCCTTTCCCTTCTTGTCCTTCTCCTTTGACAGATTCGAACCCCCATCTGCAGACTTGGTCTTGTCAAACTTCCTCTTCTCTTGCTGCTTCGAATTCTTGGCTTTCTGCTTTCCTTTGCTTGCATTTGAAACACCCATTGCCAATGCTTGGTCCTTTGATTTTATGGTGCCCATCTGAACTAGTTTGTCCTGCTCCTGAGTGAGACACTCCATGAAGGTAGCTAGTGATGGCATTTGCCAATTTCGAAGGGTCATTTTGGCTGAGTGAAATGTGCTAGCAAATACTGAAAACTCTGGGCCTAGCTTCGAAAGGATGGACAGAATCAGTTGTTCCTCCTTCTTAACAATTCCACATTGTTGCAGTTGAAGCACCAGTGACTTGAATTTCGTGAAGAACTCCTGGATGGTTTCAAAATGCGCTGGGCTCAAGCTAATGAGCTCGTTTTCAAGCTGGTGGCCTCTCAGTTCATCAGTTTTCCCAAAGAGTGATTCTAGCTTCACCCATACTTCATTGGGAGTTGTCAAACTGTCTGTATGAAACAAGAGTTCCCTTGAAATGCTCAGGCATAGCAATCCATAAGCTTCATCAAGTCGATTGTAGTACTTTGCTTTCTCCACAGCAGAATTTGGCTCCACTTCTGTGCCCATGGTTACTCTATAGAGACCCTTAGATCTCAGCTTGATAACCATCTTAGCCTTCCAATCGAAAAAATTGAAGGGTGTGAGCAACATTTGGTTTGCTTCCATGACTGCTGCGTTAATGGTGAGAAAACTACTGAAACACCTGCAAAAAACACTCAATTTTTATCTGGAAATCCTCTCTAGAATGCAGTTCAACGCTCAATGTTGGCCTGCAACTCACTAACTCCACGATGGATCTGATACCATGTGAGTATTTTGATCACAGAAGATCGAGGAGCTATGGAGAACCTCACAAAATCGAATTAGTTTGCAAAAACTGTGGAAAAACTTGAAAAAAGAGATAAATTTACACACAATGTATGCTCAAATCTTTGATTAACTGACTGTCTAACATGTGAAAATGTTAGTAACAGGTTTTTATTACATCCATGAGAAAATCGAGAGCATTAGGTGGCTCAAGCTGAGTGTACAAGTCATCAATGCCAAATTGGCCTCAATCCCCCCTAGGTGGGTCCAACTCAATCCCAATCACCCCAAACAGCTACGAATTCTGGTGTGGAGGTGGCTGAAGCATGCTGAGTCATTAATTATCTCAAGGCAGGCGTGGGTGAGCAAATAGAGGAGGTTTGGGGGCCCAAGGGAGCATTAAATGCTCCAAATCTAGCCAAAAGTGGGCAAAAATCCACCCTAGCGCCCTTGGTCAACTAAATTCCCCAAAACAAGGAGAGAGGACGCACCAGCAATAAATGAGGGCGCACTTGTGGACAAAACTGGAGGCTGGGTGAACTGGTTTGCTCAGAAGTGGGTGAAGTGGGTGTGAACACTCTCAAAGTGGGTTTTTGACCAACTATAGTCACTTAATCCAAAACATGGTTTAATTAAGCACATGGATAATTAAAATTTATGGATTATGGTACTAAGTGTGGTTACTGTTCTAACAGGAATAATACCATCTCTATAGGAGTACATACAACATATATGAAATACATTCTGAAGTTACACATACATCAACAAAAGAAGATCACTGGGTCATAAGATTCGATGGGGCTGTGAACTAAGAAGGAGCTGGAGCAGGGATATGGATCATCCCTCTAGACGAGAGAAATGCATGTGCCATGTTGCATACTTTCAAAATAATTTTGAATGTTCAAATAATGTTGAAGAATATGAAGCTCTTCTATTAGGATTGAATGTACTAAAAGGCCTGAAATCTAAGAAGATCAAGGTCTATGGAGATGCAGAGCTAATAATCCAGCAAGTGAAAGGAAAATATGAGGCTAAGCATCCTAGGCTAAAAGCTTACAGGAATGCTGTGTGGGACATGTTTGATAATTTCTTCACAGAGCAGGATATCTTTTTCATTCCCAGAGAGAAGAATACAGTGGAAAACACTCTACCCAGTTCTGCTAGCAGATTTCATCTCCCTGCTTATCCTTCTAGAACTCACATGATTAATGTGAAGCATAGGCCATCTGTCCGAGACAACACTAAGCACTAGAAAATATTTGAAGATGAACAACAAATAAAGAAGTTCCTAGAGATGACTAGGGATTTTTCCAATACCCATATTGATGAAGAGGACTATGAAGGGGAAGAAAGGGAACCCAGCCCGCTAGAGCTCCAAACCACTTTGGGAGGCAAAGAGATTTTGCAGCTAGATAGAAACTACATACCCAAAGGGTTGGTCCCGCTGGAAAGACTGTTTGATGAAAATGATGTATCCAGAGACCACAAGGTGGCTCCAAACCCGAAGGAAGTAGAAGACTATAACATTGGGAGCAATGAAGAACCCAAAATTGTCAAACTATCAAAGTCTTTGGCCCCAGGTATCAAAAAATACTATATGGATTTAATGAGAAAGTTTTCTGATGTATTCGCATGGTGCTATGAAGATCTAAAAGAATATGACATAGTTGTCATCCATCATACCATACCAGTCAAGACAAGGGAAAAGCCATTCAAACAGAAGCTGAGAAGGATGAATCCCATGCTGCTCCCGCTGATAGAAAAAGAGGTAAAAAGGTTGTATGAATCCAAAATCATAGTCTCTTTGAGGTTTTCGCGGTGATAGGCCAACATAGTCCCGGTGAGGAAAAAGAATGGTGAAATCAGACTATGTATTGACTTTAGAAATCTCAACAAGGTGTCCCTAAGGGACAACTACCCCTTGCCCAAAATGGACCACATTTTGCAGAAGGTTGTAGGGGTAGCAAGAATGTCCATGATGGATGGATTTTCAGGATACAATCAGATTAAGGTGTAGCAAGAAGACCAGAGCAATACAACCTTTACCACACCTTGGGGAACTTTCATGAATGCAAAGATTCCCTTTGGTCTGTTGAATGCAAGGGCCACCTTCCAAAGCGCTATGGACATATCTCTTGTAGGGGAGAAAGACAAATTTGTAGTGGTCTACATTGATGACATCATAGTATATTCTAAATCCGATGCGGAACATATGAATCATTTGCACCAAGTTTTCACCAAGTGTAGTAAATTTGGAATCTGCTTAAACCCTAATAAGTATAATTTTTCCATGCAAAGAGGGTAAGCTAATGGGCCACATAATATCTAAAGATGGGATCAAAATTGACCCAGATAGAATAGATGCAATACAGAAAATTGAGCTCCCCAGGAGTAAGAAGGAGGTCCAATCCTTTCTGGACACAATGAACTTCATAAGGATATTTATCCCCAATTTTGCAAAAATCATGAGGTCGATCACCTACATGCTTAAGAAATACAATCAACTCAAGTGGACTGCAGAGGCTAGGAAAGCATTTGAGGATATAAAGAGAGCGATTGTCAAAGCACATGTACTAATAAACCCAGACTTTGACGAGGAATTTCTTATGTTTTCTTTTGCCTCTGAGCATTCCATATAAGGTGTGATTTTATAGAAAAATCAGGAAGGAGATGAGCAACCCATAGCTTTCTTCAGCAGGACTCTCAGAGATGTTGAGCTCAAGTACAACATTATGGAAAAGCAAGCTTATGCCATGATCAAAACTCTGAAGGATTTCAGGGTTTATGTCCTACACTCCCATGTTGTAGCTTATGTTCCCAATGCTGTTGTGAAAGATATATTGACACAACCTAATCCAGAATGTAGAAGGGAAAAGTGGATAGCTATGCTACTGGAATATGACCTGGAGATCAAACCTATGAAGCTTGTTAAAGGGAAAGGCCTGGACAGACTCATGGATGAATCGAATTGGTATTCAATGAGTCTGAACCTGCTGTCACGTGTGTAGGGAGAAACTTACCAAGATCCACTACCTCAGGTATTGTTGGGTGTATTATTGTCTTAATAAATTCACCAAATATTTAATTATCAACTAAGGTTGGTAATCTTAGAGTTGTGGCAAAGTATATGTTGAGGTAGAAGGATACCTAAGATATCAGCTCAGTCGACCTTAGAAATGTTTAATAATGAAAATATTGAAAGATCTTTCAAAGTGAAAAACCGAGTCAAACTTCAGAAATACAACTACTAAACTAATTAGACCTAACCAGACTAATAGATCAGAATAGTATCAATCTATACTACTCTACTCTATGAACAATAATTGAAAAAATAAAAACAATACTATTCTAGGAAACAAGACTTGATCAAAAGAAAACTAGTCTTATGAAAATGGAAACTAATGATCTATTACTCAAACTCTAATCTAGGAATTAGAAAGACTAGCTACCATGTAATAACTATGAACAAGTTCAGAAACCTATCTATGAAATGATTTAGTTTACAGCTAACTATGTAAAGACAAGAAACTTATACTATCTTAAGCAAGGTTACAACTACTTAATGAGCCTAAGGAATTCAACAGTTAAACTACTCATGCATTTAAAAAACACCCAAAATGAAGCTAAGCGACCTAATTCCATTCTCCTTGAAGATTTTGAGGAAATATATCAAATGTGATAGGAACTGGAGAAAATGTATCGAAATGACTTTCAAATGTGACAGAGAAACAAAACGGAAGTAAATCTAATTTAACCTCTACAAAGAGATGTAAGCTAAAAAGTGACCAATTACAATTGATTTTAAACATTGTAATCTATTCTTTATCCATAGGCAAATGACACCTAAAAACTAGCTACAATACTTGAAATGAAATGCTGATTAACAAAAGTACAAATCCTAAGTTATTTGATCTTTAATGATTACTTGGAATTAAAACATGAAATGTTTATCTAACTCATGCACATGCCTATCAACATCAAATGATATCTATCAATACTTCAAACTAGTTTATGAAACATTAACTATAAGAAAAGCAAACGAAACTAAGTACAAGACAAGAACTTAAATGACTAAAATCAATATCAACTTGTAATCAAAACCTACAGCGAAAAAACAAAATGTTCTTACACTACCTCTATTGCAAATCAAACTATATTCTAAGACAACTATGAAAGTGCAATAAAGCTGCTCTATAACTTCAGAAGCAAACCTATACTAAACCAAGTTATGAAAACTTTTAGATATTGAAAACTAATGCATATATATCAAACACACATGAACTTATTAAACTTGGATTGAGACCAGTTCCTAATCTATTCTATCTGTAGAAATGAAAGAACTTGAAACAATGAAATTAAACCAAATCAAAACACTATGTAAATAAAAGTGAAAGACTAATTAGGAACTTGAATGCAAACTGGAAATGAAATACTAAACTAATTTAGAAATAAGACAAACTGAGATTTAACAAGGTCAATGATAAAAATGTGAACAAGTTCAAGTTAATCTAGGTACTAGTTATGAAAGTAAGTGAAAGTAACTCATAAACTACCTAAACCATAAGCAAAAGACATTTATACTGCTTCTACTTAAACCATAACTATTTCTCATTTGAACAGTAAAACATATGCTGAATGTAAATGAATTTCATCATTAATAACGCTGAAATGGTTAACCTATGTGCAAATGTAAAATGAGATATGAAATGTTAAGGGTGGATTCGAATCCCAAACTAGCTACAGAATGTGATGAAGTACTGGAAAATCAACCTATATCCTAGCTAACTATCTCTGCATAAAATGAAATACTAGCAATTCTGGAAATGACTGCAAATTATGGAAAATTCTGTCTAAATGCGAATGAAAGGCTGAAAGAAGGTCTGAAAGGTAGTCTGAATGGATGGTCGAAATGGCTGGCCGAATGGGTTCTGAAGGCATAAATTGCATAAAAACGCAAGAAATTATATGTTATAAACAACAAAGTGCCACCTACAGGAAAATGAACTATTTGCTTGTAGAAACGAAATGACTTATAGGAAAACGTAATAGATACATGCAAAAACGAAATGAATTAGCTGCAAATGTAAAAATAAACTGTTGAATATACAAAAATGGAACCTATGATTGTTGAGGGGCCCTTTCCAGCAATAGGGGTTTATCTCCTAAGCTACTCAGTCACCAACCATTAACAAAAAATGATCATCAATAGCTGAAACTGAGTCTTTCTATTGAACTGAAGCAAAGTTACACAACGTCTTTTTCTCTATCTCTGTGCATGTGTTTCTCAACCTGAGACGTCTTTATATAGTTTTTACAATGGGAGAGGAGGTCGACCCTTTCATTGGTCGACTTCTCTAAAAATAGGAGGTCTTAACATTTACAAGAATGGTCCATTAAATCGCACAGACCATTTTCCTTCTTTCGTGGGCATTGATTCTCTTTGCCATGGAAAGATGATGCGTTGTCAGGATGGGCGAGTGAAGACGCGGATCTTCTTGATCAAGGGCTCACGAACGATAAGGGCCATGTCGCCAACAAAACCCATGTCGTGGATTTTACTTTTAATGCCCCAGAATATGCTAACCAACGAATCTGAGGGTGCGAACGGAGGTCTAAACGATGGTCCGAATGTGACTAGGCATCTTGAGCATGAACGTGTGTCTAAATGATAGTCCGTTTGAAAACCATAACGTGCAGAATGAATTCTATGTGCCAAACAAGTCAAGAAATGTTAAATTAATGTTAATAAACCACAAAATAATGATAATCAATCAAGATTCATGCGATATTAAAATAAGTTCATACCTGAGTTCAAATGGTGGTCTGAATGGAAAGAAATATGAATTATCATATCAAAAATGGTAAAAATAACACCAATAGAGCACGTTTAATGATCAAAAGTGATGACAAAATTGGGCATCAACACTACCCCAAAACGAAGATATGCCAGGTCCCACTAAGCAAAGCAGAGAAGAAGTCAGGAAGAAGGCCGAGCTACGGCAGCAACTGCCTTTGAATTAGAAGAGGAAGTAGATTTAGGCTTAAAATTCCTGGCTTGGGCCCTCAAGGTATCATGCCTCGTTCGGAGAGATTCATGGGAAGATTTTATGGCTCTGTTCCGATCTTCGGAAGTCTTCACTTGTAGACACAGTTCCTTATTCTCTTGGCGAAGCTCAACAATTATTTCAACATATTTCTCATTCTGGATTGTTAATCGTGTTACGTCCTAGTTCAATCTATCTATAGTTTGATGGATTGGAGTAGATGGTTCTACAAAATACTCAGGATCTTTGTGAGGGATCGATCCATTTAGGCATGTTTTGGGATCAACATAGGTGTTTGATTTTCAAAAGCCTTGCCTTCAGTGATTGCAGGAGTAAGTTCAAGGACAGGGACTTCAAGCAAACAGGCAGAGACATCGGCTAATGTAAGAAGGGATGTTTCATGGATAGGGTCATTCATCTGAATGTCAAGGATATCTGAATGAACCAACTGAATCATGGGCTGAACGATAGACTGGACGATAGTCTGATCGACAAACTGATCATGATTTGAACTTCTAGAATTAGTGGGTATTGGTGAAAAGAGTGGCGGTTTCATGGCCGTGTCCTTGTGGACAATCTTAGGAGAGGAGGATGAATGGACAAGGTGCATTTCTCCTGAGGTACCCTCATCAAACCGCATAGAATTAGTGTCTCTTTTTGCTTGGGAAGAGATTTGAGCAGGATCATAAGCACGAGTTTGAAATCGATGACACTTCCACGAAGCAGAAGCTTTAACAAGGGGCTTCTTGACCAAATGGGGGTTCAATACTTCAAACAAAAAACTTTCCCATGTTTTCCCCTTTTCCCTCAACTAGTGAATGATCAAGATTTTAATGAGAGAGTGGTGATATAAAATACCAGTGGGGTTAACTACATTTTTCCTCACCTAGTTCAACATTTTCTCAAGGCTCTTCATAAAATAAAATGGAAAATTGAGAGCTTGGTCATTAACAAAATGAGCTAATAACTTGAGATGACAGGCTTTGAAGATGGTGAAATTACCCTCACAGGTTATCAACTGGATGATGACGGCCAAGGGATCAAGATATTCTGGCTTAATCCACTCCTGGTGGAACCCTTTTGTTCCTAAAACATGTTGATAGTCGGCCCTAAGAGAAAATTCATGAGCCATCCTAGGGAGGAAGAGGTGCTTGGGGCAACGAGCACCATCCTATGGAAGCTTTGTAGACAACATAATAGACTCTTCTATCACATGAAAAGTAAGGTGGCTAACCTTAGCCATTTTTCCATCGAATCCCTTGGAAAATAGGAGTGAGATCTCATGATCGTGGCTCTGGAGAAGACGGAGGAACGGACCCCAACCTGCTCGAAGAAAAATTTCACGACATGCTTTGAATTCAGGGATATAGAGCAAATCCTGGTAGCTCTGAGTCTCATGGTGGATCGACATTGTTAGACGAAGGTAGATGGATCCAAAGGATACAGGGGATGGCAGGGAATGCAAGGAATGTGAGGAATGCGACAAGGAGAGGACGAGAACGAGTAGAATGAAGGTAAAACATGCAGGCGTTGGTTTAAATTGTGGTCCATTTGAACGTTTGAGCGATCGTGAGATGGAGATTTGGCACAATTAAACAATCACGCCATCATCCAGAACTTTGAATCATGTGCCCTAATAAAGATGCGTGCATTAATGAATTTGTATGGTTGTGAAATTTTCAACTATGTCCAAAGTAAACTTTGGACAAGGGTGAAAACATGAAGTTGGGAAACAATTTTGGCTTGTTTTTGACAAACAAAACTGCTAATTTTTATGTTTTTCAACTTCGACCTCTTCAAAACCATATCTCTCTTAGGAGTTTCAACTTGAAGTAAACACAAAGGTTTTACAGAATTCAATTAGCTTTCTACTCATATTTTTTTTAAAAAAAATTTATGGACATATCGTTGGACAAATGTGTTGTCAACCAATGGCATATACTTGAAAATTTTAGGTATGGATAATGAGTGACCTGTGTTGACGACCGTTTTTTGATATATGGTTATTCATTTTAGGGAAAAAAATTGTAGGCTCATAATGTACACACACTAAACTAGATCCTGGACTATATTTTGACTTTTTTAAGACTTGGGAACTATTTTTTATCATTTATTGAAACAACGTATGTTCAGAAAATGGTGCATTATCGACACATGTTTTTGTCTTCACATATTCTTTCAAATGTTACTCTTATCAAACAAACTAAAACCAACCCATTGAAGAGGACACTTCAAGGAACATCCTTGTATTTTTTATAAATTTCATTGGCTTCGTCATTGTGATGATATTGAATTTTCATTGTGACTAATTTTTCAGTCACTTAATTTTTTAATGATAAAGTTTAGTAAACAAATAGTAAAAAATAGTAATCCTAAATGAAACTGAAAAAAAAAATTATATTACTAGAAAGTAGATTGAATGATGAACCTACTGGTATAAACTTCGACATGTAATTCTCATGTTTTGCAGTGGTCCGACCTTGTTAAAGTGACACATTTCTGAATTTTGTAGAAACGGTGCTGGAATTGTTGACCAAAAACTCTCGGTCCAGAAAATATGTCGGGCGAGAGATTTAAAATGTCTCAGCCGAGAATGTTTCCTGCTCCAAAATTAACCCAGATTTAATGAAAACTCTCGGCTGAAAGCTACTTTTAACTCTTGTCCTAGAGTTTATAACACTTCTCGCCCGAGAGTTTTGTTACATAATCCCCCGAGAATCTTTTAGGGGCCGACACATTAAATATTTAATTACTGTGATATTCCCGTAATATTCAGAAGGGATGCCCGTGTTTCTTGGCCAAGAGGTGTATATATAATCTCTCGGCTGAGAGAGTTTTCCAAATTATTTCATCCGAGCTTCTGTTTTCAGCCGAGCTTCTGTTTTCAGCCGAGCTTCTGTTTTCACTCGAGCTTCTGTTTTCATCCGAGGGTTTTTACAGCCGAGCATTTCACATTTTTATGTAGCAGGTAACATACTTTGTATTATTGTTTGGATAAGTTAGCATTGGTCTAAATACTATATATTTGACATACATAGGCATCGCATATCTTGATTTATGGGCTATTGATGACTGTTTATGAGGTGTTAAACACTTGTTGTCTCACTCATAATTTAAGCCTAGTTATACCTTGTACTATTATGTGTTCATAACCTCTGTTTTCAGGGCATGGATATATTGTTGTGGATTTCAACTCGAAGGTAGGGGTGTATGGATGCTAGTGGCTTTTATTGACCTTGTACAATTGGCCATGAGGACATTTACCATTTGGAAATTAACAATTACACCTTTTAGAGATGTTTTGTTTTAGCCTTAATTCTTAACAAAGAATTTGGTCGGTTTATTAAAGTGGACACAAAGATGTTAGTGTTAGGTATTTTTGGAGTTTACATTGATTATAAGGGATTTGAAATTGGTCTTTGGATGTGATGGTGGAATCTTATTCAACCACCCAACCTCAAACTTTTGAGATAGATGCAAACTCCCATACATGATTAGCACTTACCACATGCAAAATTGGTGTGTAAGTACCTTGTCGTTTTCCACTTTGGAAACTAGAGATCAAAATGAGAGCATAAAAAGTAACCATAAAGGGTAAATGCATTGAAAATAAATGTTATTTTCTTTGTTATTTAACAAAATTAGTAAAATCATAAATGATGTAATAAACATTACAATTGTTTAGCATTAGAGGATGGGGTCATGACCCAAGGATGGGTATATTTAAGCACTTTGCAACTTGGAATGTCAGGTTATCCAATGCACTGAGGACTTTGATTTCATTATATAAACAAAGTGGAATTGTATATAAGATTTAAACACATGTGTGTTGTGGTCAATTAGAATGAAAAAAGACAAAATGAAAACAATAATGGAATTGAAATAAAAAATTAAATGCTACATTTTGCAGAACTAAAAGTATAGCCTTGAGAAATTGAAACCAGAATTGATAACATTGGTAGAGACACCAAGTTAACATTAGTGATTAGGTATAAAGTGACTTTCACTACAAATTACTAATATATTCCTTCAACACAGAGACAAAAAATATCTTTAACGACATGATTTGATAGAGACTGATTTTATCAGTGAATTTGGGACTTATTATGACTTGTGATGATTACATAAATGTTTTCCATGGGCCAACATGTTGACTTTGCCAAGTAACCTCCAAATGGTATGCTTAGCAAGCAAATGCGATTTGGTTTGTGAGATGAAGAACTATTGCCTTCCATCAATTTGCACGGTTATAAACAAAGTCCTGTGCAAATTTTAAGCCATAATTGGTCGAGTAAATCCATAAGCATCTACGTGCACAACCTGTGAAAAATCATTTTTTCTGAACAATACCTTAGAGAAAGCCTTAATCCGATTACTTGTAAACATAATTATTTATCAAATTTGGGGAAAAAGATCAAATGTAAAATATGAGGAAGAAAACTAATAGTAATACTATATGAAACATTAACCACAACATCATCTACATACTGCCATTTCAGGAAGATGCTTGTATGCAAGGGCAAGAACTTGAGATCCTTGACGAGTATAGTGCTTGTAGGTATCCACATATCCTGGGGCTAAATCTATCAGCCTTTCCTGAATAGTTTCTGGTGCACCTTGCAAAGAAGATAAAATAAGATCAATAATTATCATTATAAAACATAAATATAAAAACTTAAAACAAAAGACCCCAGGATCAACTTGGTAAACTTTGTCCTGATGGTGGGAAGCTAATAAAGAATCAGTAGTTGATGATTTTATAGTAAACTATGAAATGCTCTAAAATTTAAATATAGATAATCCAAGATTTAATCCCCGAGAAGTTTGAGACAAACCCTTTAACAAGCGTTCTCCTAGTTTGTGGACATCTTGCCACGCTGACAGTATTCAGTTTAAATAAAAATGGGGTACCAAATTATATGTAGAAGCCCTACTAAGTTTCAAATGGTGACAAGTATTTATACACAAATGTTTACCATATGGAAGAAGCTTCTCACATACCTCTGAGCAGGTTGGCACACTATCCATACAACTCTTACTTTGACTTTGTAGCTTGGTTTTACCACAGGGGCAAGATTTGACCTTCCCAGGTGATAGTTCACATTCTCCACATTCTCCAGGATGACATCTCTTGCAATACTTATGATCTTGACAGGAAAGCATCTTCATGCATAGGTTCTCACATGAAAATACACCATTTTTCCAATCTAATTCCCCTTGGATCTCCATATCGCCACAAAGTATCATCTCCTAATTTTTCCCACAAAAGCATGAAGCTTTTATAAAGACCTTGCAAGGATCACACAGGCCTTCATGGCAGACTTTGTCGCAATAATGGCGTAAACATCTGAGAGGCATCTCACAGCACCATCCACATTATCCAATGGATTTATAGTCAGAACATATCCTTGTAATCATTGTTTTCCCACATGGCCAAGGTTGGGGTGGGGCCATCGCCGAGCAAGATGGGCAAGGACCTGGATTACATTGGAGAGTACATGTATGTGGGAAACTAGGTGTTTTCTTTTCCTTTTCAAGTGGATTCCCACATGGTCCTCCACATGAATGTGGAATGAGATAAAATTTCACCTCCGGTTCTTACACCTTCCCACATAAACAATAATAACGAAGATCATCTGAGGATGAATGCTGCACAGACTGACGATCGGGGCATCTCTAGTTGGAACCTTGAATTTTTTCAGTAGACAAATCTACAGAGGGTGGAGCTCTTGCCCATTTCATTCCACAATCTAGGTGGAAAATAGCATAACATCTATGCCACAAGACCATAACACGGCCGCAAAACTTGAAATAGGACGGATGATCAGGATTCACTTGAGATGCTGCAAGAGGAAGGAATAAGATGATCAGATATTCGAGTAACCATACATGACAAAAACAAAAGTGGTATTCCAATACCTTCCATAACCAAATAATTTGATCGCCAGAAGCTCAGTCACAAGGAAACTATGTTCAAGTAACCAAAACTGATCGTCATGCCATTGGTCATTTCTTACTATCGCAAAAAATGGTGACAATTGATTTACAACTAGAGTAGATAGATCTCAACCTTCGGACCGGGACACCAATGGCTCCTGGTTTTCTGTGGGCTGCAAAGTCAAAATGAAAAGTTTATATATATATATATATATATATATATATATATATATATATATATATATATATATATGTGTGTGTGTGTGTGTGTGTGTGTGTGTGTATACAAGTTTGGGGACAAACTATAATCCTGTACACACCCTCTAAGGAGGGTTCCATGGACAAACTAAGCTCCTTCATCTTTTATCAACCGAATAGACAAATTTTGCAGAGAACTTATAAGAAATTTAATTTGTCCACACAAACATAAATGGATTTAACTCTCAAAACACCAATAATCAAAGTTCCTTGCATATCCAAGAAAAATATAGTTTATCCATTATACTCGGGCATAAACTCCTCTTTAATTAACGATTAAGGAGGTACTAGTGAATGCTCTGTATCAGGGTATGAAGATGATACCTGTAAATAATGTCTCATTATTTTAATTGGGGAGGTCCTATCACTGGGTCAATATTGGTCGAAAAAGTACAAGAGTCAAAGGATTGTTGTAATATCTATAGTGGTATTTGATATTTAGTGGTGAATCTTCGAAGAATCAGATTGGAGGAAGAGCTACTTGCCAACAAAAATGGCCTAGATCTATTGTTGATCAAGTGGGAAATGATAATGAAAATTTGCAGAGGTGGGTTCCTGAATTTATTATGTTTCTCATACCATCACAAATTACTCAAATCTGATGCATCCATGGGACTCAATCAATATCTAATGTTAGCACATGGGGTTAGAGTAGGAAACCCTAACCATAAGTAAATGGACTGAGCTTGCATCTCATTCCATCATATCACGTGATCTCGATATGGAGTGAATTCACAATCCCTTAACTATGATTGTAGAATCCCTTATGAGGATGATTTGTATGACCCCTACTTTTTTTGAGATACAAGAATGACCTTCAACTAGGGAATCATCACAAGACATAGTGGCACCGACATCTTAGGTATTTTTTATGATTTCTTTCTATTGTTTAGGGTCCCCAATGTGCTCAGGAATGCAGTTTGAGGCTATTTTCAAGCCCAGACTTGTGTAATAGTGCCCAAAAAGTCTACTACAACCATTTACTTAATTGCTTCACTATAGCAACACATAATTTTTTATCAATCTAAAGAAGGCCCAAGATCTTAACTTTGGTATTGAAGTAAGATATTTGCAAATGAGAGGACAATGGAAGTTCTACCTAGGGCCTTGCAAAACAAGGGTTATCATTAGTTTCTCTTATATGTTGTCAAATGCTCTTTGACTGTCAGATTTTTGCATTCTTGGAGAGGAGGGTTTAAAAAGTTGTTGTTGACTTGATAAAATATTTTATGAATCATTTTCAATATCCTATATGTGTTAATAATTTTTTAGCATCCTTATAATTTTGTGGTGTTGGAAGGTGTTGAATTATAGTCACTATAGATGGATCTACAACAATGCAATTATAATAGATGTGTTGTCCTGCGACTATGCCTTCACTCATTATCATGACATACTTCTAACTCCTTAAGCATAAGGTAATTTCTTTTTTCATTTTTGAGTTCTCTGGAATATAAATACACCCTCTAATTTATTCCCATTTTTGGAACAATGACTAAAAATGACACACACTCACTATAAAAAAAAGGATAGATGAAATCCACAGAGTATGTTGAGTCTATTCTCTATTTAGTATGCTTTATGTCATATTACTCTATATATAAGGAAATAGATATGAAATTAAAAGCTCCAATCTAAGGAGATTATAAAAGGGATCCATTTCAACTTATAATAATCTTAGCTTTTAGCATACCCTGCATCCTTGACTAAAACATAGATACAATGGGCCTTAGAGCAAAGGAAAGCACCCCATACCTTGTCTGTAGAACCACCATACATATATTTTGATTCATTACGCTACCAAACCTGTATTGCTAGGTTTGACCTAGATACATACGAGAATCATATTGAAAGGATCTTCTTCTTACTCTTACTCATTAATAAATATTTTACACATTATAACTAGTCTTACCACTACTGAGTCTTTTCACTCCTAGAAGGACATTGATTCATTATAATCGAACAAGCTTCAGTGTGTATGAAGGAACAATTATAGTCTCCAAATATGAAATTCCATATCAACAAATAAAAGGACCTTCAACTTGTATTGATACTAACTAATGAAAACTTTAACAAAGGTCAGATTTGAGAAATTGCTTAGAACATGTCTACTTAGTTATAAAAAATTAGCTGGTCGGCTTGAGATAAATGTTTAACTGCTGACCCATCATTATATTGGTAGAACTTATATAGAACAAGTTGTCTATATTTTTCTATTGTATAACCTAAGAGAAACTAAGTGATCTTGATGTTCATGTACTATCCTCACCAAGCTAACAATATTTATGTTGTTTTACTTTCCAGGATCCATGTAATCAACATGCATGCCCAGGTTTGGCCATTTTCTGAGTTTGTGGTTGCAAATCCCTCATCCTTATCAAAATATGCAGTAGAGTCCCTTTCTCTTATATTTATAGATTCATCTGTATTAACAAGATCTGTACATGGATCCCTTAACTTTAAAACACTTTTAGGATTGAACACCATAAAATTCAATAGGCTGCTTTGGTAATTTCGTGTGTCTATGAGGTCAATATTCATAGGATGGGTGCAACTTTTGATCATACTCTCTTCTTTTGATACACCATTATTTCCTTATAGATACAACTAACTTATTGATTACTTTGCAAGTTTCTTTGAGATATGAAAATGCATGTATCTATGTCTGATGTTTATGTGTCCTTTGAAAATAAGTATGGAACCATAGTCATAAAATATACCCCTTACATCCTTTAATCTTTCACCTACTATCAATGGCTAATGTTAGTGGTATGATAAACAAGGACAAGAAGTTGAACACCATGAGTTTACCGTCATCATATTATAAGGAGAACCCTCATAGGTGCCAAATTAATAGTGATAATTATGAGTGAAGAAGGAGTTGCGTTAGTTAGTTTTGAAACTCATCAGGCTTCAATTGTTTACTGATGATGATTCCAGAGTAGGGACTAAAACGTCGAGTTTCAGAACTAACTAACGTAGCTCCTTCTTCACTCATACTGATCCTACGTAATTACTATCTTCAAATAGTGATAAGTATGATAAAACAATGTAGATTACCATCCTCAACCAAGGCATGAAGGACTCATCTCCGACTGAATACCTAGATAATTATTTATCCCATCCAACCTGTGTCACCTACTCTGTGACATCAAAACAAAAGTTCAAATTTTCCCTAGAAATTTGGTGGCAATAGAGCTGACCTAAAAAAATTGAATTTCATATATTCCAAGCAAGGATAGCCTCAAAGTACTAGAGTTTTCTTGTATTTTTTAGTAGGGCTAACCTATGACTTTGTAAGTACTAGAGTTTTCTTGTATCCACAGAACAACCATAAAGCATCATTTTGGGAAAGGTATCTAATATCAATCTTAAATTTAGTGTTGTTGGCAGTTAAGTAATGTGTACACCATTCAAATAACACGTCTTTGCATGGATGAAATTGCCTACAGACATATACCAGACATCAAACAAGTAGTTACATTAATTTTGGGCAGTTCTAAGATTGTTTTGGATATTTTTATGGATCGTAACAATAATAAACCTCTTAATTCTCAGTTATGTGCACATTGGGAGCTATTTTGGCTAGTCTTCTAGGCATGAAAAAACCCTAATCTTAGAATCTGGGCACGAACAACCATTTTTAACAGTAAACAATGCACAGAATATCCAGATCACCATGAATATAAATTGAGTATTATGTATATAACATAGAATACCCATAAAACCAGGAGCTAAAGCTAAGACCCATGATTAGAAGACATGTAACAGGAATATCCATACCTGTGTCCCCTGTGGAAATTGTGAAACTAGAATTTCCTCAACATGCGTATTCGTGCCACTAGCCTCTATTTCTTCCCAGTAATAAAATCCGTATCATCAAAGTTGTCATCATTCATGAATCTGGTATACTGCATAAATTCCATACAATTTATAGACATTAGATTTGGAGAATAAAAAAATTAGATTTCATATAATAAATTAAAAAATATTATTGCATACTTATGTACCATGCCTCTGTTTTGATTTTTTCCAGCAATGACTCGCTTGTAATTATCTGTACAGTACGTTGCATACTGCTGAAGCTCTAATCAAGTCATGATTTTCAAGCGATCATCAGAATAATCATCAAATGGGCCTTCATCCATACTGGTTGAAGATGACAAAGTATTTATGTCGATTTCCACCTTTCCAATGCATCCCCAACATGCTCTTTTATCTCTTCCCTCACCCCTCTTGCTATTTGGGATGTCATTTCCAACTCCTCTGGCAAAGCAATGAATCTAGGATGTGGCTATACTAATCGAGGCATCAAACGCCTATACTGAACATCTCGTCTTGCATCAGGTCGTTCATATGTACAACCTTTGCTAGCACCATAAAAACTGGATCTCGTATTTGTATAGTCAGGGTCCATGTGAAATCGGAACTCTGCAATCAGCATCTTAACAAAATACTGAGGAACCTCGTCATTATTAGGGAACTTCCCATATGCACACAGGAACATGGAATAAATATGGGGTGCAATCAGTGGATCATTGAATCTTGCAATCTTTAGATGTTTTTTGTCTTTAGGCCGCAAGTCAAAACATGAAAAGACCATTTCCTTTGTAACAACTTTTTTTATTTCTTCAAACTTGTGGCGACCCATCACTGACAACCGCCTCCTATGCATCATGTCATGAAAAATATGGGTTGATGGTCAAACCCCAAGATATGTCTCGATTAAACTATTCATATTGTGCAAAACAATATGGAGACACTATTGAAAACCAAAAGAGATATTTGAAGTGTCAAGTTCTGCTTGCAATATCGATGAATGCTCCTTCATCTCTTCCACAGTCAACATAGCGATGTTTTCTTCCAAAGGAGTCTCCTCGGGAACATCTCTAGGATGACTGTAAAGAGGATCATATATTTCATTGCGAGCATACTGATGCACTCGATGAACTCTCCTTGTCTGGGGAGGTGGATTAGGATCAGGAGCAGCAAACCCTATAAGAAGTAAAATGCATGTGCAAGTATTAAAAACTATATATATAATTTGTCAATCAAATTATAAACATTTAAATAAAATGTGTTCATTATAAATACTTGATGGAACCTTTGCATTATCATGAACATGATGCCAAATAGAAATAAAGTCTTCTAAACCATCATTATTGTTAGAATGTCCAGAAGCCCCTGTAGGAAACCAAATATTGGAAATCACATATAAGTTTACACAAACAATCATGTAATTTTTCACAAATAAAACAGTCATGTCAAACAAAAATTCTAGTCAAAATGTATGTAAACAATCTCTACCCGATGATGGCATATCTGAAGAATAAGAAACTAAGGGTGTCATATGTGGTTGTCCAACGGCCCCTGTAGACCCACCCTCAGATAGATGTCTGTCATTTTGAGAGCCACCACCTTTGCACAACAAGATCTTAGAAAGATGTGTAAAAGAAATTTTATGTTTATATAGACTTGAGCATGAATTGAATGACAATTGAATTTACCCGACGATGACCTCAGGGAGTGAAGCTGCATACTAGCCAAGATTGCTTCACCCTGAAGCTGTGAACCTGTGCTTGATAAGAATTTTTCACATATTAAAAAACATGTCAAACAAGAATTCTAGTCAGAATGTATGTAAACAATCTCTACCTGGCGATGGCATATAAGACACTAAGTGTGTCCTCTGAGTTTGTCCACCAGCACCTATAGACCCCTCAGACAGACGTCTGTCATTGTGAGAGACACCACCTGTGCACAACAAGATCTTAGAAAGATGTGTAAAAGAATATTTATGTTTATATAAACTTGAGCATGAATTGAATAACAATTGAATTTACCTGATGATGACCTCATAGAGTGTTGTTGCATAGAAGTCAAGTTTGCTTCACCCTGAATCTGTGAAGCTGTGCATGATAAGAATTTTCCATAGATTAATAAACATGTCAAAACGTCTCAAACAAGATAAATATATTTCAGATTAACAATCGAATATACCTGACTGCATCACATGTCTTCGTCTAGCACTGATGGTAGATGTCTCTGGACGATCCATGTGTCCTTGTTAAGACAAAATGAGAAATCAACCAGGTTAATCATAAACTTAGAGATGTAGGCACATGAAATGCAAGATTAGAACCTATTCTAGCCTAAATTAATGCTAGCAAGCACACTTCAAAATGTAATAAAACCAAATCAAACAACGAGGTAAACTAACACACATGATTAGCTTAGAATTGGACCAGAAGAACATATCTCCCCTGTTAGATCTTGATCTTTGATGTCTTATTCTGGTAGAGTTTGATTAAGCTACTAAAGCAAACTACAAAATGCAAGAAAAGGAAATCTGGAAATGACTTTCAAACAACTAATCTCTTAGAAATCTTCTATAATCAAAAGTGTTATATTGCATATATATAATACGATGGTCTAATGCCAATGGACTTGAGAGGATCAAATGTCTAAACCTATAAGAAATAGATTCTAATAGTAGAAATGAAGCGATCAAGACTAAGTATTCTTATGCAAAGAAGAAGGTAGAGATACTAAAAATCAATTGTCAATTTCTAAGTATACCTAAAGAGGTGCAGAAGAGACAAAATTTAATGACGGAACTAACCATGAGAATGCTTTAACATACAAAATCTATGCAAAAGGAATGCTTCAAAATCTATCAGATCTACAATGTTGTAAACCCTACAACTAACGAAACTTACTCCCTAGATTTGAAGTTTAAGTGTTTGATTATAATATTAGGATCACATTACAATGTATTTATGTTTCCTAAGGTGGATTATAGTTATGGTTATGTATTGATAGAAGGAATTGATGATGGCAGAAAAACAAAGTATCCCTATAACCAATAAAAGTAAACATAGATATAAAATATGCTACAAATTTAAATGTCATGCTTGAGAGATTTTAATCATCAAAGCTTACCTACACAAGATTCTATATCTACACACTCAAATCTATTCCAAACAAAGATCAATTCTATTGAAACAAGCTTCCACAAAACTAATTTGGAATTAAGAAAAAAAATACAATTTCATATACATGGAACACAAGGAAAAGAGCCAGATGCTTGTGTTTACATACAAGTGTAGTGAGTTCAAGTATTGACAGATGTGGAAGCTACGAACTAATGCAAATTTGAACGCATAGAATATGACATGTGACTAAACTACGTATAGGAATGGTTGTACAAATGGTAGATATATGAGAGATTATATGTAATACCAGTGCAAACAGGTTATAGTGCTATTATAAATAGACTGAATGCAAATATAAACATAGTATGGATATAAATGGTAAGCACTCCAGTTTAAACAAATGGATCACTCATACAAATGCGTGAAAACTTGTGTGAATAGATAAAATATAGAAGGAAACAACTCAAATATCAATGAACATAGATTTGCAACACCATTATATTAGTCAACATGATCTAACTGAGAATTTATACATGCTTTTAAAAAGAATAACGATTTGAGTTAGTATGATTTCAAACCATAACATGATTTAAAATTGTATCATCACCACAAAACATTAGTAATATTTAGGCATATGACCCATATTTTAAATGACAATAAATAAAAGAGGTAAACAATATTATTTATGCTTTTTTTGTCATTTTAACAAATTGCATTTGCAATTCAAGAAAGATATTACCCATACTTATATTTTTTTCTTTTGCAGAACAAACGTATGACCTTGGAAAATTTGACTCACCCATGCAATAACAGGTATAAATGCAAGGAAATATGAGAAGTTGGGTCTTTACCGAGCATCAAAAAGGTCTGCAAGAAGGTCTAAATCTGTTAGAAGGTCTAAAAGTGCTCGCATATCATATTTAGGAATTTTGTTTACTAGTTTAGTGTCACGTACCCACCTATCTATCCAATTCGTGGAAGGGAACATGATGGAAAATCCTGGGGCTTTTACATAAACTCAGCCTATACGTTAGATTTTAAAGCAAATAAATACATGTGTGTAGATGTAAATCAATTAAACATGCACAGCAGAATGAAAACCTCATCCACACACATTACATAATGCCATTCAATTTAACACAGCCAACAAATTAATACATTTGCAGAAGTAATTACATAAGAAAATACTCATCTTGATGTAATGATGTCCCAACAACTAGCTATGTTGCTGCAATGTTCCTCCCAACCGTAGGTCTCTGCCCAGCCTGTATTATTTCAACACTCAGAGACCACCCCCGAGCTAGGCACAATATCTACAAGGAACTTGGGACTCTCAAACCTTGCATGGCCAAATCAATGGATACCCATCTCAACCCCAACATTCTTTTACACACAATGGCTCAAAACTGGCATGGATACACAATTCAACCATGGATTCACAGAATAGGGTCTATGGGTTTTCCCCAAAATGTAGGCACACCAAAAAATGGATTGTGGGAAGAGGGAATCAACCCCAGGGAAGAAAACCGATTTCTCCCATAGATGTATGAGAATTCAGTGGGCCAAACGGCCTCAATAAAACCCCCAAATCGTTTTCCCTTCTTCCCCACTGTTAGCCACAGCAAAAACGCCCTTCCCAGCTAGGAAAATGAAAGTAAAACACAACAAAAATCATGGAAGGAACTGCCCAGGAAGGTCCCAACTCATGAGAGAGATAAAAATCATCGGTGAATAATGGCTTCGGGGAAATTTCGTGGCCCTTTTCTTTCCCAAGAATCCAAACACGAAAATATAGGAAGGGTGGCTTGCCCATACTCGAATTTGGACAGCCATACCTCCCATTCCCCAAGGCATTAACTACCTCAACCAACTCTTGGGAGAAATCAATGATTGGGTACAAAAGTCAACATGGGTAGTTGAGGGTTCATGGGTTCTCTCATTGACACTTGGCTTGACTTGATTGGATCAAGGGTTTGAATATTTCCCTCCCAATTCCTTGTAACATCCTGCCCCCATCTCTTGTTGCATTGCATAACTAGTTGTGGGCATTTATATTAAGATGCATATTTACAATTCCCATGGTTCACTAACACATGGGTAGCATAATATCAAATACTTGCCTCTTCTAGATCGACCATTCACTAGCGAGGCCTTGGCCTTGAGCTCCACACTAGGAATCATACATAATATGCATACATTATTTACATTATAGCCCAAAATATTATAAGGGTCAAAATGGGGGACGTGACATTTAGGTACCAATATGTACCTACAGGATTTTCGGCACCAGTTCCTGTACCAAGAGTAGAGGCTTCCTGGACATATAATACTTCATAATGAATTGCCTATTTTATTGATCCAATGTTAATCAATATTTAGATTTGACTAAATTTTTGAAAATTATGGAAGTCTGGAAAGTTTGAAAATGATGAAGGCCCTTCTTGTCAATGAAGTGTATAGGTTGCAACTAAATACTGATGCCAAGAGTGCTTCAGGTACCATCATAAGACATTGATCAAGATGGAGGAACTAAAATATAGTGGAAATCCTTATTAGCCATGAACATAAAGCTAAAGATCTGTTAATAATCTACGGTGTTTGAGTCCATGAGTACCAAAAGACTGCTATTGGTTATTAGGTCTGATCACATGCAAAGAAAGTCATAAGATAATACTCATATAGAGAAATATAAACTGATCAAAAAACATAGTTCATTCGATGACATATCCATTTGAAATCCTTTCAATGCTCTTTTGATAATATCAACAAGGATGCACATAAATTTACAAATTATGTAACACTTTTTAGAAATCAAATTATGAAACCTTTCCCTTAAGTCTTGTGACCACACTTAATCATGGAAACACGATGTTTCACAGAGAATTGACTTAGGATTGATCGATCCGTCTACATTTCGAAGGTTTTGTTCAACACTTACAAGTTCATATCATCATGTATCATTAGCTATGATAAAGCATAGAAGGATGCGATGACACTTACAAAATGAAAAGACGTAACATTGTCTTCATTAATATTCTTTGAGGACAAAGAATTTCTGAAGAGGAAGGAAATGCTATAAACATAAATAAGTGTTAACAATAATTATAATAAATCAATGAGGACAAATCGTTTTGCTATTTTCTCAACATCGAAATCTAGTATCTCTATACATCCAAAATATTTTCCCTTTTTCGGTGGAGGATATCAATATGGGTTATGAAATATTTGGGTTTCACTCATAATCAAATGGTTACAAAAAGGTAAACTAAAACTAGTTATTAGGCTGCATGGAAATCTAAATCCATATATGGTGCAATCGTTGGCTTTCGAGAGGTGGTAGACTCATGTTGGTGAAATATGTTCTCAAATCTCTTCTTGTTTATTGGCACATCCTAGCAATTATCCCAAAGGGATTCCTATCCAAAATTCAATGTATATGTTGTCAATTTCTTTGGAGAGGAAAGGATACCCATGGCATTCATTGGACATGCTAGAAATATATCTCTAAACTGAAGGTAGAAGGGGATTAGGGCCTTAAATACATCCCCATATTTAGTAGATCCTTGGCTACAAAATTTATGTGGAAGTTAATCTCCAAGAGTGGTCTCCGGTAGAACATTATGGAATTTAAATACTACAGCCCGAGAGATACAATGAACTGGATATGAAGTGAGCCGAAAACCCACAAAGGAGGATACATGCATTGAAAGATGATCACCTCTACATTCCTAATTATTGGCTATCACCTTGCATGGAAGGTGGGAAATGGTAACCGAGTTTGACTTCCTTGTCCAAATCCATGATAAATCTCTCACTTCGATTTGGCGTCAAGGTTGGGAAAATTTGCAAATGATCAGAATTCCTAATGAACTTGTACCTGAATGGGAGAATTTTCTTCTAAGTCTATTGCATCATGGACACATCAAAATTTGTGATGAGTCAGATTAGTTAAGGTGGTTGGGAAACAAGGATGGAGGCCTATAAACAATGAAGTAGGGCTATCAAACACATGTATTAAGGAACGTTGAACTAAAATCGTGGTTTAAGTGTATCTGGAAGGTACACTCTGCTCTCAAATGCATAATTTTGGTCTAGTTGTTACTTACAAACAAAGTGGTCATACATGAAAATCTCCTGAAGAGGTTATTTTAGGGGATGAGCTAGTTTTATATATGCAAAAAATCTGAGGAAGACTCTCCCCACCTTTTCATTCACTTCCCATACAATAGGAAATTTTGGAAGGACTTAGAAATAGGCTTAACCTTGAATGATAAATTTAAAACAGGAATGGGACTTAAGTTCGTTTCAATAGCACCCTTACACTAATTTGACTTGATATCCTCACTATATCATATAGAACAAGCACCGAAGGAAATATTTCGAGCATCTCAAGAGGAATTCGGCCTCTAACTCTAAGGGCAAATTGATCGAAATGAGATTAGTTCCTTGAACGGTAGCCAAATTTGAAATCTATCGAGCATCACAAGAGGAATTTGGCCTCTAACCCCAAGGGCGAATTGATCGAAATGAGATTAGTTCCAAGGAACGGTATCCAAATTTGAAATTGAATTCGGTTGGGTTTTAGAGAGATGCCCATGGAAAAAGAAGATGAAAACATGATAAATTCAGCCTCTCTATAAGAGATTCGACCCCTAAGACTTAGAACGAAACTATTTTTTGGCCAAATAAATAATTAAAATGGGTCAAACAGAATTAATAATTTGGGACTGAAATTTGGTCACCCAGGGCATCTAAAATATGCAGAATTAATACTATTATTTAAGATTCTAATTATTCTGTCACCATTTCGGCAAATTCGTGTCTAAAATTGGTTACAAAATTGTGTAAATAAGGGGTTCGAATTGGTAGTGGTGGTCCTCCGTGATACCAAAGATTCCTATGTTTTTATGAGAATGCTGGTGTCGAGGTAGCTAAATTAACCCTAAATTAACCCTTTCCTTTTTAAAGTGCACCCTTGAGCTTAGTTCGAAAATGAGAAAAGTCTAGAGCCTACCCGTGTGCGGTTGTCTGATGGTATGGTTGTCTGGTCGACTGGATCGAAATGGCGGTGGCGGTCCTCTTCTCGTGGCCATTCACTTCGTTGCCGTGGGTGGTATTCCCTTCCCTTCCTAGTTTCAGCAAACAGAGTTGAACAGAATTGTAGTGGGTGGTCTTCCCTTCCCTTTGCTGTTTTAGCAGAGTGTGGGGTTTGAACGAAAATAGACAACAACAACGTTGAAAATGACAATGCATGTGGTGGGGAAATATTTTGGCGTTTATATAGTTAAAATTTCTCATCCGAGATGTTAAAAGGAATCTAAACTCTCGACTGAGAAATCTGTCCGAGAGTTCAATATAAAAAATATGGTTATACTCTCGAACGAGAAACTACAAATTCTCGAGCGAACAATTCTATAATTATGGAAAAACTCTCAGAGGAGAGAAATCTAACCGTGGTTAATTTATCACCCGAGAAGTATTACAACTCTCACCAAGAAAATATGTCGACTTTTTTCTCGGGCGAGAAACTGGAAATTATAACAAAAAAAAGGTGGATTGTCATGGAATTGTTTCCCAGCTTCGCGTTTTCACCCACAAGTTGAATGAAATTTTCATCATGGAATTATAATCATATGGTGTATTTAAAAATCATGATGACCTTGATTAATAACATGACAACTCACATGATGATTTTTACATATAACTTAATGAAGAATTAAAACCATATGATAGTAAAAAATTCTGAAAATCGCATTGATGCAAGATTAGTCGATTTGTTTGGTGAAATGGAAATGAGTTGAAGAATGAGATCGTGTGCAGAGATGACATTTGATATTTCTTGATATGGTTAGATTTCTTGTTTATAATCAAAATTCAAAAATCAGATACCTTAGCATACTTGATAATGTTGTTATAAAGTTATGGTTGTATTTGGATCATCATTCGACACTTCATTCGACATCTCATTCATTCGCTTCATTCGTCACTTCATTCGGATTGTCATTCGACCCTTCATGTAGATCTTTTATCTGTACAAGATGTGCTTTGCTGGATCTGACTATTGCTGATTATGTAGAGAATTTTTGAGGCTGCCAGTACACAAAAGGACAATGTAAACTTGTTTTTTTGAAACTTCAGTCGCGCTCTTCCTTTATTTAAGATGGATCAGAACAATATTTCTTCCGCTACTTGCATTATTCCCGAAACATATATTATTTTATCATATATAAATGAAATTTTTATAAATAATCAGAAAATAAATACAATTCTAATCCTCCCCCAAACCAAAAATATGGCATGTCCTCAAGCCATCAAATAAAACTGATTGATATTCTCATATTTCCAATTAGCAGTTTAACAAAGAACCCTTGAATTTTGATGTTATTATACAAGAAGGAAACATTAACTAACTATAAAAATGATCCATACAGATAGTCATTCAATATATTTCAGTTTGTACAAAAGAAAATATGCCTTTCTTCGTCAAATATTTTTCAGATAACATTACAGTGACCCTTGTATAAATTAAGAGAATATCAAACTTAATCAAATTTCCTTGTCAAAGCTGCTCATAGGAATTCAGTCAAATTTCCCAAGATCCCTAGAATCATAGTACATAGAGCAATCCTATCGAATTTCACATTTCGGTCCCTGGAAAACTTAAGTATATGGCCCCACCTGGCAATATAAGAAATCTTTGATCTCATGAAGGCAAGGTAATCGGTCTTAAGACAATATTGAAACTATTCTCCCTTGGCCAATTGATGAAGTTAATTTCCTTCGCTCAACCATACATACTTCTTTTTTATTAGACTTTCAATAATTTAACATATAAAAGATTTTGTTTTTGACATTATTTTTTTTTAAACAAGATGTCTTCCCCAGGAAAATTCCCCTCTATCAGTCGGACATGTTCAGTACCCCGTCGAGTTTACTTGGTCATACCATACGTCAGTACCCGCTTCTAGCAAGCATGTTCAGTACCTAGACGAGTTAAACTCTTGAATCCTTTTTGCATCAGAGGCTCTTGTCCTAGTGTTTCCACCCTCTATAGTTATTCGACAATGAATTGCCTAAATGTGAGTGGATGGGGGAGCAACTCTGAAAACCATGCTACGGAATGGGATGATATATGGGTTGGAAGACAACTATTCTTATATAAACAAAAATACAAATTCTTGTCGAATCAAAGATACATGTGGTTGATTGTATTAATGTGTAGTGGATGGATCCAAAAGATAATAGAAAGAATACCTCTCTAGTCCAAGTTGCCTTCTTCAAAAACATTACAACGGTATTTCTCAAAAGTAAGATCCCTAACGTTCCCTTCCTGTTGTTGTTCAGAAAAGATTGGTCTACTTACTAACTGAACAACAAGGTTAAAATGTACTGAGAGCCTCTGGGCTTCAGATGGTGAAATGTTTTTAGTTATCAATCTCTTTATAAAGATAGGATCACTGACATAAGATATCTGAAAGTCTTATTAGAAGAGCTGCAAGAATCATGTTAAGTAAGTGGCAAAAGATGATACAAGAACATTCTAACTTTTCAATGTAAATTTTCAATTCTTAAAATAATCAGGAGGAAAGGGGATCAATATGTGTGATGAATGTTTAGAGTACTTCCCTTTTTCAAATAGGATTTTTATGAGCTGATTATAGAGATAAGGTTCTTGTAATCAAACTGCAAAACCACTTGTTAGATGATTCCAATTTATTCGAAACAAAAACATATGTACAAAGAGAAACTATATGGAATTTTATCAAAAGCTAGGAAAATGAAAAGAGTCTTCCCTTCCCAATGTGATAATCTACAGGGATCTATCAACTATAACAAACTCACAATCTAACTCTCAAGATTATTTGAAAAGAAGAAGAAGCATGCATTCAATAATCACTCATAAACAAAGAATAATAGACAATGTTGATATCATACAATGAATAATGAATGTAGAGAATGTGTTACAATTATCAATGATAAGGCATCATATAGGATTCGAATTAGCCAAGTAGGGCATTCGAATCTGAGCTCAAAGTCTAGCATGAATAACTATGGAGACATCATCCAGTTGGTAGTATCAATCATAAATGGTGGGAGCCAGTCAAGTGTGACCAACTAAGTCTAACATAACCATCTAGCCATAAATCAAGGAATGGAGACTCCAAGGTGGGTGCAAGAGGCTGTCTAACTCAAATTCTAGCTTGGATAACAATGGAGACATCATCCAGTCAATAGTCTCAGACATAAATGGTAATAGTCAGTCAAGTGTGTCTAATTGAGTCTAACAGAACCATCTAGGCATAAATCAAGGAATGCAGACTCCAAGGAGGGCGCAGTAGGTTGTCAAATAGTCAAGTGGAACTCCAGAACTAGCTAACTAGAATCTACCAGCAGTCAGCATGAGCAATCAATGGAAGAACTACTCAATAAATGCACTAACTGAATGCTAACTCCCGGTAGGTGAGATAAGGCACCCTAACTAAGCGATAATTGGTGGTAGGTGAGCAAAGCGGCCAAACTGGCTATGGTAGGTGGGAAAGGCGCACTTTCCATGCACAGAAGTCAAGGAGGGTGCATTAGGTAGGTAGGAGGCCAATTAGGGGTTTTATACTAGCTCTGGAGAGCTAGAAGCAAGCTCTGGAGAGCTAGAAGCAAGCTCTAGGTGCTGGGAGACCACCATGATGATGACTGGATGCATGCAATGGCATGCAGATTTGCATGCAAGAAAAGATAGGCTCTGGAGAGCTAGACGCAAGCTCTAGGTGCTAGGGAGACCACCATGATGATGACTGGATTCATGCAGTGGCATGCAAAACATGCAGATTTGCATGCAGGCATGCAAAATATAAAAATGATGGTGTGAACATTCCAACACCCCCCTACAAGCTATACTATGAGGTAATAACTAAAATCTGAAAAATAGGGCCTTGGTGACTAAGACCAAAGGTCACCCTGTACAATCAATCTAAATAAAATAAGTGAGGAAAGAGGGAAAAACCAGTGGGAAGAAAGACCTCCCTCAAAATAGACTGAAGGATGCTAATGTAGCATATCATCTCTCACCCCTGAAAAAGGTAAGTGTTCTTCTTTTTTGAAGAAGGCTCGATCGATTTGAAATGGATCAGCAATGTGAGAAGGATGAAACCTTCCATTCTGAAAATATGATCCGGTTCTTCTATGATCATGTGGATCACCAACCAAATCACCGGAAGATCAGAGTGTAGTGGCTTCCCATCAAGGAAGAGGAGGAATATCAGGTGAGAGATATTCAGGTTCTTGTGGATCTGGATCTCCCATTCACTCATCTTCATCATTAGTTTCTATACCTTCAGGTTCTTGTGGATCTGGATATAGCATTCTATCATCATCATCACCATCTTCAGAATATGAAATCTCTTGAGAAGGAGCAAATAAAACTGGATCATCATCACTTAGAGGAACATATCCAAAAGAGTTGATGTCACAAAACTGCTCCAGAATATCCATGTAGTCCTCATCTGAACCAATATGACTGTAATCAATAGAAGAACAAGGACTAGATGATGATGGATCTTCATTAAGATCAAAAGAGGATGCAGTAGTGGAGGCCCATTTAGGATTTGGACAAACAGGTGCTATATCTTTAGGTTCTTGTGGATTTGGATTTAGCATTTGCACTTCTTCAAGAGTCCTCTTTTTCTCAATCTCCTTTGACATATCTATTCCCTTTATACAACCTTTGAAGGTGCCATGAGCAAACTTGCTACTTAGAAGACCATCAACCACATTCCAATCTAGCTTGTGGCTGAGATGAGATAGTCTACTCTCTTCATGAGTATGAGAGTGAAGGAAAGAATCCTTTGAGAGAGGTAAGAAGTGTGAAAACTCATAGAGATTTGACTCATGATTTGCAACTCCTTTTGCAATGATTTCCCCTGAAACCATGTGTTGTACCTAGACTTCATCTGGAGTAAAGATCACTCTTTCGGGATCTCCAGTATGAGTCATTTGATACACTAAAAGGACATTAGCTACAAGAGAAGGATCATAAAGCACATCTGAAAAGTGACCATGATCAAGATTGATTCTTCCAATCCCCTGAGCCGAGACTTCTGAATCATTGCCCAAACTGACGAAAAAGCCAATAGAGCTTTCGAAACTAGAGAAGAGATATTTGAAGCCATGTGGCATGATGCTCCTAAATCTATGATGAAAGAAGAATCTGTTGATGAAATTGATATGAGAGCATTACATATTTGTTTTCCTTCGGATATAGAAGATTCAGTATCAGGATCTTTCTTTCTTGCACATGTTGGTGCAGGAAAATTGTTCTTCTCAAGTAACTAGGCCATCAAATCTATAGTCTTCCTCATGCAACAACTCTCAGGATGGAAACCTCTAAGACAATAGGTGCAATTGGTCTTTTCCTTCTGAGAATGCTTGGTATTCCTTGAGTTCAAAGCTCCATCTGACTGGTATGGATTTTCTGTAGGCCTTGTATCATTTGATCTCTTGTCAGAAATCTTTTGCTTGCCTTTACCATTCGCTCTCTCTGCAACCATGAGGGATGAATCCAGTTTGGGTTTGATCATTCCCATAGAGATCAACTTCTCTTCCTCTTGAGTAAGAGATTCGATGAAATCATCAAGTGAGGAAAACTTCCATCTTGGAATGAACAACCTAGCTGACTGGAATGTAGAGACAAAAACTGAGAAGTTTGCCCCCAACTTTGATAGAATGGCAAGTATAAGTTGCTTGTCTTCTTTTACTATCTCATATCATTTCAAATGTGGTATCAATATTTTGAACTTGGTGAGGAAGGCATTGATAGATTTGAAGTTTTCAGGACTCAAACATACAAGCTCATTCTCCAATTTGTGTCCTTGCATATCATCTTTCAGTCCAAAAAGGGATTTGATCCTGTCCCAAACCTCTTTAGGAGATGTACGATTGATGACATGGAATTGAAGATCTTCAGAAATTGAGAGAAGGAGGAGGCAAATTGCTTCATCAAGCCTATCCAAGTACTTGGTCTTTTCAACTGCACTAAGAGGTTCTACCATCATTCCATTGAGTATTCGGGTGAAGCTCTTGGATTTCCACTCAACATAGTTGGAAGATGTGAGCTTTAGATCCATCTGAAATAGAGAAAGTCAAATAGTTGAAGAAGATTCCGAATGGGTGAATAAACCTGCAAAACAAGAGAATTTTTGCTGATGGAAAATGCTACACTTTGACTGAACACTACCTTAAGGACACTTGGCACATAGACTAAGTCCTTCACACCTGGCTAGACCTCACTAGATTTCTCCAATGAATTCAAGTAATAGAACAAGGATTTGTTGTGGAAACGCAAAGGCTTCTGGTGCACAAGTGAAAGATAGCTTCTCAAATAAATGTTGCAACTGTTGCAATGGCTGCAATTCAAATACTTGTTGACTGATCTGATACCATGTGATAATTTGTAGGGATATAGCAACTGTAACAAAATCACAATCTAACTCTCAATATTATTTGCAAAGAAGAAGAATCATGCATTCAATAATCACTCATAAACATAGAATAATGGACAATATCAATATCATACAATGAATAATGAATGTAGAGAATGTGTTACAATGATCAATGAGAAGGAATCATATAGGATTCGAATTAGCCAAGTAGGGCATTCGAATCTAAGCTCAAAGTCTAGCATGAATAACTATGGAGACATCATCCAGTCGGTAGTATCCGTCATAAATGGTAAGAGTCAGTCAAGTGTGACCAACTGAGTCTAACAGAACCATCTAGCCATAAATAAGGGAATGGAGACTCCAAGGTGGGTGCAAGAGGCTGTCTAACTCAAAGTCTAGCTTGGGTAACAATGGACACATCATCTAGTCAATAGTATCAGTCATAAATGGTAATAGTCAATCAAGTGTGTCTAACTGAGTCTAACAAAACCATCTAGGCATAAATCAAGGAATGGATATTCCAAGGGAGGCACATGAGGCTGTCAAATAGTCAAGTGGAACTCCAGAACTAGCTAACTAGAAGCTACAAGCAGTCAACATGAGCAATCAGTGGAAGAATTACTCAATCAATGCACTAACTGAATGATAATGTAATGTCCCAAATTTGGCATTGGGTCACAATGGCCTAATCACATTGTCCCTATTCAGTAGAGTTTGTCAAATTGATGCTAAAGTTCAAATAATTGCCAAGGAGGAAAATTACTAGTTTCCTAGGTTTGGGGTGGAAGCTTTGGGATTTGGAATAATGGGGATAATAAATGATGTTTGAACATTAGAATGGAATAAATATTTAATAAAGGACCTAAATAAATATATACAAGTGAAAATCAAAGTGGCATTTGATCATGAAGACACATGGAGGAAGTGGGACCCACATATGGCTAGATTTCCCCACTACACTTAGCAACATTCTCTCACCAATTTGAATTCGAGGTGAATGGTAACATACTTGGGGGAGTCCAAAAGGTATTATTCATGGCATGACTCATCCAAGGTCGAAATATAGAGGAAGAGTAACTCCCATGGAAGAGGAAGAGGCAATTTGGAGTTAGTGGGACACTTGGGCTAGATTCCCTAGCTCTATGACAACAATGATGAAGATGCTATGACACCTATGACACAAATCAGACCTGAAGGCTAACATATGACATATATGACATTAGGTAGGTAGGAGGCCAATTAGGGGCTGTAGAAAGGCTCTATAGATCTAGAAGCAAGCTCTAGGTGCTGGGAGACAACCATGATGATGACTGGATGCATGCAGTGGCATGCAAAGCATGCATATTTGCTTGCAAGCATGCAATATAAAAATGATGGTGTGAACATTCCAACACTTAATTGATGAAGTCTTATGAGCTGATCATAAGAGTGAAATATCTGTGAAAATACAAACCAACTGTCAGAAATAACTCTTGTTTATTCAAAGAATAGAAATATATTTGCATATGTACAAATGAAGATAACCCAAAAATAAGTCAAGAACTAGGAGAAGGAGAGACTTCCCCTTCAACCAGCTCCATCTCCTTTTGTTGTGAGATATTCTGCACAAAGTCTTGTTTAAATATTGGTTGATGATAAAGTCTTAGTCTATGTCCATTTACAACAAATCTAATTTGTGAATCATCGATTGTTTTAATTTCAACAGATCCATTATCGAAAGCTGTAACAATTTCATATGGACCCATCCAACAAGTAGTCAATTTTCCTTTAAAATTTTTATACGTTGAATCAAATATTAATGCTTAGTATCCAGTATTGAATTGTTTTTTTTTTATGTATTTGTCATGCCACTTTTTGTGTTGATTCTGTACCAGAATTGTGTGTTGAATGGCATCTTGTCTTATCTCATTTAGTTCATTTATTTGCAAGATTCATTGTTTCTGTGCTTCTTCTAAATCCATTCCTAATTGTGTAGCCATACAAAAGGTTCTTAATTGAAATTCAATGGGTAGAAGAAATTTTTTACCATAAACAAGTTCGTAGGGTGTCTGGCCAGTGGTATTCCGTCACATTATTCGATAAGCCCACAAGGCTTCTGGAAGCCTATTTGCCCAGTATTTGTGGTGTAACTAGATAGTCTTGGTCAGGATGGCTTCTAATACCTTTTTTGTAGACTCTAACTGACCATTGGCTTTCGGGTGATATGGTGAAGATTTACATCGCCTAATGCCATATTTTTCAGTAAGCTCTTTCATTAGCTTGGAGGTAAACTGAGATCCTTAATCAATTACAATTTCCCTAGGTACACCAAATCGGGTAAATATCTCTTCATATATAAACTCTACCATGTATTTTTCTGTGGCTCAAAATAAAGCTTTAGCTTCGACTCATTTAGTGACATAGTCTATACAGACTAGGATGTACTTCTTCTTACGAGACATAGGGGAAATTGGCCCTATGAAATCTAGAGGCCATTTTTCAAAAGGCTCAATCATAACCTGGGGTTGTAAGGTTATCTCATCAAATGGTGTAGGTTTGCCCATTCTTTGACAACTGTCACATCCCTTGACATACTTGGAAACATCTTTAAAAATGCTTGGCCAGTAATATCCAGAGTACAAAACTTTGTATGTTGTTCTCCTATTGGAAAAGTGCCCACCACATGGTCCACCATGACATGCATGGAGGATCTCTGCCATCTCATCCTCTCGTACACATCGTCTAATAATAAGATCAGGACCAGTACGAAAAACATCATTATCAACCCAAGAATAATTAGAACTTTGGACTATGATCCTACGTTTCTCGGGTGGGGAGAGATGGTTTGGTAACTTTCCAGTTGTTGAAATATTGTAACTTCTAAGAATATTGTATTTGTACTTTATTTTTCCAGATATGTTTCATTCCTCCGTGAAGACCTTATTGTATATCCAGAGATGTTTTATTCCTTCATGGATAATGTGGTAACTTGGGTTATTAGACTTCCCTAGTGGGGGTCGGCCCTGTATGTGTTATGTGGGTTAAAGAGTCATTAGACCACCCTAGTGGGGTCGGCCCTATCACATTATGTAAAGTGGTTAAGTTGGGGCTGACCTAGCTTGTGTAAAAGACAAGTCGGAGTTGTGTATAAATAGAGGAGGTGTGTTCCTCATTTAACACACATTGCACTCACTTGTGAATAGCGCATAAGTGAGAGAGAGATATGTTATGGAGGAGAATGAGCTCATGGTTGAGGTTTACATATTTGTATTTGCTGGTCATCTATATTGAGGAAGCGTTGTTGGGTTTTCTACCCCATGAGGGTTTCCCAAGATAAATCTGTGTCTCTTGTGTTTATGTTGTGCTTGTTGTTCTTTCAGTGATCATGTATATGCTATTGTTGTGAAATGGAATGTAATGCTGATATTTTCTGTCTTAGCATATTGAATATTAGCATGGTATCAGAGCTAACCTGAAGGAAGGCAATTTATGGCACTTACGACACTTGCTTCACTTGCAACAATTTGAAGGTTAGGGTTTTATATAGAAAAAACTAGTCATCGTGGAACTTTCTCTATAAATACATTTTGGAAAAGGTTCAAGATTTGAAACCTTTACAGGTCGTAGATAACACCCCCTTGTACCTTGTTTCGAAAGGATAGCCTCCAACTCGTTGTACTTTGTGATTTATGATCAGTACAAGTTAGGGTTTCGTCCTCTTCCAGATCTTAGTCATAAATAGGTGACCTAGGAAAAAAGGTCACAACTTGGGCTAGGAAGCTCCAAATGAATTTTTGTAAAAAGTGACAGGTAGAGAACGGACTATAGTTTTGCAGGTAAGGTTTTTAGAGGCTGAAGTTGAACTAGTGACACGTGGAATGCCGTACAAGTTTGCTCTCCTGTATTATCCCATAAATAGGTCACGTTGTGACACTTGGCATAACTCTCTCTCAGAGAATCCAATTGAGCTAATACCTGTAAGGTTGGAAAGATGATAGGCTAGGCTACCACAAACCAAACTTTCAGACCCTGTGGATTTGTAATTGTAGCGATGCACCAGAAACAATCAAGTGCATATTTCTGTCAAAACATAATTGCATTCTAAGCACCTTCATTCTTGGCTTATCACTACTGTGGGGATTTAGGGCTTCGAAGAAAGTTGGAATTTTTGGAATCGGAGTCCACGGCTGAATGATACTCAGAAAAATATAAAGTTAGAGACCAATATCAAAATTTTTGGTTGGTCATGTTGATGTATATGTAACTTCAGAATGTATTTCACATATATGTATATTTTATTCCTATAGAGATGTTATTATTTCTCTATACGGAAGTGGTTGTATTCCTATAGAGATGTTATTATTCCTCTATACGGAAGTGTCGTCATTTATATTGTAAGTGTCTTAACTTATACTTGATGAGTTATTAGACCACCTTGTTGGGGTCGGCCCTGTATAAGTGATGTGGGTCAAAGGGTTATTAGACCACCCTAGTGGGGGTCGGCCCAGTCAGAATTATGTTAAGTGGTTAAGTTGAGACCGACCTAATTGAGTAAAGCTCAAGTCAAGTTAGTGTATAAATAGAGAGTGTGTCTCTCTCATTTTACACATTCTATTCTCTCACTCACACTTGGGAGAGTGGCGCACTTGTGGGGGAGGAGGCTCTGCTGCTAGGAGAAGACTATCTCTTGTATTCTGGTTGTATCATTGCTCTATCTATCTCTGAGGAAGTTATTGGGGTTTTTCACCTTTATGGTTTTCCCCAAGTAAACTTTGTGTCTCTTGTGTGCTTGCATTATTGTGTCCACGATTGATATGCTGTAGATTTGCTGTAAATGTTGTTCTCTCAGTTAATATCCTAGATCAGATTGAAGTAAATTCTGAAAATTTAACATGGTATCGGAGCTAGCCTGAAAGAAGGCATGATATGGCATGTATGACACTTGTTGCACTTACGATGCTAGGGCTTGATATAGAAAAAACCAGTCATCGTAGCACTTTCGCTATAAATTTGTTTTGGCGAAGTTTCGTATCTGAAACTTTTACAGGTAGAAGATCAAATCCCCATGTACCTTGTGTCCAAAGGACAACCTCTAATTCATTGTACTTTGTGATTTATGATCTATACAATATAGGGTTTCTGCCTCTTCCAGATCTGAGTCAAACTTAGGTGACCTTGGGAAAAAGGTCATAACTTGGGCTAGGAAGATCCAAATGAAATTTAGTAGAAAGTGATAGGTAGTACACAGACTGTACTATCTCAGGAAAAATTTTCAGGGGCCGAGGTTGAAACAGTAACATGTGGCACGCCGTCTAAGTTTTCTCTCCTGTATTATCCCATAAACAGGTCACGTTGTGACACTTGGCATAAATCTCTCTCAGAGAATCCAATTGAGGTCAGACCTGTCGAGATGGAAAGAAAACAAGTCGGGCTATCTCAGGAAAATGTTTCAGAGGCCGAAGTTGAAATAGTGACACATGGCACTCCGTACAAGTTCGCTATCCTGTATTATCCCATAAACAGGTCATGTTGCGACACTTGGCATAACTCTCTCTCAAAGAATCCAATTGAGGTCATACCTGTCGGGATGGAAAGATAACAGGTCGGGTTATCTCAAAAAAAAATTCAGACCCTGTGGATCAAAAAGTTCAGAGTTACACCAGAAACAATCAAGTACATATTTCTATCAAAACAGAATTATTTTTGAGTACCTTTGATTCATGGCTTCCGGAATTTAGGGCTTCGAAGAAAGTTGGAATTTTTGTAATCGGAGACCATGGCTGGATGCTACTCATCAAAATTGAAATTTAGAGACCAATATCAGATTTTTTGGCTGGGAAAAAGGTCGGGCTTGATCAAACCCTAGTTCGAGACTTTGATCGGAAAGATGGAAAATTAGGGCTTCTGCAAAAATTAGAATTTTGGAAATCTGTGACCACGGCTGGAATCTCCTAAGAGAAATCGAGGCTTAGAGTTTTGAATCAAATATTTTGGTTGGGTGAAGCTCTGGGAAACTCAAACCCTAATTCAAGGTCCTCCCTAGTGAATCCAGAAATCTAAAAGGCAATTTTGAGGGGTGAAACTTTGCAGTTTTCAAATTCAAAATATACCAACTTGATCAGCTCATCAAGGCGCATATTTCTATCCTTTCGGAAGTTTGAAATTCAAAATTTGAATTTTTAGGGTTTCTTTGACAAACCCTAATCCAGCTCCAGGTCCAGTTCTTGCAAATCAAGTGGATTGGGTTGATCCTAGAAGAAGATGGATTGGTCACCTCCATAAGTGAAGAATTTCCTATCTCAGAGGGAGATGGGGCTAAGGCCTTCCATAAGAAGATTACAAGCAATCTTGACACTTATGGCTTACAGGTATTATTCATGGTTAAGTTTATCATATGTTTGTCTTCATATATTTACAGTACAATCTTGATTAATTACTAGACTTGTCGTATCACCTTAATAGAAGATATTCATTGATTAAGGTTTTGACACTTATGATTGTACTAAGGCATTGTGATGTTGTATGAGGTTTATGTTGTTTTCTAACACAAAAGGTACACCAAGAAAGTCAAATCATGTTCTACTTCAAGAACATATGCTCATGGTGACATGAAGACAAAGATTCATCCATTGTCATGGATCACATAGAAGATCTACTTTTGAGGTATGTATAACTTGGTTCTACAATGGTTAACTTATGAGACATTCAGGTTACTAGCACAAGTCACTGAAGAGAACCAGAAGACATTATGCGGGTATGTTAGACATAACTAGCTAGCATGCTAGTCCAGGTATGTTTTTCCTATATCAAGCTAGAATCCTACCTTGTGTTAAGATCTTATACTGTTGTGTTGTTGATAATGATTATTCATGAAGTCATAGGTTTGAATAATCATGGTTGTATGCATATTATGTTTCTTACCATAATTGATGATATGACTAACCAGAAGAATCATGAAGGTATAGGTTT
This sequence comes from Larix kaempferi, assembly GCA_027924585.1. Classification (NCBI taxonomy): domain Eukaryota; kingdom Viridiplantae; phylum Streptophyta; class Pinopsida; order Pinales; family Pinaceae; genus Larix; species Larix kaempferi. Next base: position 165,960 of record BSBM01000157.1, read on the forward strand.
GAATAATCATGGGCTTTATGCATATTATATCTCTTATCTTGATTGATGATTCAACTAACCAGAAGAGTCCTATGATCAAATAAGAATATGTATGAGTAAAAGAAGACTTCCCTGAAACCTTGAATACTAATGTTTATTATCTGTGAATAATCATGAATATACATGTTTAAGATTATTGTGTTTTGATAGTATTAAGATTATACTAATAAATGTGTGATTATGTATGATACCTCAAGGATAACACAATGATGATACTAATAAGCATGCATAGTGATTAAGGATGGATGTAAGTTCAAGGATAGGTAATCCAGGAAGCAAAGATCAAGAGGGAGCACACTCTAGTTGTTCCTGCAAGAAAGCAAAGGAGCACACTTCAGTAGCTTCTGCAAGGATGTAGATATTCAGAGGGAGTTGACCACTTCTCAAAATCCACATAAGAATGGAGTTACAGAAAAGAAGCAAAGACTGAGAGGGAGTCAACCCAACAAACAAACAAAGATAAGTATTTGAATTGTCATTACTTGCATATTTTATTGTTTAAATAATACTGTTCAATAATGTATATACTGATGTTCCTAGAATTAGGTTGTGTATTATGCATATTAGATTAGTTGCATTGATGAACAGTATACTACTAATATGCATGGGGAAGTGGCCTATGGCACTGTACAACATTCCATTTCTACTTATCTAGAATGAAACCTCTTTGCTGATATGTTGGGAGTTGTGCACACTCTTAACAATGTTCTGGTAGAGATTGGAAGGCATCTAGAAAGTTATGGGATATGGATAAATGTTGCATTCAAGCATTGGCTAAGATAATTGCATGACTATATGACATATTTATTTATGTGTAAGAATTTGTTCTGAAAACTATGAGATGTTTTCTAATCATGCAATTTAACCTGTTGTGTAGGAAAGATCATATGCCATCACCTACAAAAGAAGAACTACAACATTTGTTCAACAACAAAATTATCTATTAAAGATATTGAAGTTCTCAGGATATGGGAAGAATGCCATGATCCGTCGATCATGAAGAATGATGTTTGGGATGTAGTCCCAAGACCTGAAGGGAAGTTTGTTATAACTTCCATATGGATCTATCAAGATCAAGTATGCTACAGATGGAAGCATAGAGAAATATAAAAGTGATGAAATACAAGACACACAAGATGGATTTCAAGACAACTTTCTTGAATGGTATAGTTGAAGAAGAAGTGTATGTGGAGAAGCCACTTGGTTCTGAGACACAAGACAGGGAGTCATATATGTGCAAAACTTGGGTATGATGCACCACTTTCTAGGTATGGAGGTGTGGCAAAGTGCAGATGGAATCTTCCTTGGACAAGGGAAGTATGCAGTAGAGATCCTGAAGAGGTTCAGGATGATGGACTACGAGGCTATGGCATTGAACCTAAAGCTTCTGTGTGATGCTTCATCTGAACCAGTTGATGTCACTATGTATCGTCAGATGATTGGGTCCTTGATGTACCTGATGAACATGAGACTAGATATTTGCTTTGCGGTGATCACATTGAGCCAGTTCCTGACATATCCGAGGAGTGTTCACTTGGTTGTTGTAAAGCATATTCTGAGGTACCTGAAAGGTACAGTGGATTATGGGCTCAAGTATGAAGCGAATCAAAAGTTTAACCTGCAGGGTTATGTTGATTCAGATTGGGTAGGCAGTGCTGCAGATAGGAAGAGCACATCTGGGTGCTGCTTCAGTATGGGATCAGGTGTGATCTCTTGGTTCAGCAGGAAGCAGTCCTACGTAGCACTGAGTACAGTTGAGGCAAAGTATGTTGCAGCCTGTTCAGCTAGTTGTGAGTAAGTATGGCTACGGAAGCTACTGTCTAAGTTATTTGATCTCCCGTTGGATGCTACTGGTATCTTTTGTGATAACCAGAGTTGTGTGAAGCTGTCCGAGAAACCAATGTTTCATGACAGGTTGAAACACATAGAGATCAAATATCACTATATCAGGGATATGGTGTAGAGAGGAGCTGTGAAGCTCCTGTACATTGTGATGGACGAGAAGATTACAGATGTGTTGACAAAGCCACTAGCCAGGGTGAAGTTTGAGTACTTCAGGAAGAGGCTTGGTGTTCTTTAGATTGATGACACTTCAAGGAAGAAGTGATGGACACATTTGTAGAAGCCATTCCAAGCATGTTGGAAGGAGGATCCTTCACATGGCTATGGATGTAAGTGCTGGATGATGAGCATTAGGACGATGCTCCAGTTACTGCTCTGTATATGCATCATGTTGGATGCTAGATATGATTAGTTGGATCATTTATATATGTACGCATCATGTTGGATGTTGGATATGATCAGTTGGATCATTTATATGTATATGTATGTACGCATCATGTTGGATGTTGGATATGATCGGTTGGATCATTTGTATGTATTTTCTATATGGATCATGTTGGATGCTTGGACTATGTATCTGTATATGTATCAGGTGGATACATTGTATGATCAGGTGGATCATGTATGGTGTTATGTATCATGTATTTGTATTTGTATCAGGTGGATACACTGTATGATCAGGTGGATAATGTATGATGATATGTATTAGGTAGATACTTGGTATGCATAAGGTAGATGCATTGTATGATCAGGTGGATCATGTATGGTGATATGTATCATGTATTTGTATTTGTATCAAGTGGATACACTATATGATCAGGTGGATCATGTATGATGATATGTATCAGGTAGATACTTGGTATGCATCAGGTAGATGCATGATATGATCAGGATGATCATGGATGACGAGCTTCAGGATGTTGCTCCAGATGACTTGTAGCAGGATGTTGCAGTGATGATGTTCAGGATGATCATGTATACATCAGGATGATGTATGGTGAGTATCAGGTTGATACTCTATGGCCGTGGATCAGGTTGTGCAGATGAGCATATAATTTGGCCCTGGGAGATTTGCAGATAGTATTTCGAGGTTTTTCCTATGGCATATAATTTGGCCCTAGGATATATGGCAAATGCTCTTTCGAGGTTTTTCTCTGGGAGGACATATAATTTGGCCCTGGGAGATCTGCAGATAGTCTTTAGAGGTTTTTCCTATGGCATATAATCTAGCCCTGGGATATCTGGCAGATGCTCTTTCGAGGTTTTGTCCTATGGCATATAATATGTCCCTGGGAGATCCGATAGGTTGGGCTATGTGCCCGTAATAAGTCCTGGGATGCTCTTGCAAGGTTTTTCCATGACCACATATAATCTGTCCCTGGGAGATCCTATAGGTAGAGCTGTGTGCTCGTAACAGCTTGGGATGCTCTTGTGAGGTTTTGTGGTGACCACATATAATCTGTCCCTGGGAGATCCTATAGGTAGAGTTGTGTGCTCGTAACAACCTGGGATGCTCTTGCGAGGTTTTGTGGTGAGGTCACATATAATATGGCCCTGGGAGATCCTATAGGTAGAGACGTGTGCTCATAATAGCCTGGGATGCTCTTTCGAGGTTTTGTGACGCACATAATAAGTCCCGAGGATTCCACAATATGGCCAGTGATGATGAAGACCTGCAGGTGGTGGGCCTACATCCAGTATGAAAAAGGACTAGCTCTGTAGAACTTCCTATGATGAGTAGATTCAAAGATTGATTGAGATAGCAGCAGCAGTGACGATGATCCATAGAATATGACTTGTGCTAGAAGACCTGTGTCGAGAAATACCTTCCTAGTTAAGAGGGAGTGTTGATGTATATGTAACTTCAGAATGTATTTCACATATATGTATATTTTATTCCTATAGAGATGTTATTATTCCTATATAAGGAAGTGGTTATATTCCTATAGAGATGTTATTATTCCTCTATACGGAAGTGTCGTCATTTATATTGTAAGTGTCTTAACTTATACTTGATGGGTTATTATACCACCTTGTTGGGGTCGGCCCTATATAAGTGATGTGGGTCAAAGGTTTATTAGACCACCCTATTGGGGGTCGGCCATGTGGGTCAAAGGGTTATTATACCACCCTAGTGGGGGTCGGTCCAGTCAGCATTATGTTAAGTGGTTAAGTTGAGGCCGACCTAGTTGAGTAAAGGTCAAGTCAAGTTAGTGTATAAATAGAGAGTGTGTCTCTCTCATTTTACACATTCTATTCTCTCACTCACACTTGGGAGAGTGGCGCACTTGTGGAGGAGGAGGCTCTGCTGCTAGGAGAAGACTATCTCTTGTATTCTGGTTGTATCATTGCTTTATCTATCTCTGAGGAAGTTATTGGTGTTTTTCACCTTTATGGTTTTCCCCAAGTAAACTTTGTGTCTCTTGTGTGCTTGCATTATTGTGTCCATGATTGATATGCTGTATATTTTCTATACATGTTGTTCTCTCAGTTAAGATCCTAGATTAGATTGAAGTAAATTCTGAAAAATTAACAGGTGAGAAGGCTGGGCTTGATCAAACCCTAGTTCAGGATTTTGATCGGAAAGGTGGAAAATTAGGGCTTCTGCAAAAGTTGGAATTTTTTAAAGTCTATGACCACGGCTAGAATTTCCTCAGAAAAATTGAATTTTAGAGCTTTGGATCGAACCTTTTGATTGGGAAGAAGGGTGGGTTTTATCAAACCCTAGTTCGGGGTCCTGTCTAGTGAATCTAGAAGTTTCAAAGATAATTTTGAGGGGTCAAATTTTGCATTCTTCAAAATTGAAGTATACCAGCTTGATCAGCTCAGCAAGACACATCTTTCCATCCATTTGGAAGTTTGAAATTAAAATTTTGAATTTTTAGGGTTTCTCTGACAAACCCTAATCCAACTCCAGATCTAATGTGGATTGGGTTAAAAGCAATCCTGACAGATATAACTTGAGGAGATATAGGTATGTGTTGAAATCTGTTTGTCTTCATATTATTGAAGTTAGTACAATTATGATTGTTTGATAATGAATGCATGTGAATGATAGAAGACATTCATTGATTAGGGTTATGACACCTATAATTGTACTAATGCACTGTTGTATTGTATGAGGATGATGTTGTCTGCTAATATGAAAGTTACAAATCAAGTTCTAGTTCAAGAACATATGACCATTGTGACATGAAGACAAAGACTCATCCATAATCATGGATAGCATAGAAACTCTACTTACAAGGTATGTATGATTTTGTTCTACTATGCTTCACCTATGAGATATGCAGGTTCTAGCACAAGGTTTCTAAATCATTGAAGAGAACAAAGAATTTATTGTTTGGGTATGTTAAGACATAACCAAGCTTGATAGTCCAGGTATGTTTTCCTATATCAAGTTAGAATCCTACTTTGTTAGGATCTTAGGTAAGTATACCTGTGTATGAAATGATCATAACCATACATACTTAAGATTGTTTAGAATTATAAAGTTTTGATAGTATTGAGATTATACTAATGAAAGTATGTTTGTGTATGAGATCATGGTGATGACACTAGTGCACACTTAAGCATGCATAGTGGTCCAGGATGGATAGAATTTCAAAGACATATAACCATGAAGGGAAAATAGAGATCAAGCGGGAGGCAACCACACAAACATAAAAGATAAGTATTTGAGTTTTCATTTGAATTACTTCTCGAATCTCTGAATAGTCAATGATATTGCTCATAATAATTGTATGCATATTTGTATTCCTAGAATATATCATGCTGAGGGTAAGCATTCATATAGCATTGAACAATATACTACTAAAATGCATATGATTGGTAAGTTAGACAAACATTCCATTGTTGGTTGTCTAGAATGAAACCTCTTTGTTGACATGCTGAGAGCTGTGCACGCTCTTGATAGTATGTTCTAGTAGAGATGGAAGGCATCTAGATAGCCATTGTATGCATACAGGATATGGAAAAGTGTTGTGCCAAAGTATTGGTCAAGATAGTTGCATAACTACGTGAATCATATCTATATGCATAATAGGTTATCATGTCAACATGATTTGATGATTATGAAGTATTACTAATCATGTAATTAACTTTGATTTGTAGGAAAGATCATGAAGAATGATGAACACCGAACAAGTGATGGATGTTCAACAAGAAGACTTACAAATCAAACATACTATAGAAGGCTCGTGGCTAGAAGATTCTCTTAGAAAGAGGAAGAGGATCATGACAAGATGTGTTTCTCCAAGTGGCTAGATAAGACCATTCTATTAATGGTGTAATTGAAGAAAGCTTTGTACGGATACCCAGGATCGATAGTCATTTGATGAGCTTAATCATCGCCATGGGTGATGCATATTTCAACCTTTGCTACAAGGTTGAAGATGGTGTCTATATACAGATGACATTCTTCTCTTAGATGGATGCAAGAAGGAACTCACCACAGAGTTTGAATGATCTTGAGGCTCATATCAATAGACCCATTTGATGGGAGATGGAACATATAGATATGCAGAAGATCACTCAATGCAGAGTGTGAATGATTTTACAAAGGGAGAATTGATAGCTTCTTGAAAAGCTTGGGATTTACCAAAAGTAAAGCTGACCCTAACCTTTACCTTAAGGTTATGAATGATACTATTATTGTATGTGGATGATCGCTTTCTGACAAGCAATGATAAACAGATCATGGAAAGAAAGAAGAAGCTAGCTATAGAATTTGAGATGAAAGATCTCAGATTGATGCATTACTTCCTAGGTCTGGAAGTATGGCAAGGCCCAGAACGAATCTTTCTCAACCAAGGAAAGTAGGCTGTGGAAATCTTGAGAAGATTTGATATGTTGGAATGTACAACCATGGCCACTCTCATGGGTTCCAGCTTGAAGCTGTTAGCTGATGACTCCTCCGAGTTAGTGGATGTGACTCTGTACAGACAAATTATCGGGTCATTAATGTATCTAATGAATATCAGGCCATATATATGCTTTATGGTGAACACCTTGAGTCAGTATCTAGTGGAACCTAGATGAGTTCACCTGATAGCTACAAAGCATGTGATGAGGTACCTAAAGGGTATGATAGACTTTGGTCTATGTTATCTTGGAGATCATGACATCAGATTGTATGGCTACACAGATGCTGATTGAGCAGGATGTGTATCAGACAAAAGAGCACATTGGGCAGATGTTATTATCTGGGATCTACCATGATCTCGTGGTTTAGCAGGAAGCAATATAATGTGGCTCTCAACACAGCTGAAGCGGAATATATAGCTGCTTGCTCTGCTAGTTGTGAAGCGATATGGCTTCTAAAGTTATTATCAGGATTATTTGACTTAGAGATGGACCCCACTGTGATCCTGTGTGACAACCAGAGTTGTATCAAGATGACAGAGAATCCAGTGTTCCATAATAAGTCAAAGCACATAGAGATCTAATATTTTTATATACGGGATATGGTGCAGAAAGGAGATATCAAGCTTGAGTATGTGAGCATTGACGAACAAGTTGTTGATGTATTGAACAAACCTCTGTCTCAAGTAAAGTTTGAGTATTTCCAAGACAAGCTTGGTGTCGTTCAGAAGGACCCTCTTCGAAAGGGGGAGTGATGTGGTCGATGATGATATTTGGATACTGGTATTGATGTGGATACCTATTTCGATGATGAGATTGCCTATATTGATGGTAAGGTCAATGATAAGGATACCTGTGTTGATATGGATATGTGTATCGATGATGAGGATACTGTATCGTTGATGTGGATACTGTATTGATGAGGATACCGTATCGTTGATGTGGATACTATATTGATGAGGATACTGTATCATTGATGTGGATACTGTATTGATGTGGATACTTGTATCGATGATGAGGTTACCTGTTCCGACGATGAGGTCAATATATGATCATTAGACTTTGTCTAAGTGGACAAGGTGGAATTGTATCATCCCTGGACACATGTCCTAAAAGAGATCCTTAGACATATGTCTTCGAGAAGTGGTCCCTAGTGGACGTGATAGGACTGCATCATCCCTGAACTGTTGGTTCAAAATGTACATGATAGGACTACATCGTCCCTGAGCACTTGGTTCAAAATGTATGTGATTGGACTAATCATCCTTAGACAGTAAATCCAGTAATTCCGAAAGGAAGGATAGTATTAAATGTGATTGTGGTTGGATTAATCATCCTTAGACAGTAAATCCAGTAATTCCGAAAGGGAGGATAGTCTTAAATGTGATTGTGATTGGACTAATCATCCTTAGACAGTAAATCCAATAATTCCGAAAGGAAGGATAGTCTTAAATGCTAATTGTGATTGGATTAATCATCCTTAGACAGTAAATTTAGTAATTCCAAAAGGAAGGATAGTCTTAAATGTGATTCTGATTGGACTAATCATCCTTAGATAGTAAATCCAGTAAATCTAAAAGGAAGGATAGTCTTAAATGTTGATTGTGATTGGATTAATCATCCTTAGACAGTAAATCCAATCATTCCGAAAGGAAGGATAGTATTAAATGTGATTGTGGTTGGATTAACCATCCTTAGACAGTAAATCCAGTAATTCTAAAAGTAAGGATAGTCTTAAATGTGATTGTGATTGGACTAATCATACTTAGACAGTAAATCTAGTAATTCCGAAAGGAAGGATAGTCTTAAATGTGATTGTGATTGGATTAATCATCCTTAGATAGTAAATCCAATAATTCCTAAAGGAAGGATAGTCTTAAATATGATTGAGTTTGGATTAATCATCTTTAGACAGTAAATCCAGTAATTCCGAAAGGAAGGATAGTCTTAAATGTGATTGTGATTGGACTAATCATCCTTAGATAGTAAATCTAGTAATTCTAAATATGATTGTGGTTGGATTAATCATCCTTAGACAGTAAATCCAGTAATTCCAAAAGGAAGGATAGTCTTAAATGTGATTGTGATTGGACTAATCATCCTTAGATAGTAAATCCAGTAATTCTAAAAGGAAGGATAGTCTTAAATGTTGATTGTGATTGGATTAATCATCCTTAGACAGTAAATCCAATAATTCTGAAAGGAAGGATAGTCTTAAATGTGATTGTGTTTGGATTAACCATCCTTAGACAGTAAATCCAGTAATTCTGAAAGGATGGATAGTCTTAAATGTGATTGTGATTGGACTAATCATCCTTAGACAGTAAATCTAGTAATTTCGAAAGGAAGGATAGTATTAAATGTGATTGTGATTGGATTAATCATCCTTAGATAGTAAATCCAATAATTCCTAAAGGAAGGATAGTCTTAAATATGATTGAGTTTGGATTAATCATCTTTAGACAGTAAATCCAGTAATTCTGAAAGGAAAGATAGTCTTAAAGATGATTGTGATGAGATTGATCCCGTAATTCTGAAAGGAAGGATCATGTGTGTTGTAGGGTATGCTGCTATCATGATGTTGATCGTGATGATCTAGATGATGATGTTGTTGATCATGTTGCTACTGATCCTGATGATCTAGATGACTATGATGCTGATTGTGATGGTCTAGATGATGATGTTGTTGATCAGTAGATCCAGACGATGAGGTTGTTGATCGAGAGATCCAAATGATGATGATCAGTAGATCCAGATGATGAGGCTGTTGATCGGGTGATCCATATGATGATGATGATGATGATCAGTAGATCCAGATGATGAGGCTGTTGATCAAGTGATCTAGATGATGATGATGTTACTGTAGCTATTCGAGTGCTGCAGAAGTTGAAGACTCAGTACTGAAGATGTTGATGTTCCAGTATTGAAGATCTTGAAGATGTTCCAGTAACTGGTTGAGTAACTGATGATGTATGAAGAAAGCTTCCAATGATTTATAGATGTATCATGTATGATGTTGATGACTCCTTGCTCCTGCAGATGTTGTTATAATATCCTTGTCGTTAAGGGGGAGTGTTGAAATATTGTAACTTCTAAGAATATTATATTTGTACTTTATTATTTCGGAGATGTTTCATTCCTCTGTGAATTCCTTATTGTATATCCGGAGATGTTTTATTCCTCCGTGGATAATGTGGTAACTTGGGTTATTAGACTTCCCTAGTGGGGGTTGGCCCTGTATGTGTTATGTGGGTTAAAGGTTATTAGACCACCCTAGTGTGGTCGGCCCTGTCACATTATGTAAAGTGGTTAAGTTGGGGCTGACCTAGCTTGTGTAAAATACAAGTCAGAGTTGTGTATAAATAGAGGAGGTGTGTTCCTCATTTAACACACATTGCACTCACTTGTGAATAGCGCATAAGTGAGAGAGAGATCTTCTATGGAGGAGAAGGATCTCATGGTTGAGGTTTACATATTTGTATTTGCTGGTCATCTATATTGAGGAAGCTTTGCTGGGTTTTCTACCCCATGAGGGTTTCCCAGGATAAATCTGTGTCTCTTGTGTTTATGTTGTGCTTGTTGTTCTTTCAGTGATCCTGTATATGCTATTGTTGTGAAATGGAATGTAATGCTGATATTTTCTGTCTTAAAATATTGAATGTTAACACTAGTTGCTAAATAATTGGCTATGTCTACAAACCAAGGGGTTCGAACAGACACATCGAACAAATTTTCATCAGGAAATCTATCATCAACGGGACTGGCACCATTGTCAATTTGAATACGAGAGAGAAAATATGCTACCACATTCTCTCGACCGGGACGATCAACAATAGTGATGTTAAATTCTTGTAATAAAAGAAGCCACCGAGTCACCCTGCCATTGGTGATTGGTTTGATCATTAAAAATCTAATGGAAGAGTGTTCTGTGTGTACAAAAACTTCGTATCTTGTGATATAGTGACGAAACTTGTTAATAACATAGACTACTACCAAAAACTCCTTTTCAGTAACAGTGTATTTTGATTCTGCAGGAGTCAAGTTTTTGCTAGCAAAATAGATGGCATATGATGCTTGTCCTTCCTTTTGACCTAAGACTCCTCCTATAGCCATGTCAGAAGCATTAGTGTATATATGAAAGGGAAGGGACCAATTGGGGCCCCTAAGTATTGGTGCCACTGATAGCTTTTCCTTTAAAGTTTCAAAGGCATATTGACAAGGTTCAGTCCATTGAAAATCTGTATCTTTCTTAAGTAATTTGAACATAGGTGCAACTATCTTGGTAAAGTTTTCAATAAAACGCCTGTAATAGCCTGCATGGCCAATAAATCTCCTTACGCCCTTCTAAGTTTTTGTAGGAGGAAGATTAACACTTATTTCTATCTTGGCAGGATCCACCTTGATTCCTTGAAGAGAGACATGATGTCCCAAAACTATACCCTCGGTTAGTAACACCTTGCATTTTCATGACTAAGGGATAAGTTTGTTTCTTGCCACCGAATAAGAACTGTTTCAAGGTTATCAAGGGCTTCTTGGAAGGTATTATCGTATCCTGTAAAATCGTCAATGTAAACTTATACACAGTCATGTATAAGGTCAACGAAAATTCCTAAGACTGCATGCTGGAAAGTGGCAGGTGCATTACATAGGAGAAATGGAAAAAATGTATAGGCATATGTCCCCCAAGAACAATGTGAAGAGCCTGCAATAATTAATTAATGAAAACACACGAAATAGAAGAAATAACAGAGAATCACTTTTATATTGATCACAAGCCACTTCGAGGGGGAAACCTCCTTTGAGCAAGCTCAATACAAATAAATTCATGGTACCTTCAATGGTCTCAACACAAACTTATATACTAAGTCTAGGCGCCAATACCATGGGTCAATACCATGTGTCAATACAAACCATGGGCCAATACAAAATATGGATCAACAATTACAATGAGATGACTTACAAAGCATATGCGTCCAACAAAAATAATACAAACTATGGATCAACAAATACTACGGGACAACTTACAAAGTATATGCATCCAACAACAATATACTAACAAAGTAAATAGAAGGGTTGACATGGGTTTCTAACATCCCCTCTCCCTTAGAAAAAGCTTTGTTTTCAAAGCTTTAGATGTGGAAATTGATGCAGAATCTAAAGGAGTGGTTCCCATGTAGCATCCTAGGGTTGTATTCCATCCCACTAATGACTTTTGAGTTTCAGGGAGGATTGCTTGGAAGGCTATAGATGAAGAAGGACCATATCAACTGCGTGAAAAGTGTGCTTAGAACGGTGCTGATTGGCTTGTTGTTTCAATCGAATTCTTTCCATGTGAAGATTGTCCTGCAGAATGAGAAGAATCTGATCACGGTTTTGAAGAGCCGAGTCAATTTTCTGAACCGGGGAGCTGCTGAGTGTGTATGGAAGAAGAACTACCGGTGCCTGTCCATAAACTGCTTCATATGGTGTCCTTTTAGATGTGGTATTGTACAACTGGATCACTTCTAGGAAATCGATAGAAATAGCTATCCACATCTTTGGAGGGACGGGAAAGGATACGAGCAGTCCCGAAAGGAGTGTCGTTTCACCCTTGTTGACCTAGCAAGTATCACATTCAACCACCATCTTGTGAATTTTCATTTTCAGTCCCTTCCAAAAGAAGTTACATTGTTCCCAGTCATAAGTTTTGAGGAACCCAAAGTGCCATGCCGATGAAGAAGCATGGAGTTCATAGAAGAGATATCCCTATTGAACAGATTGCAACCAATTTGGAACAAGAAGAGAAATAGTTGTAAGAGAAACTGGGTCATTATTGATGCCTTGGGTGTGTAGGGTAAGTGCAAGGTGCTGTAATGGGTTCCAAGGCACACAACAGAGGATGAAAACCCAGCCAAAGGCCTCGAAAGACCCTACGCAAGGGAAATTCTATCCTTGAGCTGTTTGGTGTGGTAATCACCCACGGATATTTGGCCTCCACTGGCACTCTATGAGTAAGTGGTTTGATCAATAAGATCAGTTTCCCAACTTAGGGAAACAAAGATATGGAAAACAGTGAACAATTCTAACTTAACCTAATTAGAAAAGAACCTAATCTTAAGTCATATCTAATCTAACTTGAAAAGATTGATGTTTATGTAGATCAACCTTGAGGTGTAAGAGAACAAACAGTCTATCACCTTTAACATAAATGCCTTAAATTATGACTGATTTAATGAAAATTAAACAATAATAATCCAAGTTAAAAGACCATCAAGATATAACCTGTTATCTTTTTTGTTGATTGAAAAATCAACAACGATTGAATATATATATGTCTGATCAATTGCAGAAATTGATAAAGAAAATATTTAATTAAAGAAATTTAATCAAATATTTTCATACAGACATCAGTTATACAGAAAAAACAATACAATAGACCTATGTATTCATTATATATCCAACAAGAGATCATATGTATAGTGGATGACAATCTGGAACATAAAATCAGAAATCCTTAAAGAAATTTAAGTGATAGTCAGAAGATGGATCCGAAGATATCATTACTGTATTAAGATGTCTTGTACCAAAATTACAATGACTCCAGCCACCAAGTATCCTCAGTCTTATCTTTTGCTGAATTACAATTCCAAAAATTCCAACCCCCCTCCTCCGTGAGGTATTCTTCCTTAAATATTACAACAAAATAAAAAAATGAATCCTATAAAGTAGGGATTCCAAAATCATAAATGAGTCTATTGGTCCAGAAAATCCTGCCACTTATCGTATATTTCTAACAGTTCATCTATGTTTGGATAATTGACAGACTCTATGCCTATTTGAGCATTGCATATGTTGTTCTCCATGTCATGCTTGGTAAGCTTATGCCAAGTGTGAAGGTAGGAATGGATCTTCCCCTCGAGGGAGAGAGGTTTCCTGAACAATTCATCCACGTGACCAATGTTGACTACTTCAATAGCCCATATCTTCTGCGCACTTTCCTCACGTTCACACTCTTCTTCTTCCAGCTTACATTTAGGTGGAAGGCCCTACAAAATAGGATCCATGTATGGGAGATGTAGAGCTTCCATGATGCTATAAGCTGCGTACCAGCGTCGAGTGCAAAGGTATTTATATTTTCCGATGATCTCTTCAGCAGAGTCATTGAAATCGAGCCAAGTATTTAGGGAAGCTTTGTTCTTCTTCATCTGAAGACTGCTGAGAATTAGAAAGTCTGCAGGGCTATTTTTAATGTACCTTTTCCATTCACTAACCTCCTCTTGAGCTTTGGAAGCTTGAATTCTCTTGATTTCCTGTACCTCAAGCTCAGAAGATAGTTTATCAAATATAATAAATGTCTCTCTAATTTCATTTTGGTACAACTTTTCAAGCAATTTATAATGATTATGATTAACTTCCAAGGCCAATTCTTTGAACTCCTGTGGTGTAAAGTTAGACAAACCAGCTGAAGTTGCATTTGCAGTTATAGTTCCAACTTGTATCTCTAAGGTTTCTATTCTTTCTGCATGGATGGATTTTTGAGTCTTTTTAGTATTAAGCTGATTCTGAAAGGAGATATTCTCTTGTTCTGATGCATGCAAGCGTCCCATTCATTTCTGCCTGATATTAGCCACCAGGAGGCTATGTTCACCTTTAATCTTGGCCAATTCATCTTCAAGTTCCTTGATCCTTTCCTTTTTAAGATCAACCTATCTGTTCATCAAGTGGACTGAATCTATATTGGCACCAACAAAAGCCCCCAAAACTATTGCTGCTTCAATAGCCCCAGACTGAGGGTCACCAGTTTGTTGAGTCCACAAGACTTGAATGGGAGCAAGTGATTCAAACGCTTGCTCATCGTTACTTCTCTTCATTTTCCTTTTGAATGTTGTCTTCTCTTCCTTGTCATAAAAATAGTTTCCAATAGGAACCACATCCTCATCCACATATTCACCAACCAACTAGGCAGTGATGGGAATGACATTAGCAGTGGAAATTATTGAAGGTGTCATAATACCACTAGGGTGAGGGATGGACATGGTGACTTGAGGAAGGACCACAGGGACAGAAACATCTTGGACAAATGACTGGACCTGTGTGATTGAGGGGACCGAAGTGGAAGTTTCAGAAGGAGGAGTCTACTCTTCAGCATTAGGAGCTAATGATGGAGAGGGAGCTATAGGTGGCTCCTCAATTCTAGGTGAAATAGAGATGGATAGTGGCATAGACTAAGAGATTGCATGAAGCTTATCCTGAATTGTGATAGAAGATGAAATGGGAAAAGGAATGGAAGTGAATTGATCGATGGAAGGTATTAGTAGAATAGGTTTAGGTGACTGTGTAGGAATGATGGTGGTTTGAGCTTTCGGCATCATGAACTTAGGGATAGAGAAGGCCTCTTGACTACATGAAAGTGTGGTAGAAGAAGAAGTTATACTATTGAACATTTGAGACAATGAAAAGGGAGGAAAATGCTCTTAAAACGAAGCAGAAAATTATTGAACAGAGTTTAACTGAGATGTTGAAGTCGAAAAATCTTGAATATAGGTGTCTTCAAATGACTGGTCCTAAATAGAGCATTCCATTTCAATAACATTTAACAAGTCTATGACTAACTTGGATTGTTCTGTAATCTCCTCAGTTACTAAAACTGGGGGTTCAGGTTCTTCAGCAACATCACAGTCAATAATCTAAATATTGGGGATTGGATCAGCATGGATCCTTTGCCTTTTTGCTAAACTGGCATGTGCAACCACCAAATGATCATCTTCTTACACAGCTGCACTAATAATTTCAAGGGGATTTGAAGGTTCCATTATTTGAGAATCCATAGTAACCTTCTGGGGCTCTGCAGGGTGAGCCTTCAAGACTGATGTCAATTGTGCTAGATCTTTCTGAAATTGCTTAGAGGTATATAACAAGGATTTGGCCTGTTCTAATGTTTTCTTAGGAGGAGAGTCTTTGATGGGGTTTTTTCCTTTTCCTTGTTCTGAATGAACCACCACTTGAAGAGGTTAGCTTCTTGAGATTCCTTTCCTTGCCTTTCTTTTCTCACTTTGTCCAGCAAGTCCAGCTCCAATTTCCTATAACTCAACACCCTCAGCTTTAATTCCTTCTGATAGTGCAAAATGTTATGTTGATCTTCTAGGTCTTTTTCTCTAACAAAAACTTCAGGAAACGTATTGACACCATGATAGATAGAGTCATCTGGGATGTTCTCATGCACATAGTGTATTTTTACATGGGTTTTCTTTAGATGTGCATCCAATAACTTCTTGGGGTTGTGCTTTCTTTTAGGAGCACATCCCAATTTGAAATCAACCAATTGGTCACCAAGGGTGGCTTCCCAATTGGAGGTTGAGATGACCAATGACCCAAGGTTCAAAGGGAATTTAGGCCACCCTTTCTTTCTAGGTCCTTTGAGCTTTTTTTACATACCATCAGTCACAGTTTGAAATGAAATTTCCTGCAAAGCCAATCTGTCAGGGACAATTCTGGGAAACAAGTGAATAGTATTACTTCCCCAGACTCTAATATATGAGAATTAATCACACACATAACAATCACCGATCGTATTGATGAGTGTCTTGGCATCATCTGAAAATGCTAGTGCTTCTTGCTTGAAAATATTGAAGTAATAAATAGTGCCCAGGAACTGATCACATATATCATATAGTAAAGGGATAAAGTTTTCTTCCCATAATATTGAATGATAGATATGGATAGGTGGGTCTGCTGGAGTCCAATTCCAGTTCAAGTTGGGATATTGAAATTCTGAGCAGAAAACATCAATTACATAGGTAGATAAAAGGAAATGTGGCTTTCTAAAAGCTGGAGACTTCTGATAATCTTCGATAACGTTTTTTCGTTCCGAGGACAAGATGGAAGCCCATGGGAAGGATTCACCGGTAGTCAAGACATGATGATCTATAGGTTCCCACTCAGCTTTGAACAACAAACAATTAGGGAGTCGGAACAGTCGACACAACATAGCCGCTAGCAAAGAGTAGGGTTCCTTGAACTAGGCAATTGGGTATAAATTATCAGGCTTAAGCACGAAAGCGTTAGGTTTTATCATCCAATATTTCATCATTTTGACAAAATTGTAATGTGACTTGGAGGTTTGGATGAAGTCAGGAGATAGGGTCTACTTATGCGGCCCGAGAGAAAACGCTCGGGTAAAAATATCAGGGCAGAAATGAGTCAATTGATTCACCAAAGCATCATTGAAAGACCGGTATTTGACACTAGCATTCTCTATTATCCACTTCACTGCATCTGTATAGGGTAATATAGCCGGCCATGCAGCGATAGCATGAATCTGAGAAGCCCTAATCTTCTCATAAGTGGGCCTATCAAATTCTATCTGCGAGAGGTCATTGTTGTTGAAAATAACATAAATCCGAGACCAATCAATTTGACAAGTCTCAGTGACCTTTCCACCGGTATCAAAGAAGATACCAAAGTTGGGGTCTTTGGTAAAGGTACTCCCAAGAGCGGCCCTGGACCGGGTTCTTCGTGACATAGTGGAAAACTTGGTAATTTATGATGAAATAAAGAAAACAAAAATAAAAAACAACAATCACAGACAGCCAAAAGACCAACCGAAAAACACGGGATGATGGAAATCCTACATGTGATAACTGAAAACCCGCAATCGACTAAAGGCGAGAAATCCACGGTCAAATCAGCTCAATGGAGTAACTTGGCGAGTAAAAATGATAAAGAAAAGTAAATAAAACCTATATTTATCAATTTACCCCAATTAAAACACGACCATAGGATTAAGAGAAATGAACGGCTGAGATTGACCGATGCGAAGCATGGGATCGGGTTCAAAACATAACAAAAAGTTTTATTTACTACTCTCGAAAGCCGAAAGCTGAAACTGGCGGGTATTGAGTTTTGGTTTTCACAAATACTACCAAATCAAACCCAAGTTTCCAAAATCCGCAACTAGAAAGTTGCGGGTTTCGGGTTTCGGAACCACAATTAAACACAATGTTGAAAATGAATTCCCGAATCCCAAAACATGACAGCGTTGGGTTTCGGGTTTATTAAAACTCGCAAACAAAAATCTAGGATCCCGAAATGCGACATCGTCGGATTTCGGGTTTATTGAAAATAAACTTGAAAAGAAATGAAATCCCACACCCAAAAATTTCAGGTTTTGTGTTTCGGGACGACGAATATCCTAAAACGAAAACAACAATTTCCCACGCCCAAAACATTCAGGTTTCGGGTTCTGCAAATTTCGGGTTTCGGGTTTGTCAAGAGAAATGACAAAATAGTCAAAATTTAAAGATTTTGCAAACCAAACACTTAAATAAACCTAGATCAAGCAGGGAAAATGAAGTACAGATACATGGGCAGTGATGTTTAAAGAAATCTAAACCAAAAATCATATTTTCAATCAGAAACTTGCCCATATACCTTAAAATTGATTAAAGTGGGGTTCCCGTGCTTTATTTAAGCATGGGATCTGTTATGGCCACAACAAATGGTGACTGGCTGGGAAGAACCAGTTATCTCTGCAATCAAGTCATGACTAAAGACAACATGTTAATCAACCACTTTCTCGAAACTTAATTCAAAGAAAATACTCAAAAGATAACATCCAACAAATAGTGAACATGACAATGGATAGATCTCAAACAGTGACCATTTTAAAGATAACACTCATCTGATAAGGAGATTTAGAGAGCGATACCAAATCTTTACCATGATGTAATAATTGAAAACCAGCTTGTGTTTAACCTGGGCATAGTCAAATAAATGCTCATGGGTATCCTAATTACAGATCACCTTGGTTTATTAGTTGCATGTATATTCAGTAATACTTCTTTATCTTTTATTTTTGTCTTTTCTTTCTTTTTCTTTTATATATATAAATATATATATATAAAACCTTGTTGATACAAGACCACTGTACTGAATTGGTGATCAGATGAAATAGCACCATTCACAAGCCTGATCTGGAAGCTGGTCAAGCTAGCTCGATGGAGAGACTCCTTGTCTTCTGGCTGTAAAACCAAAAGAAATTATCATGGCTTGGTAACCATATTGTGATAACTCCAGTCCAAGATCAAACCCATGGTCATAGCAGGGATGGCTTGTGATAAGACCCCCCTGTTCTTGTATACAACAAAATATTATAATAAAAGACAAAACAATTTATTTTAGCATAGGCTACAAGGCATTACAATGGCTTGGTGACCATATAGTGGTAATGTTACTCACCAGTGCTTTGCGGATCATGAATGGACCGACCTATAATAGTATCTTTCACCTTCTAGCAGGACTGAAAGTCATATTCCAAGTGTGGTGGCTTGATTTGAAGATGTCATTCCACTTAAACACCTAGGAACCTAATGGGATGGCTTGATAACAAGACCACCCACCTTGTAACTTATAATTTTAAAACAGAAATCATATTCAAAGTGATTGTAAAAGGATCCATGAGCAATCGGAGCTTGTCAGGTTATTATGATATGCCGTTCAACCATGAAACACCAGATAGAGAAGTGATGACCATTCTCCATACCTCAATTACACAAATAAAGCATTGTGAAAGATAATGGTCAAAGTGAAAAGTATCCAAAAGCACTGCACTTATTTGACTGTTTATTCTTCAGACTAGATTCTAATCAAAAGCCAGAAAGTAAGATTGATAAAAATGCTGAGACTTCAGAAGCAATTGTTTGCTAAGAAAAACGATCATAAGTCAATACCACACATGCGAAGCCTTATTAATGAAAACCAAAAAAAAACAAGAAGATTAATCAAAATGAAAATGCAAGAGAACAAAAGATTGAAAAACAAACCAAACCTATGTACAAGTGCACCAGATTGTTCAAACAAAATACTTTTTGGGAAGAGACACATTCACTGCGAAGGTGTCTACAACTCCCTCTAGTGTCTGTAATCGAACAATGCTGGGACCAATCTTTTCTATAATAATGAAAGGTCCTAGCCAAAGGCGCTGAAACTTGGTATACTGGTTCTTATCTTTATGTTGTTTATCCCACCTTAGAACCAGGTCACCAACAGAAAATTCCCTGTCAGATGAATATTTTTCATCAAACCATCTTTTCACCATCTATTGATGATGATACAATTTGTTCTTGGCTATTTCCCTGTCCTCCTCTAGCTTCAAGAGAGTATCTATTCTATGCTGGAGAGGGGAAGAATCATCTTCTTGGACAGACTGGGCCAATTGTAGTGAAGGGACGGTGAGATTAGCAGGAAGAATGGCTTCTTTGCCATAAACAAGGAAGTAGGTGGAATTTGCAATGGCTGCCTTTGGGGTTATTCGATCTGCCCATAAAGCATTATATAGCTGTGTGTGCCAATCTCTATGATGAGAAGCTACAGTCTTCTTGAGAATATTTATCAGATTCTTGTTTGATGATTCAACCAAACCATTGCCTTGCGGGTAATAATTGGCAGAAAACTTAAGTTGAATCCCCTTTTCAAAGGCATATTTAGTTATATTGATTGAAGAGAAGTAGGATGCATTATCGAAAACTAAGTACTCAGGAGTGCCAAACCGTGTGATGATTTGACTGTCAAGGAAGGAAATTACTTGACTGGCATTACATTGTTTAAGAGGGGCTGCCTCCACCCATCTGGTGAAGTAGTCAGTTGCTGTAAGAATATACTTATGTTGGAGGGACTAAGCAGGGTTTATGGGCCCGACAAAATCCAGTCCCCATTGTTGGAATGGAAACTGAATTGTGACTGGTTGAAGAGGAAATGTGGGTTTCTTAAACTTTCCTGTGCATTTCTGACATGGTTCACACTTCCTTACATAAGCGTAAGAATCTTTAAACAACGTGGGCCAATAATATCCAACCCTGAGAATCTTATGTGTTGTAGTCTCACCTAAAAAATGGCCTCCAGCAAGTCCTACATGAAATTGGAATAAAATGTCATCAGTTTCATGTTTTTCCAAGTACCTAAGAAATACTCCATCATAATTTTTCCTAAAAAGAACTTGATGAATAAACTGATAAGGAGTGGTTTTTAGTCTCAAAGCCCTTATTTTCTTAAAATCAAGAGTTTCGGGAGCAAACCCATGGTTCAAGAAAAATCTGATATCATCATACCATTCAGATGTCGGGGCATCAATAACGTTAACAACACCTGAGGGAACTTCCTCCTCTTGATCCCATTTGGATTGCTACTGCATAGGGTCATTAGATTGAGCGGTAAGAAGACAAAGACCTTGTCCTTTGACAATTTTAGCTGGTCTGATCTCAAGATCATATTCTTGTAGGGTCGTCATCCAATGGGCCCTCTTTTCCCCTAACTCTTTCTAGATGAGGACGTTTCTAATGGTAGAGTATGAAACAATGCCTTTAGTTCGAGACTTCAACAAGCAGGGCCTGTAATGTTTGACAGACTTATAGACTGCATAGGCTTGCTTATCAATCTAGGAGTAATTAAGCTCTGCACCCTTAAATGTTGAACTCATGAAAGAGATCAGGATTTCGGCATCATCGTCATGCTTTTATGTCAGGATAGTTGCATAAGAAAAGTCAGTGGCAAAAGTATAAAGAATGAAATCCTTAACAAAGTCTGCAGACATGAGAGCAGGAGCTTTGGCAATAGCCTTTCGAATTTGGATAAACGCATCTCTTTGTTCCTGAGACCAAGTTAACTGTACATCTTTCTTGACCAAAAGTTGTAATGGTTTAACAATCTGGGCAAAATTTGGTACAAATCTACATAAAAAATTAATCTTACCTAAAAAGGATTGCATTGCTTTGCGCGACTGTTATAGGTCAAACTTGCACCTCTCCGTCCGTGATCACCCTGAGTTGTCGATCACACAAAAGGACAACTTGGATGGAGGAGCATGTTGACCTTGGATGATATGACAACTCATTCCATTTCCTAAAAATACTGGAAAACCACAAAAAATATCATTTTAAGATATGAGTGCTACTCTACTTAAAGAGACTAGCGCCCATACGCTACTCCACTGTATAATAGTAGCGCCCATATCCAAGTATATGCTACTTCAGTGTAGCAAAGTAGCGCTTGACATTTAAAATCGATTGAGCGCTAGTTGTTAAACACTAGGGTAGTTCCCTATACGCTACTCCACTGAAGAAGAGTCGCGTACACATTAAAAGATGATTAAAAAATATATTAATTCATCGAGGAGGATTAGTTGATGGCAGTTTCCTAACTCCCCCAACTTCCTCCATAACTACATCTCGACCTGAACTGCTTCTTTGAACCTATAAATACCAAGAAGGTTAAAGGATCAAGGTTAGAAATTATTGCTAGAAAGGCTAGAGGATGAGTTAATGGAGAAACTTTAAGACATTGGAGAAGTTGATGTTGAATACAGCCAAGCCAGAGCAGAGCCAGAGCCCAGAATCTAGTTGCAGGAGCCTACTTCATTATCAGGTATACTTGTACTTCATTCTACTTTTGACAAATAAAGGTTGAAGTGTTTTTCTTGTTCCAATTTGAATGTGTTATGAAATGGCATTTTAAGTTGGATTTATTTTGGTCAATGCTGAATGTTAAACATAACTTTTGTTTCTTTCAAGCTTTATTTATTGCCCAAAATGTTTTGAGAAAGGTATTGTTGTTGCAGGTTTGCTGAAGAAAGAGTAGATTTGGAAGCTGCACACGGGATCGAGTCAAGGCTAGGATCAGACTTCGGTTAACAGGTGTGTTCCCTAAATCTACAATCTATTTCTTTTTGTAAATGCCTCTGTAATAGCATCAATACACTTACCTGTCACCCCAACCAAGTTGATAGTAGTAGTTTCCTTGCTATAGGGTAGAAATGCCCGCCAACAGCGACCCTGGTAACCCAATCTTTGAAATAACCTCTTTGCATTCGGGATCAATAATCATACCCTCTTTGGAAACAATGAAGCCTAGAAGCTTTCCTTCTATTACTGCGAAAATAGATTTCTTGGGGTTGAGAGAAATGTCGAATTTCCTGCAACGGTCGAAAACCTGTTCAGAGCAAACACATGTTCATGCCGCCTTTTGGAGTAAATAGTGATATCATCAAGATAAACTACGACAGAATTATGCGTTAACCCTCGGAAAGCTATGTCCATAGCTCTTTGGAAAGTAGCTCCTGCATTGATTAACCCGAAAGGCATCCGGCTATAGGCGAAAGTGCCCCAAGGGGTCCTGAAAGCTATTTTTAATTGGTCGTCTGGAACAACCATAACCTGGTTATATCCTGAAAAACCATCTAGGAAAGAAAAGATCTCCGACCTGGCTACCTTCTGAAGAATCTGTTCCATAGGTGGAACAGGATAATTGTCTTTCTCAGACGCCCGATTCAGGTTCCTGAAATCGACACACAGTCAAATTTTACCACTTTTCTTATGGGCAGGCACTAAGTTAGCTATCCATTGAGTGTGTCTGACTGGAAAGATAATTCAAGCAGTGAGCAGCTTTTCCAACTCCTTTTCTACTAAGGTTTCTAAGCTAGGATGCATTTTCTGTAGCTTTTGTTGAAATGGCTTAACCTTTTGTTTCATGGGTATATTATGAAACATGATGCTAGTGTCAAACTTTTTCAATTCGTCATAAGTCCAAGCAAAAACATCTTTATACTGCTTACACAATGCAATGATGGCCCTCCATTCTTCAGGGGTACAATCAACTCCCAAATGGATAAAACATGGTTCATGCTTGGTGCCTAAATTGACTCACTCATAGTTCAAGGATGAGCTTTGAGTTTTACAATTAGTTTGATATTTGAACTTGTCTTGCAAATCATAAAACGTTTCTGTATTGATCATTGACTTTGGGATAAGGTTTGAGAGATCAACGAGTGACTTTTCATGTTCTGCTTCATCAATGGCCATATCTTGGAATGTATCCTGAGCCATGAGGAAGTCAAGTATCTATCGGTCATCATCAAATACTTTCCAATTAGTCACATTATCTGGAATAGAGGGTTTGTACATCAATTCAATGGGAAAAGTTTGAGGAGACAGAACTTCTGGCGGGATTAGTCTAGACGCTATATTTTCTAACAAGTCTACATCAAAATTTTGTGATTTGGGAACTTATTTAATATTGAATGCTAAAAATGAGTTGGTTAAATCCCTTACCATATTCTGATAGTTAGCCAAGCGTGGAGATAAGCAGTGTATTTTATTTCTGACTTGCTTGACTATAATTTCAGAATCTCCATAGCATTCAATCGTCTGCACACTAAGTCAACAACCTTCTTGAGTCCCTGAACCAGAGCCTCATACTCAGCCACATTATTAGTGCAATCAAATTATAACCTGCAAGCAATCATAATTTTCATTCCCTTAGGATTAATTAGGACACAACCTGCTCCATCTCCTTTCTTGGACTTGGAACCATAAAAAAACAAAGTCCATGAGACAGGATCTAACCTAAAATTCGTATTTACATTATATACATTATGCACAATTTCACCAGAGAAAGGTCTAGAAGTAACATGAGTAATATGTGATTCATTTTGAATGCTTTCTTCTGGTGAGGCATTAGCTGGGAGTTCACCAAAAAAGGTATCGAATGTAAATTGTTCTACCCGAGAAGTGAGATAACCAGTAGGTTGACTTGAATCATTAAGATCAATGACTGTCTGTTTCATAAAAGGTTCTCTGCTGATCTTAATTTTATTCGGTTGACCATTGTAGGGCAACCATAAGTGGGACCAGTCTGTTGCAAAGTAACCCTTAAGTTTCTCTGACCAGTCCCTACTTAACCACATCCCATAGGCCTCCAGAATTTCAGCTATCATGATGTCAACTGTTTGATGCATCCTGGGATCAACTGATAATGTAAGCAAAACATTTCTCAACTTACCTACCACTCTGACTTTGGATCTATCAAGTTGCACAATCTGGGTTGGGTAGGGATCCCATGCTGCATTCAATTTCCTGCAAACAGAGAGGGGCATCACATTTGATGATGCTCCTGAATCTATCATGCAGTTGTGCACATTCTGGTTGAAAATGTCAAAAGTGAGCAAGAAAGGAGGAGTCCTCTTGCTTGCTGGTTTTTGATCATCATATTTAGTAACAGAGTCTAGATTGTTACTTTGTGACTCTCTTGGTTGTTTGACTATCATGTTTTTTGGTAAGGAATCCCTCATAGTAGGGATCATAAGTAGCTCAAACAAAGAGATGTTTGCTTTGACTCTTTTCAAGTCTTCAACCAGATTGTACTCCATTTCAGGGAAGACTATATCCTTTTGTGGGACAATCTTGCTTTTTGTGGGAACCGGAGGAGAAGATGAAGGTTCTTGAGGTGGCTTCGGTTTTGATCTTGTGTTATAAGGATCCTGTGTGTTAAACACCGCCTCAGGTTCTTCTTCTTCTTCACACATAGGAAGTTCTGAAAAGCACCTGACAGCATCAACCTGTGGATCACCTTCTTCTTCTTCTTCAGGTAGTGGTGGATCCAGGATGGTCTGGTCATTGGAAGTGTCAGGGGTGACCTGAGATTCTGCTACCAATGCTCTAAAAATAGAAAAGAGTTCATTGTTTGTGAGTGCATCTGCTGGATTTGGTGGTGGTGGATTTTTTGGAGACTAGTAAGGTCTTCTAAATGGTGGCCTTACAAAACCTCTGTTTTGATTCTGATTATCATTAGTGTTCTTCTTTAAATCCACCATCTCATTTGACATCCTTTGCAGGAATTTCTTCATGTTAGTCATATCAAATGGATCTTTGTTCTGAACAGTGGGTTTAGGGACGTTCTCAATTCTTTTTCTCGAAGTGGAAGGTTGTTATTCTGAAGCTTCAGGGCTGTCTTTCAAACAAAACATGTCCTTCTCAACTTGGATTGCTTAATCAAATTCTTCCAGTAAAGTACCCTTCTGTGCCCTTTTGACCCACATTGCAATAGAAATAGACATACCTTTTTCATAATAAGCTACTAACAATTCTTCAGCAGGAAGAAGATTTGTAAGAATTCTATTTTTGAGATATGAAAACCTTTGGTTAAAGTCTTTTACCCTTTCTTTTCCTTTGATTTTCATGGAAAACAACTCTAAGACAAGATCTTGCGGTGTTTTGTCATCCCCTAATTTCTCGGGAAAATGTTTCTTGAATTCATCCTAGGAAGTTATAGATTGGGCTGGTAAGGAAAAATATCAAGTGGCTGCTTTACCCTCAAAAGTATAGGGAAAGAGTCTGCATACTACATCCTCGTGTACCACGCTTCTAAGCCTGATTGCCTGTATGAAAGTTTTTATGTGATCCAACGCAGGTATCTTATCATCAGGGTTAAATTTAGGCAGTCATTTGTCAGGATTCTTTGGTAATCTATGTTAATCTCCTAATATGAAAACTGCACCCTAGTTGAGCCAAGGTCTATTTTTCCCTTCTCGTGCCATCAGAGGTTCTTGCTCTTCTTCTTCCGAGGACGAGCTAGAATAATTCTCACCATCTGAGGAAGATGATGAAGATGAAGGAGGGGATGGTGGTGGACCACCAGTTCCAGAACTTGGCTGACCTTGTGTTCCTATGAAAGTGGTCTCACGGTTATATTCAGTGGAATCTGGTTGATGAATCAACTCTTGGTTTTCAGGTTGTCGATCAACTGTGTGTTGATCCTGTGTGTTTAGATTAGTGGTGTACTGGATCGGTGAGTCACTAGTTTGTGCAGTGGGAATTTGTTGATCTTCCTGACCACCAGTCTGTAGAATATTTTCTTAATTTAAGGCTTTAAGACCACATCGTCTTTGATTGGCAAGTCGTTGTTATGCTCTTAAGACCCTATCGGCAGATGTTTTCAATATCTGCTCTAACAAGATGGGTCCCCTTGTAGGTGATGTGAAAATGATCTCCCCTCTGTTCTCTTATTGTATCACAGGTGTGACAGGTATAACTGTAGGTTGCGCAGAGGTAACAGGGAGAACTGTAGGTCGTGAATCAATTGGTTGTTCAGATGTTGAAGCCCTGCTGTGGCTTTGAGTTTGAACCATTGAATTATTTGTTGGAGGAGGTTTAGTAGCAGTTTGTTTAGGCTTGTTATACTAGTGGCCCTCCTTCTAGCATCATTTGTTGATGCCTCGGGTGTGCAGGGTAAGTGCAAGGTGCTGGAATGGGTTCCAAGGCACATAACAAAGGATGAAAACCCAACCAAAGGCTTCAAAAGACCCTACACAAGGGCAATTATATCCTCAAGT
This sequence comes from Larix kaempferi, assembly GCA_027924585.1. Lineage (NCBI taxonomy): Eukaryota > Viridiplantae > Streptophyta > Pinopsida > Pinales > Pinaceae > Larix > Larix kaempferi. The sequence continues at coordinate 192,841 of BSBM01000157.1, forward strand.
TGTTTGGTGTGGTAATCACCCATGGATATTTGGCCTCCGCTGGCACTCTATGAGTAAGTGGTTTGATCAATAAGATCAGTTTCCCAACTTAGGGAAACAAAGATATGGAAAACAATGAACAATTATAACTTAACCTAATTAGAAAAGAACCTAATCTTAAGTCACATCTAATCTAACCTGAAAAGCTTGATGTTTATGCAGATCAACCTTGAGGTGTAAGAGAACAAACAGTCTATCACCTTTAACAGAAATGCCTTTAGATGAGATATTTGATGACTTAAATTATGACTGATTTAATGAAAATTAAACAATAATAATCCAAGTTTAAAGACCATCAAGATATAACCTGTTATCTTTTTTGTTGATTGAAAAATAAAAAACAATTGAATATATATATGTCTGATCAATTGCAGAAATCAATAAAGAAAGTATTTAATTAAAGAAATTTAATGAAATATTTTCATACACACATCAGTTATACAGAAAAACCAATACAACAGACCTATGTATTCATTATATATCCAACAAGAGATCATATGTATAGCGGATGAAAATCTGGAACATAAAATCAGAAATCCTTAAAGAAATTTAAGTGATAGTCAGAAGATGGATCCGAAGATAACATTACTGTATTAAGATGTCTTGTACCAAAATTACAATGACTCTGGCCACAGAGTATCCTCAGTCTTATCTCCTGCTGAATTAAAATTCCAAAAAATTCCAACCCCCCTTCTCCGTGAGGTATTCTTCCTTAATATTACAACAAAATAAAAAAATGAATCCTACAAAGTAGGGATTCCAAAATCATAAATGAGTCTATTGTGCCAGAAAATCCTGCCACTTATCATATATTTCTAATAGTTCATCTATGTTTGGATAATTGACAAACTCTATGCCTATTTGAGCATTGCATATGTTGTTCTCCATGTCATGCTTGGCAAGCTTATGCCAAGTGTGAAGGTAAGAATGGATCTTCCCTTCGAGGGAGAGCAGTTTCTTGATCAATTCATCCACGTGACCAATGTTGACTGCTTCAATAGCCCCGATCTTCTACGCACTTTCCTCGCGTTCACGCTCCGCTTCTTCCATCTTACATTTAGGTGGAAGGGCCTGCAAAATAGGATCCATGTATGGGAGATGTAGAGCTTCCATGATGTTATCAGCTGCGTACCAGTGACGAGTGCAAAGGTCGTTAGACTTTCTGATGATGTCTTCAGCAGAGTCATTGAAATCGAGCCAGGTATTCAGGGAAGCTTTGTTCTTCTTCATCTGAAGACTGTTGAGAATCAGAAAGTCTGCAGGGATGTTTTTAATGTACCTTTGCCATTCACTAACCTCCTCTTGAGCTTTGGAACCCTGAATTCTCTTGATTTCCTGTACCTCAAGCTCAGAAGATAGTTTATCAAATATAATAAACGTCTCCCTAATTTCATCCTGTGTAATGTACAACTTTTCAAGCAATTTATAATGATTATGATTAACTTCCAAGGCCAAGTGTTTGAACTCATGTGGTGTAAAGTTAGACAAACCAGCTGAAGCTGCATTTGCAGTTACAGTTCCAACTTGTATCTCTAAGGTTGCTATTCTTTCTACATGGATGGATTTTTGAGTCTTTTCAGTATTAAGCTGATTCTAAAGGGAGATATTCTCCTGTTCTGATGCATGTAAGCATCCCATCCATTCCTGCCTGATATTAGCCACCAGGAGGCTATGTTCACCTTTAATCTTGGCCAATTCATCTTCAAGTTCCTTGATCCTTTCCTTTTTAAGATCAACCTCTTTCTTTAGAAAGTGGACTGAATCTATATTGGCACCAGTAAAAGCCCCCAAAACTGTTGCTACTTCAATAGCCCCAGACTGAGGGTCACCAGTTTGTTGAGTCCACAAGACTTGAATGGGAGCAAGGGGTGAAAAAATGAAGATGGGTGTCTATTTTGGGGGGTCTCGTGAGAAAATAATTTTGGTTTTTTCATGTTTTTCAACTTCGAGCGAACAAAAGTGATATTTTTGTTTAAAATTTCACTTTTCCGTAAAAAGAAAACTTTTGTAGAATTATGTTAGCTTTCTACTCATAATTTTTTCAATTTTTTTTATTAAGATTTAATATGTTGATTTCGCAAATGTTTGACAGTGTGTTCTTATAAAATGAAAAGACTACAAAAGAGTTATGATTTGTTGCACCACTAAAATTGTTGTTAGACTTGTGTTTTGCAAAAACTGAAAAATGCTACGACAATCTACACACAATGTACTAGTGCCTGACTATAAGTTTGCATCCAATGGACCTATATACTAATTATTATATTTTTTTAAAGTCGATCAATGGGGAAACTCAGTCGATTTTCAACAACCTTTTTGTTGCACCACTTTTCTCTCAATCCGCTATAAAAGCAAAAAATCTACGAACACTCTTTTGAAGTAGACACGTCAATGAAGAGTCCCACATTTTTTTCGATTTTTTTGGTATTGTATTTTCAAAGTTATGGATTTTTCTTTTCGCTGTTTTTTTAAAGAGCTGAATCATAACTCGACACATGTTACGAATATAAAACTTAAAAAATATCAGTTCTTATCTATATACAACAAAATTTATACCCTCGTAAAGTAGATTCAATGATGAATCTACTGGTATGAAGTCCGACATTCATTTTGTTGTGTAAGAGGTGGTTTTCTCCTTCCGAAAATGGAGAAACCTGAAAATTTTGCAGAGATCTGAATTTTTCATGTTTCAGACATTATTCGGCCGAAATAATTATTCGGCCGAATAATTATTCGACCGAATAATTATTCGACCGAATAACTGTTTTCCGTAACGGCGCCGTAACTTATGGCGAAGGTTATTCGGCCGAATAACTAAACGGAAAAAAAAACACGTCGGCTGGAAAAAAAACAAATATATTTTTTATACTCATATAAATAAACCTAAAGTTAATTCATTATTTTCGCATGTTTGAACTTCGCATTTTTTTGTCAAACTAATTTCGGAAGGAGGAGATAATTTTTGCAAAAGGAGGTTTTTACAAGGTATGTTTCTTCTTCTTTTTTACAAAAGGCACATTGAAGGAGTTTTTTTTTCTAAGGCATATTTGCAAGGAGTTTTTCCAAAATATCTCTTTTCTTATTGCATTTTTACAAAGAAAACATTTTTTGCAAAAGGAGGTTTTTACAAAGTATGTTTCTTCTTTTTTCCAACGACACATTGAAGGTGATTTTTTTCTAAGGCATATTTGCAAGAAGTTTTTTCAAAATATTTCTTTTCTTATTGTATATTTGCAAAAAGAGGTTTTTACAAAGTATGTTTCTTCTTCTTTTTTCCAAAAGATACATTGAAAGTGTTTTTTTTAAGGGATATTTGCAAGGAGTTTTTTCAAAATATTTCTTTTCTTAGACATGTTTACAAGGAGGTTCTTTGCAAGGATGGTTTTTTTTCAAAGTAGCTTTGCACTTTTTATTTAATTGAAAGAGGTTTTTTCAAATAGTTGTTTTGCTAAGGTATTTTGCAAATGATTTTTTTCCAAAGTAGTTTTGCACTTCTTATTTATTTGAAAGGAGTTTTTTCAAATAGTTATCTTGCTAAGGTATTTTGCAAAGAATTTTTTGCAAGGTAATTTTGTACTTCTTATTTCTTTGAAATGGGTTTTTTTTCAAAGAGTTATTTCTTTACAATGATTTTTTCCCAGATATATTTATAAATAAGTTTTTATTGAAAGTACTTTTTTCTAGTGGTTTTTTTCGTAGATATTTTTTCAAAAAAATATTTTTGCAATGAATTTTACACCAAAGATTTATTTACAAGGTGTTTTATTTTCTTCCTTGGCACAAGGTGTTTTTATTATTTTTCAAAGAAGATTTTTGTTCAGAGAGTTTTTTCAAAGAAAAGTTAATTCCAAAGAAATCTTCTTCAAAAGACTCTTACAAAATTTTTATAAGGTAAAGTAAATTTCAGTTCATGTTTTTATAAATTCCGTAAATGTTTTTAAATTTTAATTTATTTATTTTTACTATAAAGTAACATGATTCTTTAATTTATCGTCTCTAGATTAAACAACCATGGGCAATAAAAGAAAACGTCAAAGAAAAGCTGATCGTAAACGTGATGATGATGATAATAGAGAGAAACAAAAACTCAGATATATTGCCAAAAAACAAAGGGTTGCCGAAACAGAAGAGAGAACTATTAAAGATATAAATACAGATTTACATGATAATGTTGAAGAAATGGAAATTGAAAATAGAGTACAAGAAGAACAAATTGAAGTTGAAAAGAACATTGTAGAAGATGTAAATAGTGATTTACATGCTAATGCCGATGAAATCAATATTGAAGATCAAGTTCAAGATCCAGAAATTGGACCTGGTATGTATATATCATATATTTTCCAAATTCATTTTTTTATAGTGAATTTTATTTTTTGATATATGTTAAATTAAATTTAACTTGATGTATAGGTACTTTTACTATTGATGATGAAATGTTAGAAGACATTGATTGCGACAAATATGGAGAAAAACTACCAATACATGTTGCACGATATCGTGCTACAAAAATTTATGATGAAGTTCTCAAGGATTACTCAATAGCAGGACAAGCACAAATTTTGAGATGTTTATTAGTGTCCAAGAAGTTAGAAGGTGCTACATCATTATTGGGTATTCACAAAGTAACAAAAGAGTCGAAATTGAAACAAAATGTGATGGAAAATATAGGCGATGCAATAAAAAAATTTGAAAAATCCAGGAAGAAAGATATCAGTGCTGCACGTAAAGCAATTCATACAGCAATTCTTTCAGCTAGTACTAAACAAAAGCGTTTGACAACAGAACTAGCAAAAGCAGTTGGAACATCAAGAAAGACATTATACAAACATAGCAAATTCAGAATGCAAATAGATGAAAATAATGAACTTGCTTGTTGGGCAATTATTTGTAGACAACCTTACAAAGATAGATTAGGAGCAGGTGTTAAAGATATTGTACGAGAATATTGGTTGGAACATGCTCGAGTTTCACCAAATTCAAGAGATGTGATACGCAAAAGAATATCACGAAATGTATATGAAAGCCAACCAAAACATATAATGGACATGACACAAGTACAATTGTTCAATAAATTCAAGGAAGATCATCGTGGAATTAATATATCAATCACTACATTTGTGCAACAAAAACCATGGTATGTTCGACCTATAACTATACGTGATACATGTTGTTTCCGTTATCATGTGTAATTTCAGTTATATTATGACACGTTTCTTGAATTTGGTAAAATGTTTTGGACAAATTCACCACCTCCGCCGACGATACGTCAATTCATATCTCAAATTTTATGTGAGAGAAATCATGATGAAGTATTTTATTCAAAGAAATGTGTCAATGGAAAACATTATCAACATTGTGGAAATTTGGTGTTATTCCACAATAAATATCCTATCGATAATGATCAATCGTTGTCAAATATAAATGTTGATTGGAAGAGATACGAATACATCAACTATAATACAAGTTCTAGTGATTCACATTCCAAAAGAATTGATTTGCTAGAAGACAAGATATGCATCACAGATTTTCTCAAAAAATTTGAAAGCGAAATTTATAAATACACCCAGCATTCACATAGAACACGATGGAAAGATCTTCAATTCAAACAGTCTCGTGAAATTTTTCCACCCGGAACAATTTTGTCGGTGGTTGATTTTGCTGAAAACTATACATTTGCTGCACAAAAAGAAATACAGAGTGAATACTATCACTCTGACCAAGTTTCGATATTTGTCCATGTTGTATATAGACATTCTCAACAGGATGTCGATGGCATTGAAAGCACATGTGACAATCGGGATGTGATTAAAGAATATCACTTCTATATCAGCGATGATCGTACACACGACACACATTTTGTCCAACATTGTATAGAAAATATTTTCTATGACTCACTGAAAAAACGCGAAGTCAAATTCAAAGAGCATTGGATATGGTCTGATGGATGTGCGGGTCAATTTAAATCTTCACGATCATTTTTTTGGTTATGTCGACTTCATAAAGCGCTGAACATTAAACATCGCTGGAATTTCTTTGAAACTGGGCATGGAAAAGGTGAGCATGATGGTGCAGGAGCATGCGTGAAAAGAGCACTTCGAAGATGGCAAATGAACTATTCTTCAGCACGGTTTCATTCAGCTGCAGAGGTTGTCCAATGGTGTCAATTAAATCTAAGCCATGATTATAATCAACAATCAAAAGACGTGCGCAGGTATGTCCACTATTTTTTTAATTTATATTATTTCTTAAAATTTAAAAAAATGTATATACTAACATTTAAGTACATGTACACTATTTATTGTGTAGGTTTTTTTGGCTTGTTGGGGTCCAAGATATAAATAGATCAATACCATATGACGCTAGCACCATACATGGAACTAGAGATCTTCACTCTATTCAAACAAAATCATTTCACAACGTGTTTGCATTTGACAGTAGAAAGCAATCATGCTTTTGTCATATTTGCATTGAAAATGTTGAGTCTACAGAAGTTTGTGAAAACATAACAAACAACTACGTAAAAGCTTGGAGACACACAGAGATTAATCCAAAAGGAAAAATGCCACTGGCAAGTGTTGAAGAATTAGAATCAGAAGAAATAGCAATATCGTCTGATGGCGATAGAATTTCAGATCTCGTAAGAGAAGGTAATAAACTTGTTTTTGACATTTTAGTCAATTGTTCATTCTAATCCATCGCCATAAGTAGTCAATTTAATTCATTTAAATACGCTAACACCAATCATAACTTGCGCAGGAGATGTTTTCGCTGTGATTGCACCTGTAGACAACAACGAAAATGTCAAATATTATTTGATGCGATGCACTGAAGGAAAAATGAAGTTATTGGAGGACTACAACGACAACGGATTTACATACGAAAGAGGATCCATCATTTTAAAAGGCTACTTTTTTCAGCAAACGCATATGACTAAAAATTATGTCTACTTTCAAGATTATGAGCCCGATGTTATATGTTGTCAATATAGTCATTTAGTATGTGCATCTCGAATAAAATTGATACAAGTTCCATAAAAAAAACAGTTAAAAACCAAAAAATGGAAACTATCCATATGTGACCATGAACGGATAGTTGAAGATGGCATTCCATTGCGATGTTTTTAACTATATATCAAAAATAAATTGATCTATATTTTTGTCCATGTCAATTGTTGTGTGCAATATATTTTTTGTCCAATTATCAAAATTGTTGTGCACAGTATATTTTTTCATTGAGATTTTATGAATATTTTCTTGAATGACAACTAACATAAGAGCTTAAATGGTTGTACTTTAACATGCTTAAAAATGAATTCAAATATTATTTAAAAATTCAAAGTACTTTATTCGGGTCCCCATATGTCTATTAGACCACTAAGGGATGAGATAACGGATGTGGCTATCCTCCACTCCGCCCCGAATTTTTACTTTTGGTTGATTGATGCTAATGAAAAATCACAAAAAGACCTATTAAATTTTGTATTCTTTTAATCCATCGAACATGTTTCTTTAATACGTACTTCACCATAAATATGATCTTAAATAGATGTCTGTAAATTTTCACCAAGTTCTTCGTCCCAAATCTTTAATTTAAAATATCGCTTGTGCAAATTCACATAACTGAAATCATGGCAAATGGAGACAACGATCATTTGATTTTTAATCACAAGCAAGGATTCCAGGATTGTGAAGCTTATGCTAAATTAGAGAAATGATTATTTACAACAAATCAATGAAAATTCATCAAATTGTTGTTTAAAATCATTGCTCTAATTTAACACAAACTTCACAATCCTGGAATCTTCGCTTATGATTAAAAAACAAAAAAACCGTTACCCCCATTTGCCATGATTTCAGCCGCATCAAATGTACCTAAACATTGAAAATAAAAATTAAATTAATTAAAAATCCATTATATCAAAATTTGAACTTAACATATATTTGCTTTTAAACTTCCTAATTCATCTATATTTCTATCAAAAATTTTAACATTCATAAACTTCTGCCCAACATTAATTCTTACCATAACATTCATTTTCAACATTGAATATTTCCTAACTTAGATTAACATTTTAAACATTCCCAACACCTTCCATTCATTCTTTCCCAACAGTCATTCTTCCATAACATTCATTCTCATCATTCAACATTTCCTACCCTTGAGTTGCACCTATCAAGACATTTTAAACATTCATGCAAAACATATTATAATAACATTTATTCTCAACATAACAAATTGAAAACATTCCTTCTTCCATAACACCTCCCATTCATTCTTTCCCAACATTCATTTTTCTCTAACACATCCCATTCATTTTTTTCCAACATTGATTCTTACCATAACATTCATTCTCAACATTGAACATTTCCCAACTTAGAATAACATTTTAAACATTCCTAACACTTCCCATTCATTCTTTCCCAACATTCATTCTTCCATAACATTCGAAACATTCAACATTCATTCTCATCATTCAACATTGTCTAACTTCATAACATTCATTCTCATCATTCAACATTTCCTAACCTTGGATTGCACCTATCAAAACATTTTAAACATTCATGCGAAACATATTGTAAATATTATCAAAACATTTTAAACATTCATGCAAAACATATTCTAAACATTTACCAAATGAGAAATAATGGACATGTACTCATGTATATAATCCAAAAAAAAGTTGATGAACATGTGAATTCAATGTACATATATATATAATCAAAAAATAAATACCCTCCATGTTCAAAACAACTACAATATATATATATCAACAAAAACAATAAAGTCTGAACCACTATCCATCTAGACCAATATCTTTCCACTATTTTCCACTAGGACCTTCCCTGGGACTCAACTCAACCTACAATACACAAAAAAACAAATTATAAATTTAGATCATAAATTATTTAAACAATTTTAAACTAAATTCAAGATATTAAGATATAAATTCATCTACAAAACAATTCAATTATTAAAAAAATCGTACATCAAATTCTTTGAATGCATGTCCACCACTTTTTTCCCCTAGAGCCTTTCCTTTGGCTCCAAAGGATCTCAAAGAGCCAAGCTGCAACATGTACAAAAACAATTTTCAAATAAATCAAAAAAATATAAAACATTAAACTTATATCAGAGATCATTTTTAGTTCAACAAAATTACCTCGGTGCCAATATCTGCATTCATTAAAGACCCCACATCTTCGCCCCCAATTTCCAAATGGTCTCTTCCCTAAAATTTAAATTTTGTTAATAAATAAAACATAGTAGATACAAATAATAAATTAAGCAATTAACTTAAAACCAAAACAAAAAAAATTAAAATCATTAGCTCACAAGAGATGGTAAACCATCTAAAAAGTTGGAATCTAAAGAAACTTGCATAAATAAGTCAAATTAACAAGAAGATACATTGATATTTATTAAAATTCAAACAAACAAAAAAAATATCAAGTTCAATCATAAATATTATAATTAAAATACCTCTCCTAAGCGCTCTTCATTTTGACTAAGATGCTCTTGGTTTTGACTACTGGAGACTCGAAAATTATGTGCATTTAACATTCTCGAAAACTGCAAACAAAATACATTTGCTTAATATATTTATTCCCATGTAGCAAAAAATTCAATTCAAAATGATTAATAAAAAATCAAATAGATTGTCATAGCATAATCAACAAACCTCTCCCATGCTCGATGTGTCATTGGATAACACATCTGAAGCTATATCTCGACAAGACTTAGCATACGCCCTGAGATCATCCATGCTCAATGCATCTACCTCGTCATTCGTCTTGTAAACAAAACTTTGACGAACAATAGCACGAGCCCTCTCTCGCCCCAAACCAACTTCTACTCCAGCAAGAGCTGAAGCTAAACCATCACCTACCGATTCCCTTCCAATTGTCCCTAGTTGAGATGTTGTCTCCATCTCTGATCTTAAAGCCACAACCCTTGGTGGACGAGGTATCTCAGGTGGAGGTTGTATAGTGGTAGGGTCTCTGAGAGCGCCTTTTCGATTATATATTCTACCCTTTCCAACTCCATAAAAGTCAGAAGGAACATCGTAATAGTTAGGCTTCATACCTAAAAAAAACTCCGCATAAAAAAATCTTGCAAAATAATTAGGAACCTCATCGTTCCAAGGCAATCGACCATAAGCTGCAAGAAATCGATCATATATTAAATGTGCAATTTGAGGATGCTTGAAATATTGCACTTTCAACATTTTTCGCTTAAGGCCTTCTTTGAAATTGAACATTGAATTGGCTTGTTCTCTGGTGACTCTCTCCTTCACAACCTCCCAATTGTCTGGACCCATAACTTGGTCCCTTCGCATCTGCATCAAATGAACAAAACCATTTGTAGTTGGTCCAAGTTCCTCGTATGCATCAATGAATTTTTGCAAAGACGCCAAAACAATCTCTAGACTTTGTCGGCTCTCTGGAGGGAGATCCAAAGAACAAAGATCATTGTTCAACCTGTCATAGTGGGATCTACAACTTTCAAGAATAGTTTGTTGCACAACACCTTTCCATGGAAGCTCATCAGGTAAATCAGATGGATAAGTTGATATGGGTGTACACCCCTCAGCTAGTGGAACATATGTCGTCCTAGCTCTAGGAGGATCTTCAGGACCCTGCTCTCCACCCACACCTATTCCATCATCTACAATCCTATCTTGATCTTCCCCTCGCTCCATTGAATTACACACATCTTCTGAACGTCGCTCTGCTTCAAATATAGCCGTAGTCAAGAATGAACCTTGTCCATAAATTCAAAACACAAAAAAATACAAATTATACATTATTAAACATTAATGTTCATACCAACAGAAGGTTGAGATCGACGCTCTCCCACAGAAGACGAAGGAGAATCATTTGTACCCCTTCGAACTTGTTGATGATCAAATGACTGGGACCCATGCAATAAACTTGAACCTCTCGGTGAATTCGACAACCTTCGACTACCAATTGGAACACCAATTCCTGAGGATTGTGATGACCTCCTACGCTTTCCCTTCGAAGACTCTCTTTCCATTTGATATAACTTCTAAATTTACACAAACGTTAACATATTGAAATTGTACATGACTATTCTACAAACATCAAGCCAATATTTGATAAAAAACTACAACAAAATGTAAGTCCCCCTCCTAACTCTAATTAATTAACTAAAATTCCTTACCATCACTAATATTGCAACGTAAAGATATATCTAATAATCATTTCATTATCAAATATAAGTCATAACACGATTAATTGAAGTAGTATAGTAACCTTAAAAACTTTTAATCCAACAAATATGGTTGAATTATATATGTCAATGAACAAACATCTCACTAAACATATATATATATATTCTTATTAAAAGAATTCTAGCTCATATTTATAATAATACAATTTACACACATTGAAGTTGTACATGTTAACTCTACAAACTTAACATATCTATTAAAGATCTGCATACAAAATGTAGAGCTGCCTAAAATAGTATAACATATATATACACTTATTAAGAGATTTCTAATTTATATTTATGATAAAACAATTTACACACATTGAAATTGTACATGTTCATTCTACAAACTTAAAAAAATATCTCTTAAAGATCTGCATACAAAATGTAGAGCCACCTAAAATATTATAACTTATTTTCTTTCGTAAGTTCCTCTCCTAGCTCTAAGAACACTATTGCAGCATAAACATAACATCAATAATAATCTCATAATCATTTAATTGTAATAGTACAATAACCTTCCAAATTTTTCAATGATCACTTATGTTTTCATTCTATATCTCAATAAACAAATATTCCTTAATTTTTATAAAAAAAATACCTAAGAACTTACAACATCGAATTTTTAAGTGACTTTCTACATGAACTCTGTTCATGAAAAGGTTCTGTTCATGAACATGTTCTGTTCATGAACAGAGTTCATGAACTCATATGACATTCTTGTACCTCACTTAACATAGTAAAACCACCGGTTGACCATTTATAAAGTTGTGTAGTATACCCTTTATTATCCTTTCATTAAAAATTAGGGAAACTTAATATGAAACTCATTCAGGATTAGGGTTTAAATATCCATTTATATAAAGAAGCCATGGGGTTGCATTTCATAAGAATAAGACAAATACATGTTATGTTGTTTGATTTTCATTTTATATATTTCAAAGCCTTACTTGCTTTATACTTGCTCTTACCATTTTTATATATAAAAAAGAAGTAACCGCTACCGCCTATAATTTGAGAGCATAACATAAACAAAATTCTGCTCATGAACAGAATTCTATTCATGAACAGAGTTCATGAACTGAATTCTATTCATGAACAGAGTTCTGTTCATGAACTGAATTCTGTTCATGAACAGAGTTCATGAACTGAATTCTGCTCATGAACAGAGTTCATGAACTCTGTTCATGAACAGAATTCATGAACATGTTCTGTTCATGAACAAAGTTCACAGAGTTCATGAACCCTGTTCATGCACATACAAACATCTCTAAAATTAAAATTGAATATTAAAAAATTAAACCTTTTAATTTTAACACCCATAACAGATATTTTTTTTAATTTTCTCCTACTGCCAACAACTCAAGAGCAGAATTTGCGTATCGATACATACCTGTATCCAAACGAGCAGTGAAGAGATCGTCGATCCACGATGCCGCGACTATTCGATCCACCAACGCTCCAGACACCAACTAGTTCCTTCACCAAGCAACAAATAATGTCATCAAGTAAGACCTATAACATACACAAACAGAATCATAACATCACAAGTGAAGGAAAAATGCACCTTTCAATGACGAGCTTTCAACCCCGCACAACACAACCGAACACAGCAACACAACCGAACACACCTGCCAACCAAAACGTAACGGCCGACGAGCAACATACAACGAGAAACAGCAAGAAATAGCCGACGAGCCGACGAACTATCCAACGTAAAGCCGACGAGCAGCAGCAGGTCGTGGAGCAGCAGCGGGTCGTGGAGCAGCAACGGGGTGGTGAACGTAACAGCAGCCGATCGTGGAGCGTCAACAGGTCCTGCAGCAGCAGCGGGTCGTGGAGCAGCGGCGGGGTGGAAACAAAGCTAATGCGGGCCCGTTGCGGGGTCCAGATATTTCCAGCAAGGAATGCCAAATGGCAGCCGATGCTGGGTTTTTATGCAGAAAAATAGTTCGGCCGAACAATCATTCGGCCGAATAATTCTTCGGCCGAACAATTCTTCGGCCGAACAATTATTCGGCCGAAACATTGTTCGGCCGAAGAATTATTCGGCCGAATGATTGTTCGGCCGAAAAACTGTTCGGCCGAATAAACTATTGCCCGAATTTTTTTTTCGTCCGGCAACTGTTTGCACACATTTCAAGGATCTCCGTTAAACTGGACGGAGAACTGTTTGTGGTTATTCGGCCGAATAACCTCTGCATTATTCGGCCGAATAATGTTTATTATTCGGCCGAATAATATTTATTATTCGGCCGAATAACTTCCGCTAAGACGATTTTGCACTGGTTTCTCACGAAAGTGTTACCCACCTTCACGTTTTCACCCCAAGTGATTCCAACGCTTGCTCATCTTTACTTCTCTTCCTTGTCCTTTTGAACACAGTCTTCTCTTCCTTGTCATAAAAATAGTTTCCAATAGGAACCACATCCTCATCGACATATCACCAGCCAACTGGGTAGTGATGGGAATGACATTAGCAGTGGAAATTATTGAAGGTGTCATAATACCACTAGGGTGAGGGGTGGACATGGTGACTTGAGGAAGGACCACAGGGACAGAAACATCTTGGACAAATGAATGGGCCTGTGTGATTGAGGGGACCAAAGTCGAAGTTTCATAAGGAGGAGTCTGCTCTTCGGCATTAGGAGCTAATGATGGAGAGGGAACTATAGGTGGCTCCTCAATGCTAGGTGAAACAAAGATGGCTAGTGGCGTAGATTGAGAGATTGCAGGAAGCTTATCCTGAATTGTGATAGAAGATGAAATGGGAAAAGGAATGGAAGTGAACTGATCGATGGAAGGTATTAGTAGAATAGGTTTAGGTGACTGTGTAGGAATGATGGTGGTTTGAGCTCCTGGCATCATGGACTTAGGGATAGAGAAGGACTCTTGACTACATGAAAGTGTGGTAGAAGAAGAAGTTATACTATTGAACAATTGAGACAATGAAAAGGGAGGCAAATGCTCTGAAAGAGAAGCAGAAAATTATTGAACAGAGTTTAACTGATATGTTGAAGCAGGAAAATCCTGAACAGAGGTGTCTTCAAATGACTGGTCCTGAACAGAGCATTCCATTTCAATAACATTTAACAAGTCTGTGACTAACTTGGATTGTTATTTAATCTCCTCAGTTACTGAAACTAGGGTTCAGGTTCTTTAGCAACATCACAGTCAATAATCTAAATATTGGGGAATGGATCAGCATGGATCCTTTGCCTTTTTACTGAACTGGCATGTGCAACCACCAAATCATCATCTTCTTGCACAACTGCACTAATAATTTCAAGGGGATTTGAAGGTTCCATTATTTGAGAATCCATAGTAACCTTCAGGGGCGCTACACGGTTAGCCTTCAAGACTGATGTCAATTGTGCCAGATCTTTCTGAAATTGCTGAGATGTATATAACAAGGATTTGGCCTGTTCTCATGTTTTCTTAGGAGGAGAATCTTCGATGGGTTTTTTTCCTTTGCCTTGTTTTGAATGAACCACCACTTGAAGAGGAATAGCTTCTTGAGCTTCCTTTCCTTCCCTTTCTTTTCTCACTTTGTCTAGTAAGTCCATCTCCAATTTCCTATAACTCAGCACCCTGAGCTTTAATTCCTTCTGATAGTGCAGAATGTTATGCTGATCTTCTAGGTATTTTGCTCTAACAAGAACTTCAGGAAATGTATTGACTCCATGATAGATAGAGTCATCTGGGATGTTCTCATGCACATAGTGTATTTTTACATGGGTTTGCTTTAGATGTGCATCCAATAACTTCTTGGGGTCGTGCTTTCTTTTAGGAGCACATCCCAATTTGAAATCAACCAACTAATCACTAAGGGTGGCTTCCCAATTGGAGGTTGGGATGACCAATGACCCAAGGTTCAAAGGGAATTTAGGCCACCCTTTCTTTCTAGGTCCTGTGAGTTTTTTATACATACCATCAATCACAGTTTGAAATGAAATTTCCTGCAAAGCCAATCTGTCAGGGACAATTATGGGCAACAAGTGAACAGTATTACTACCCCAGACTTTGATATATGAGAAATACTCACACACATACCAATCATCGATAGTATTGATGAGTGTCTTGGCATCATCTGAAAATGCTGGTGCTTCTTGCTTGAAAATATTGAAGTAAACAATGCCCAGGAACTGATCACATATATCATATAGTAAAGGGATAAAGTTTTCTTCCCATAAGATTGAATGATAGATATGGACAGGTGGGTCTGCTGGAGTCCAATTCCAGTTCAAGTTGGGATATTGAAATTATGAGCAGAAAACATCAATTACATAGGCAGATAAAAAGAAACGTGGCTTTCTGAAAGCTGGAGACTTCTGATAATCTTTGATAACGTTTTTTAGTTCTGAGGACAAGATGGAATCCCATGGGAAGGATTCACCGGTAGCCAAGACATGACGAGCTATAGGTTCCCACTCATCTTTGAACAATGAACAATTAGGGAGTCCAAACGGTTAACACAATATAGCCGCTAGCAAAGAGTAGGGTTCCTTGAACCAGGAAATTGGGTATAAATTATTAGGCTTAAGCACGAAAGCGTTAGGTTTTATCATCTAAGATTTCATCATTTCGACAAAATTGTAATGGGACTTGGAGGGTTGGATGAAGTTAGGAGATAAGGTCTACTTATGCGGCCTGAGAGCAAACGCTCAGGTAAAAACCTCAGGGCGGAAGTGAGTCAATTGATTCCCCAAAGCATCATTGAAAGACCAGTCTTTGACACTAGCATTCTCTATTATCTACTTCACTGCATTTGTATAAGGTAATATAGCGGGTCATGCAGCGATAGCATGAATCTGAGAAGCCCTAATCTTCTCATAAGCTGGCCTATCAAATTCTATCTGCGATAGGTCATCGTTGTCGAAAATAGCATAAATCCGAGACCAATCAATTTGACAAGTCTCAGTGACCTTACCACTAGTATCAGAGAAGATACCAAAGTTGGGGTCTTTGGTTAAGGTACTCCCAAGAGTGGCCCTGGACCGGGTACTTCGTGACATAGTGGTAAACTTGGTAATTTCTGACGAAATAAAGAAAAAAAAAATCAAAAACAACAATCACAGACAACCAAAAGACCAACTGAAAAACACAGGATGATGGAAATCCTACCTATGATAACTGAAAACTAGCAATTGACTGAAGGTGAGAAATCCATGGTCAAATCAGCTCAGCGAAGTAACTTGGCGAGTAAAAATGATAAAGAAAAGTAAATAAAACCTATATTTATCAATTTAGCCCAATTATAACACGACCGTAGGATTAAGAGAAATGGACGGCTGAGATTGACCAATGCGAAGTGCGGGATCGTGTTCAAAACATAACAAAAAGTTTTATTTACCACTCTCGAAAGCCAAAAGCCGAAACTGGTGGGTTTCGGGTTTCACAAATACTACCAAATCAAAACCAAGTTTCCGAAAGCTGCAACCTAAAAGTTGCGGGTTTCGGGTTTCAGAACCACAATTAAACGCAATGTTGAAAATGAATTCCCGAAACGCGACAGCACTGGGTTTTGGGTTTCGGGTTTCGGGTTTATTAAAACTCGCAAACAAAAATCCCGGATCCCAAAACGTGACATTGTCGGAATTCGTGTTTCGGGTTTATTGAAAAGAAACTTTGAAAGAAATGAAATCCCGCACCTGAAACTTTCGGGTTTCGGATTTCGTGATGACAGAAATCCTAAAACGAAAACAGCAATTTCCTGCACCCAAAACTTTCGGGTTTCGGGTTTCGGGTTTGTCTAGAGAAATGCCAAAATAGTCAAAATTTAAAGATTTTGCAAACCAAACACTTAAAGAAACCTACATCAAGCAGGGAAAATGAAGTACGGATACATGGGCAGTGATGTTTAAAGACATCTAAACCAAAAATCATATTTTCAATCAGAAACTTGCCCATATACCTTAAAATTGATTAAAATTGGGTTCCCATGCTTTAGCTAAGCATGGAATCTGTTGTGGCCACAACAGTCATCAAATTGGCAAGAGGGAGCATCTGCCACCATATTATCCTTATCCTTCTTGTAAGTCATCGCATAGTCATAACCCATGAGTTGGATAACCCATTTTCGGTGTGTTAGTGAGGAGACCCGTTGTTCTAGAAAATGTTCCAAACTCTGGAGATCAGTCTTGATGCATAAATAATTTCCTAATAGGGATGGCTGCCACTTCTATACTATATGCAAAATAGTCATCATTTCCTGTTGAGATGTAGATGCGCCTAAATGCTTACCGGAAAGGTATCTTGAAGGTGGCAAGCCCACTGGTGCAACAAAGACACCTACATATCTAGCCAAGGAAGTAGTGGAGACCGTTGGTGGGTGCATCTGAATGGAATGGAGCTGAGCGTTGACACCATGTGAATTCTTCTTAAGGATATTTTCCAAGTGATGTGAACTGATGATGCGAAGATACCCCGGTTATAAGCCCATACATTTGTGTTGTGTCCCATTGACTGAAAACTGCATCCAAAGTTCAACAAAATCCCATAAGATGGGGCCAAGTGTGCATAACCATTGAACGCCCAAAACCACATCGCATCCACCTAAGAAAAAGGAAAACATGTCAGAGCGCAGGTTATAATCTTCCAGAGAGATATGCACATTGTGACACTTTCCCTTGCAAGGTAAGGTTCCCCCATTGGCAACCATGACTTCAAAGTTGGAGCAAGGATGGACAAAACAATCAACATGTTTGGTGATTCGATGGTCAATGAAGTTATGAGTGCTACCAGAATCAATGAGTATTGTAAGAGGAAGATTCTTGAATTAACCCCTGACCCTCATTGTTTGGGGGGTGGTGACGCTGGATAAAGCATGGAGAGATATATCTGGGTGGTCTTCCTGAGATGGAAGGTCAAGAGACGGCTCCTGAATGTCGACCTGATCATCCGATGTATCTGGAGCTTCTTCACCAACTTCAGAGGTGGGCGGAGAATCCACATCCAAGAGATAGAGCTTTTGTTGAACACATCTATGTCTCCGAGTGCATTTTTCATCACAATTATAACAAAGCCCTTTTTCTCTACATGCCTGCATCTCTGTTTCAGACAAATGCTTGATAGGAGTTGGTCGAGGAGCTGGCGGGATGGGAGATCATTGAGAACCCATATTTTGGAAGGAAACAAAAGTGGGTTTGGAGCGCTATTTGGAGGCAATCTTATCTTCTTCCAACTTAGCCAACCCCAGGGCTTCCATCATTGTGTTGGGACAGAACATTTTGACTTCTGGGCGGATTTCATCCTTAAAACCACTGATAAAAGAACTCTTGTAGAAGTCGTCAGACAATCCTTCTGTGTGGTTGGCTATTTTCTCAAATTCTGTCTGATACTCTCTCACAGTGCCAATTTGACAAAGTTTAGTGAGTGCTCTGGTGATTTCATCAAAAGCACTAGGACCAAATCGTTGCAAAAGGAGTTGGAAAAAATCTGTCCATTTTGGCTCGTCATGAGCCTTGATGTACCAACGGTACCATTGAAGGACTTCCTGTTCCAAATGAAAGGATGCAAGTGGAAATTTTTGGACATCAAAAGTATTATGCAGACTAAAATACTATTCTGCACGATAGATCCATCCAGTCGGATTAGTACCATTGAAGTGAGGAAATTCAAGCTTCAGACCATGGAAAGTGCTGGAAGAAGAGAATGCATTGGCTGCAGAAAATTCTTGCTGTCGGTTATTGTTCATGGCTGAATGCTGAAGATGGAGGCTGAGAAATTTTTCATCTAGATCTTGGAGTTTGGTTTGGATGGCTACAAGTGCTTCCTTCATGGTTTTTGCTCCTGCGCGGGTGACAACCATAACTAGGAGTTTTTTTTTTTATGGGAATGGATAGAAAAACACAAACAAAAGCTTATTTAGTAAAGGGAAATTTGGATTTGGGAAAAACTCGGATGGGTAATTGGGGTTTGAATAGGTTTTGGACACTTTCTGATGGACAGGGATGCAAAAAATGGGAATTTCAGAAGTGAGGTGAAAGAATGAGAAAATTTGTCAAAGAGGGACAAAGAAGTAGAAATAGGGAATGAACACGGTGGCAAAATTCGAAGGCGAGTGGGTGAAAATTGAAGAAGTTATAGAAAACCCTAAAAATAGACAAATGCAAGATTTCTGGCTCTGGGAAGTAGAATTTGGGATAGGGTCCTCATAAATGAAATATGCAGAATGGGATTGCAGGGGTGTCCGGGAAGCTTCAAGGGAAACGGAGTAAAAACAAGGGGTTTATGGTGAAAAAATGATTTTTTTTTCCAGGAATGGACCTGCAACGGCGCGGAAGGGATCGAAAATAGATAGATCTACAACAACACGGAAGGGATTGACAACAGATGCATCTGAAATGGCGTCGAATGGATAAAAAATGGTTGGATCTGAAATGATTTTTATAATAGATTTGAAATGGATGGATCTGGAATGATTGTCAGAATGGGTTTGAAACAGCTGGATTTGAAACGACTCGAAATGGATCTAAAATGGCGCGGAAGTGATCTGAAATAGTTCAGCTGAAAGTACATATGGACCCCAAGTATGTGCGGCTTCCTATCGATTTAAGGGATTCACTCGGCCACCAATGTTGTCTGACGGCTTGCATATTGGGGAAGTACCCCTCACTTCACGGCTCAGGTAAAACTGATAACTGCTTTGCCACAAACGACAACTCTTGGTTTACCTCACGGTTGGGAACTAGTCAATCAAGTAGGGGTCATTGCCCTTTTCGTTGGCAGGTCCTCTCAATGGGCCGGCTACTTCGGGGTTCCTATGGTACTCCTCACAATGAGTTTTAGGGATTATACCTAAGTACTTCCCATAGTTAAGTGGATAGGGATTATTCCCAGATCCGAAGTTGCGACAGTTGCAAAACAATTTTTGGTAGAAATTTCACCCAGTGATCCCAAGAAAGTGCTTTAATACCAGATGTGAAGAACATGCAATAAATAATTAATGAAAATGCACAAAATAGCAGAAATAACAGAACTCAAAATCACTTTTATATTGATCGCAGGCCACTTCGAGGGGGAAACCTCCTTTGAGCAAGCTCAATACAAATAAATTCACGGTACCTTCATTGGTCTCAACACAAACTTATATACTAATTCTAGGCGCCAATAACATGGGTCAATACCATGTGTCAATACAAACCATAGGCCAATACAAAATATTGATCAACAATTACTACAGGACAACTTACAAAGCATATGCATCCAACAACAATAATACAAACTATGGATCAACAAATACTACGGGATGACTTACAAAGTATATGCATCCAACAACAATATACTAACAAAGTAAATAGAAGGGTTGACATGGGTTCATAACAAACAAGTAAAGGTGGTCTTATCTTGATCCTCAGGTGCTATTAATATTTGGTTGTATCCACTATACCCATCGAGGAAAGAAAAGTATTGTTTCTCAGATAAGGTATCTAACACCTGGTTAATGAATGGTAAAGGGAAATAATCCTTAAGAGTTGCCTTGTTTAATTCTCGAAAGTCAACACAGATATGCCATTTCCCTGTAACTTTCTTTGGAAATACTACCAGAGGAGACACCCACTTACTGTTAGAAATTGGGTAGATGAAACTAGCATTGAGGAGCTTTTGTTAATTCATCTTTAACTATTGTTAATTTTTTTAGCATTAATTCAACATACTCTAGTATCTTTACTGAGAGAATAACATGTACAACATATCAAGTATAACAATGCATATCAATCACACCAAGCAATCACATGACACAATAGACACACAGAGTTTCACTGGGGAAAACCATAAAGGTGAAAAACCCCACAACTTCCTCAGAGATAGAAAGAGCAATGATACAACCAATGTACAAGAGATAGTCTGCTCCTAACGTCTACTCCTCCTCCTCAACTATTGCACCACTTTCCGAGTGATGTAGAAGTGAATAATGAGATGAACAAATAGAGATCTCCTACTCTCTATTTATACTTGTTCTGACTTGCCTAATTCACTAGCAAGGCCGAATTCTCTAGAAGAGTCTAATAACCAATGGTTACATTAATCTAGGCCGACCCCACAATTGGTGGTCTAATAACCCATCAAAGCAAGTTACGACACTTACGACACTTGTCAATACAAATGACAACACTTCCGTATAGAGAAATAATAACATCTATATAGGAGTACAATATACTTAGGTGAAATACATTCCGAAGTTACAATTACATCAACACTCCCTCTTAAATAGGAAGGTATTTCTCGACACAAATCTGCTAGAACAAGTCTTCTGCTCCGAATCATCGTCAGTGAATCACCATCCTCAAATCATCATCATCGTCACTACTGCTGCTATCTCAATCAATCTCCAATCTACTCGTCATAGGAAGTTCTACAAAGCTAGTCCTTTTTCATATTGGATGTAGGCCCACCACTTGTAGGTCTTCATCATCACTGGCCATACTGTGGAATCCTCAGGACCGATTACATGCATCAACAAAACCTTGAAAGAGCATCCTAGGACTAATACGAGCTCATTGCTCAACCTATCGGATCTCCCAGGATCTTTTACATGTTGACCTTCACAAAACCTATTTAGAGCATCCCAGGATGTTACGAGCACACCGCTCTACTTGTCTGGGTCTCGATGGAGTATCCCAGGCTATTACGAGTGGTGAGCTCCCAATATGGATGCCTAACAAGGGAAACTATACCAAGAGCCTACTTTAAATGTCAACCCGAGGAACGTACAAACTTTAGAGATGCATGCACTATCTGTGCTCTTATAGGATAATCTCTATCATAGTTGGATGTCGGTATCAATGTTCTAAAGGTTGTCTACTAAATATGAAAATTGGTTATGCTATGGAATGAAATACGAAAAAGCAATAAATCTAATAAAAAGAATTAAAGTGTTGAAAGCAATAAACTTGTTCTAAGAAATAAAGATACCAAAAGCAGTAAATCTATTCTAAGAAATAAAGCAGTAAATCTATCTTAAATAATTAAAATGTTGAGAGTAAAGGGAATGATCTTATAAAATTACTTAATGCAGAATAATAAATCTAAAAATGAACATGCCATAACAGATCTATTCTAAGATTGGGGAAAACAAGGTCTGTCGTTATTTTATGCCTAAAACTAGAATTCTGATCTAAACCATTTTAAATCCCAAGACTAAAATTGAAGTGCAATCCTTTCAAGCTATCCATCTACTACTAAAGAAATTGATCATGATGAGAAACAGTCAAAAACCTCAAATATAAACCATGGTATTGAAAGCAAAGCTGATACACATGCAATCGTTGATTCAAATATGTGTTGAAAGAAAGAACCTAAAGGACTACTGAAGCTATTCTACTGTACTACAAAATGTATTATAAACTACTACATAAATAATGAATCATTCAAGCGCTTCCACATGCAATATAACTTTTCATCAATGTAAAATGCATAATTGGAAAAATACCTGCAAATAGGAATCTCCTAACCTATGTGTTGGAGGGGCCCTCCCCAACCCGTACTCAGGAGAGAATAAAAACTTAGAAATGATGGCTAGAATTAATCATCAATCTCTTATTAAAATATAAAATCCATGTCAAAACAAAGGTCTGTACTTCGCAGTATCGATAGGGCAGAAAACGTTAAAACAATGTTTTTCTCAAAATAATAGCAGGGGCCTCTCGCTACCCGAGAGGTCCATATTTATATGATTTAATGCTGATCCTAACTGATTGTCAAAATGCCCATTCTTCTTGAAAGTGGGAGTGCATCCTCTATAAATCAGGAAACAGGGTGCCAAGCTTCGTGATCCTTTAGTCTTCTGCACGTCCATCCTTGAATGACCCTGAACCTGCTCAATCACGCTTGGTTTCCATATAATTAGTTTATTTGATATGCATTCTAACATACAAGAATATTCATAAAACAATTCCATTAAATAATTAAAGTAAAACATTTTCCCCCACAAATGAGTATGTTTCATCACCATTGCTTGAGTTTCGTTGTTGGAAAAAAGGTTATCAAATACATGAAAACTTGACTCATCATTCTCTCCCACACTTGAAGGATTCACCCATCCTTGGGTGACTTATTCGATTCATTGATGACCTCCCTGATGTCCCATGCTACCACCCTAGGGATCCCTGCCTTCCTATGATACCCAAAGTTCTGATCCTCCCTGGTCCATGTCCTCCTTTCTTCCTCTTCATTTATCTGTTCCTTAATGACTGGGGAAAGAAAGAATGGGGGATTCAGTCTCATCCTGATCCATCTGAGTTGGTTCCTTGCCAGGGATTATTTGTAGAGTGTGGCTTTGAAAAGGGCATCATCAAGCCTGAGGGGAGAGTGGAGTTCTCTCCTCTTCAGATCGTTTTCCACTCTACTCCATCTTTCCTTAATGGACTCATTAACTTCCTTCTGCGTGCTACGGAGTGTAATGTCAAAATGAGTCATGGCCTCCTATTGTTTTGTGAGGAGAATAGGTATCAGTTCCTCATCCTGAGTGAGGATCCAGTGGTTATAGATTATTCCCTCGGGGTGAGTTGGTTCAGGTCTAATCATCAATGAGGTTTCACATTTGGATGCGACATAGAGATGGTAGTCCTATGCTCGCTCAATTTCGTGGTTCATCCACGAACATAATGCCCCCAACTGGAAATCGCCCACATATGGGTTTGGCGACCAGTTGGGAAATCCAAAAACTATGAAGTTATGCAAAAAGAACTCACTTAATTTGTCTTTCTCAAGCTCTGTGGAGTTCAAACATGCATCCATAAACTCCTTGGGGGTGTTTACCTCTATAGGGAGTCCTTGCTTCAACCTCTTGAACTGGAATTTGCCCCATTTCTCCTGCATATAGACTGCATAGATTGTCGACGGGGGTCTGAGGTCTCTCAGTTTTTCATATATGCCAGCAGTAGTGGCTAAAACGTTTTTTAATTTAGTGATATCCTGGTCCTTTTTGGCCAATTCGGCTTGTGCCTCCGCCAACTTTTCTTGAAGCACTAAATGCTTTTGCTCAGCCAACCGTAGCTCCTCTGCATGGTGCATCTTCAGTATTTGAGTTTTCTCGGCTGAGAGTGGGGGAGGTGTGGGATGGCTTCCTGGCCCAATCCTTTATGCTGCCAACTCGTTTCTGAGCTTCTCCAATTCTGCTCGTGCCTCGACGAGTTGGGTGATGACCTCAAGGTTATCTTGTGCTGGAGGATTTCCCTGGAAGTTGCCTTGCTCTCCTAAGTTCTGCTCTTCTTCCTTATCCATTTCTTCTACTTCTTTATTCATTTCTTCCCCTCCATCCTGCATTTCTTCATCTTGTTCCTCTTCTATATTGGGGTCTTCCTGATGTACCCACTGATCATCGTCCCCATTCGACACATCTTGAAAAATGGGACTGGGTTCTCTGCTCTTTTCCTTGTCTGTTCGGATTCGGGCTGTTTGGTTGAGTCTCGTACTCCTCCTCTTGGGTTCTTGATTTTTGGCAGGAATTTCTGGTTTTTCCCTAGGGGAGTGCTCTCTTGAATTTTTTATTTCCACCAAGGTCTCTGCTACATGGCCCAGGTCAATATTCCTTTTTTCCCCTAATACAGAGGCAGCTCCATTCCTTCCTCTAGGTGGTATGCTAGTTGTTGGTGTACTTCTCATCCTTTGAACATCTTCTGTGGATACCAGCATGAATTCCTCCCATGAAAGTTCTGGTATCTGCGCCTTTAATTCATCGCAAACAATTATCTCGATTATCCCATGATGGGCCAAGGCATCATATTTACCCTTCGCCACCTTCTTGCTCATTTTCGATAGGGATTGGAGCAAGTAGAATGGGATACTAATGTTGTTATTTGAGGGATGATGGGTCTTGTGTCTTATCAGTTCTAGGATCCGAAAATGAAAGATGGGAACACAACTTAACCTACCAGAGCATGTGATGTACCTTAGAACGATTTCAGCTACGTCCTCCCATGGCGCTGGCATGGAGAGTCTTTTGACTCCGTTTTGTCCTCATCATAGACCTCTCCTTGCTCAAATAATGCTGCTTTTGCTTCTTGGTTTTCCTCCCTATCATCCCTGCTCCAATACAAACCCCTCTCTAGGCCAGTGAATTTGGCAATTGTCTCCTCGTCCAACTTGATACGTAACCGCTTCACCCAGGTGACGCACTATTCATCTTTAATATGCTTGAAATTTCTTGCGAATTTCTGAGCTATCCCTACATCATGTCCTTTCAGACTCAGGATGAAGGGCATCCAGCCTGCGCTGCGAACAATCTGCAGGACTCTCATGTTCTGGTATATGATGCTGTGATCCTCTGGTTCACTCTTTTTAAAACCCTTTGTCAGTTTGAGAACCTCTCTTATGATCAAACAAAACCAGGGCTTTTGGAATGTAGTTTTATACCTTCAACCTAGTCGGGCTCTGCCTAAGGGTTTGAGGAATACAAATGGTGTCTGCTTCTTGTGAAGTCCGGGTGGTTACTTATATACGCAGTCGTGGAATATTATGCACCCTAATTCGCTGTCTTTCTGCACCTGTTCTTTCCATCATACCTGTACCTGCCCCTTTTAATCCCCTATTTTCCATGATTGATCTCTGTCTTCTCATGATCGACCTCTGTATTGAAGGTTGCGATCATGATTTGATGAGGTGACTGAATTTTAAGTAGCGATCATGACTTTTTAGGGTCATTCCACCATGCCACCAATTTAGAGTAGAAGCTATCCTCAGCTGACGAAAATCTCATGTAGCGTGGGATAATGTTTTACTTTAATCAAAAAATAAAATCGTGTTAGAGATTACCTTGGTATTTATGCGTACCTGCTTTGATGCTCTGGTGTGATTTTTATGGATGGTGGATTCTGTAGTAGATTTGTGCATGTCAGTAGTTGCTCATGTGAGCTGCTTTTTCGTTTCTTTTCATTTTGAATTTGCTGCATTGCCTTCTTTTGAAAGTTGTGCCTGTTGAGGATACGAGTCATGCGATGTTTTTTTTCTCTTATTGGATGGTTTAATGGATGTATGTGACTGGTTGTCTTGAATACGTGGCAGCATTGCTTGAATAGTTGGCAACCTCGCTTGAATAGTTGGCACCCTCGCTTGAATAGTTGGCAGCTTATTGTGATGATACTGTAGAGTGTCCGTAGTTGTAGAAATTTTTGCTGGCTCTCTTGAATAGGTGGCACCCTCACTTGAATTATTTCACTGGCTTGCTTGAATAGATGGCAGCCTCGCTTGAATTGTGGTCAATGCCCTGTAAATTTTCTGTTACTTTTTGTGTGTTTTTTTTTTGCTTTTTTCTATTTTCTCTTTTTTTTTCTTTTTTTCTTTTTTATATTTTTTCTCTTTTTTTTTCATGATATGCGTTGAACTTCACTAATTTGTAGGATGCTCTATCAGCATCAATTGTTGCTGGTAGAGTACTTGTGTAAATTCTTCTTTGGACTGTGGTTTTTTGTATATTTTTAGGCGATGCCCATTCACTATCATGGGGAACTCATCATCATCAATTGTAATAATTCTCACAGCACCATTGTCATAAATTTTCTGTATAATGTAACATCCAAGCCATCTAGTGGTTAGCTTTCCTTTGAATGTGTGAAATCTGGAATCGTAGAGTAGTGCCCAATCACCCTCATTGAATTTCTTATCCTTCAAATGTTGGTCATGCCATTTCTTTCTTTGCTGTTGGATGATTTCAGTATGTGTAAGTGCTTGTTGGCGGTGTTCATCCAGTTGATTTAGCTGTAGCATGCATTCTTTTTGAATGTCTAATAGGTTCATATTTAGATTGGCTGCAATTCTTAATGTTTTTACTTCAAATTCGATTGGCAGCAAGACCTTTTTTCCATAGACCAGTTCATAAGGTGTGAATCCTGTTGTTGTTTTCCATGTAGTATTGTAAGCCCAGACTGCTTCACTAAGTCTGTCAGCCCAATCTTTTTTGTGAAGTTGGACAGTTTTTGTCAAGATCCTCTCTAATTCCCTGTTGGTTATCTCAGCTTGACCATTGCCTTGAGGGTGGTAGGAGGATGACTGTATGTGCTCTACATTGTTTCTTTTAATCAAGTCTTTAATTAAATTTGATGTGAATTGTGGTCCTTGATCAGAAACTAGTTCTCTTGGCACCCCAAATCTGTGAAAGATCTGCTCAATAAAAAATTTGGCCACATTGGTTTCATTTGCAACAGCCAGTGCTGCTACCTCTGTCCATTTTGTAAGGTAATCAGTGCATACAAGGATGTAGCTCTTCTGATTGGACTGTGGGTTCAATGGGCCAACAAAATCGAATCCCCACTTATCGAATGCCTCTAAAGAGATTTGTGGATGTAGTGGCATTTCTTGTTTTTGCGTCGGTTTTCCCATTCTCTGGCAATTGTCACAATGGGACACATACTCATAAGCATCTATGTGGAGTGTTGGCCAATAATACCCTGTTTGCAAGATCTTGTAGGCTGTCCTTTTTCGTAGCGTAGTGTCCTCCACAAGGTTCGTTGTGGGTGGCATGCATTATGTCATGTACCTCATCTTCCCTAATGCACCTTCTAAGTACTTGATCTGGTCCCTGTTTAAAAAGCATGCCCTCTATCCATGTATATGTGGCACGTTGTCTTATTACTTTTGTCCTTTCTTTATAACTGTAATGTTTTGGAAACTTCCTGGATACCAAATAGTTTGCTATGTCAGCAAACCATGGGATTTTTATTTATATGGCAAAAAGGTGCTCATCAAGGAAGTTATCTTGGACCAATTCATTATCTTTCCCATGTGTTAATATTGATAAAAAGTCCGCTACGACATTATGCTTGCCTGGTTTATCTATTATAGTGATGTCGAATTCCTATAGAAGTGGCATCCATTGAATAATTCTTGCACTGGTATTAGGCTTGTTCATAAGATATCTGATCGTTGAGTGGTTAGTATGGATAAAACTTTGGTATCCTATAATGTAATGCCTGAATTTGTTGATTGCATGTATGACTGCTAGAAATTCCTTCTCTATGATTGTGTAGTTGAGTTCTGCCCCAACCAAATTTTTGCTTATATAGTATATGGCATAGGCTTTCTTGTCTTTTTCTTGTCCAAGCACAGATCCGATTGCTTTATCTGATGCATCGGTGTGAATGTGAAATGGAATTTCCCAGTTTGGTCCTTGAAGTATTGGTGCTGTGATGGTTTTCTATTTAAGACTTTCAAAGGATGACATGCAGTTGCTTGTCCATATGAACTCATTGTCTTTTGTGAGAAGTGCAAACATGGGGGCAGCAATTTTGCTATAATTCTCAATAAACCTTCTGTAGTACCCTGTCTATCCAAGGAAGCTTCTCACATCTCTTTGTTTAATAGGTGGGGGCAGTGTTTTGATTAGTGAGACTTTGGCTTGATCCACCTCTATACCTCTCTGTGATATATGATGTCCTAGAACAATTGCTTCTTCCATTAACATCTTGCATTTGTCATTGCTTAGGCACAAGCTCATTTCAATACATTTTTTTAATACTAATTCAAGATTTTTCAACGCCTGCTCAAAGCTCTGTCCATAAGGTGTGAAATCATCCATGAATACTTCCATTTTGTTATTCAGAAAATTGGAGAAAATACTCAGTATGGCTCTTTGAAATGTTGTTGGGGCGTTACATAGACCAAAGGGTAGGACCCTATAGGCATAAGTTCCCCATGGGCATGTGAAGGTCGTCTTATCTTGATCAACTAGGTGTATTAAAATTTGGTTGTAACCACTGAAACCATCCAAGAATGAAAAGTACTTGTTTCCAGATAATGTATCCAACACTTGGTCTATAAATGGAAGTGGGAAATGATCTTTCTTTGTTGCTTTATTCAGCTCCCTGTAGTCCACACAAATTATCCATTTGCCTCCTTTTTTGGGCACTATGACTAGTGGTGAGACCCATTCACTATCGTATATTGGATAGATGAACCCTGCATCTAATAACTTTTGTAATTCCACTTTGACTATGTCTTTTAGTGCAGGGTTCAACCTTCTTTGTGGTTTCCTGATGGGAGTAGAACCTTCTTTGATGTAAATGTAGTGTTTGCATATATCAGGATGTATTCCTTTCATATCTGCATATGTCCATGCAAATGCTTTACTTTGTTGTGTTAGTATCTTCATCAATTTCTCTTCTTGCCCTGGTTCTAAATTGAAATTTATGTTCACTGTTTTGCTAGGGTCAATTTCCACGACTTTTACCTTCTCAATCTATTTTGGTAGTACTTCTGTCCATAAGTCATCCGTGTTCTGTTTTGAACTTTCACTTGTTTCTGTAGAAAAAAATTCTTGAATAACATGATTGTTAGGAGATATATTTTGTATAAATCTATCTATATGGCCATCTTCATCTACTGCCTTTAAAGATATTGCATCATCAATTGTTAGGATAGGTCGGAGGTTGTGATTTGGTGTGTTCTGGTAATCACCAGTCCAATTTTGATATTCTAACTCTGAGGATTTCATTGCTGGTGGGTAGATTGTGATTTTCTTCCTAGTATGTCCACTAGTGATGGTCATATTTCCTGATCGAAAACCTATGTAAGCATCCGCAGTTGCTAACCAAGGTCTACCTAGGATAATTGGATAGCCACTAAGTTTGCTTTTGATTTCGATTATTATAAAATCAGCTGGGTATTCCCAGGACTCGATATTGATCATAATGTCTTCTAGCATTCCTTAGGGCTTCACAGTGGACATGTCTGCTAGTTGGAGTACTATTGTGGTTGGTTTTACCATTGATTGGAGTCCCAGGTATAACATGGTTTCCTTAGTCATGACATTGATCGCAGCTCCTAAATCGATTAAGCTTTTATTTATTTGTTTGTTATTTATGGTGATGTTTACTACAAGACTACTAGGATCAAGATATTTAGGATTTATTATGACACCTAGCATCAAATCGGCCAATTGTCCCACTACATTAATAGTTGGTGGGTCACGCATCCTTCTTCCTAGCTTCTTTAGGAAATTTTCTCTAATGAATTTGTTGTCGATGGGCACATCCCTTATGGCTTGTAAAATCGTGATTTGGATGTTTAGGTGCTTGAATTCGTTTAAGATTGTATTCTCTTCCTATTCTTTTGTATTCCGGACAAGTTTTTCTGGAAATGGTGGATTTCTATTATGTGGAAGTGGTTGGGTTTCATCCTTGGGAGGTTCTGGTTCATCAGGATGTTGAACATAGGGTTCTGATGTGTGGTCTTGAGCTTTAGGTACAGGTTGTTGGATGTTGTGTGGGAATGTATTCTGCAACATTTTTCCAGATCGTAGGTTTATTTCGTTTATTTCTATGTTGTCTACAACATAAGTTGGGAATTGTGTGATATCAGTGTTATAAGTCTACTGCTGTTGTGGGGGCCTGTTATTATTAGGATTTGGAATTGGTTGGGCTAGAATAGGTGGAGGTCTGGGGGGTGGTTGAGGTTGTGGGGGTGGCATAATGAGTGGTTGTTGTAATGGAACCCTCCAATTTTATGGATGGGGGTACTGGTTTGCATAATTTGTGGTGGATGGAAAAGGTGGGGGGTATTGAGGATAAAACGGTGGATAATATGGCTGTTGATAGGATGGTTGATATGCTTGTTGGTTTTGTTTCCATTGGTTTTGATTTGGATGTTCTTGACATGGAGTCGGTGCAGAGTTCCAATTTGGCTGTCCTTGATTATAGTAAGTTTGATTGCTCTACTGATATGGCCTAACAAAATTATTCCTCCTTTGATTTATAAAACAGAGTTGTTCTATTGTTCCTTCAACTGCTGGGTCTTGAATAGCTTCCTTACATGAGGGTAAGAGGGGACATTTATCAGTGGAATGGTCATCGGTGCAGAGACCACATACTTCTATTGTGTTCAAGGTGCACTGCCCCTTCTCATGCTTCTTTCTACAACGAGGACAAAATACTGCCAAAGCTTGGTTAATTTTATCCTGTTTCTTTTTTATTTGAAGAGCATCAAGTTGCATGGCTAGGGATTGCAGTATGTCAGTTTTCATGTCATCCAGCAGGTTTCCTAAATCAGATTTTGTAAGTGTTGGTGTTGAGGATGATGATCCACCAGCGGTTGTATGTGTATCCCTTGTCCCATTCTTAGTTTTCCTAGATCTTGAGTAGTTCTTGAAGATTTGCAGGATCTGGTCAAAATATTTTTGGAATATATCTCCATCTCCAAGGATATTTAAGACTTCAAAATTCTCCTATTTTACACCTTTGAGAAGAACAAGCTTTAGTTATTCAGGATCCAATGTGCAATGGCTGGCTCGTTTGTAGCTGAGTTGAAATATTTGGGCATAATCTTCTAATGACTCTCTATTTCCTTGTTGCATCCTAAAGATTTCATCCCTAGTATCTTTGGCCTTGCAGTAGTCCCTATATTTTTCTAAGAATGACTGTTTCATTTGATCCTAGATAAATATACTATTTCCTTCAATGCGCATGAACCACCGAAGTGATAGGTCTTTCAGTGTGGAAGGAAAAAGCCTAAGCTTTTGTGCATCAATAGTGTAATCAAATGATCTGCAAACTACCTCAAATTCAAACAGGAATGTGTTGGGATCTTCTAAAGTCAAACCATGAAAGTTTGGCAGATTATTAGGATTGATGTTCTTCATTCTGGCATCTCCGAGAGGTATGCTTATGGGAAAGGTGAAAAGCTCCCTAGGTTCCTCCTCTTCGTTTTCCATCGAGGTGTTTGAGCCGGAACTGGTAGTGAAGTTACTGCTATTTGGATAGTATGTGGAGTCGATTCTGTTTTTAGAGTGTAGGAATTCAAACTGAGAATGGTCAGAACTTTTATTACCATTGTTGCTCATGGAATGCTTGGGCAGGAAGCAGCCAAACCTATCCCTTTGCCGATGAGGCATTCATTGGTAGAAGAAGAATTTATGTTTTTGTTTTATGTAATTTTTGTTTTCTTTTTGTGGTTTTTAGGTGATGTATCCTAAAAGATTTAGAACTTCCCTGGCAACGACGCCAAAAAGTGGTGAGCTCCCAATATGGATGCCTAATGAGGGAAACTATACCAACAACCTACTTTAAATGTCAACCCGGGGAACGTACAAACTTTATAGATGCATGCACTATCTGTGCTCTTATAGGATAATCTCTGTCACAGTTGGATGTCAGTATCGATGTTCTAAAGGTTGTCTACTAAATATGAAAACTGGTTATGCTATGGAATGAAATACGGGAAAGCAATAAATCTAATAAAAAGAATTAAAGTGCTGAAAGCAGTAAACCTGTTCTAAGAAATAAAGATACCAAAAGCAGTAAATCTGTTCTAAGAAACAAAGCAGTAAATCTATCTTAAATAATTAAAATGCTGAGAGTAAAGGGAATGATCTTATAAAATTACTTAATGCAGAATAATAAATCTAAAAATGGACATGCCATAACAGATCTATTCTAAGATTGGGGAAAATAAGGTTTGCCATTATGTTATGCCTAAAACTAGAATTTTGATCTAAACCATTTTAAATCCCAAGACTAAAATTGAAGTGCAATCGTTTCAAGCTATCCATCTACTACTAAAGAAATTGATCACGATGAGAAACAGTCAAAAACCTCAGATATAAACCATGGTATTGAAAGCAAAGTTGATACACATGCAATCGTTGATTCAAATATGCGTTGAAAGAAATAACCTACAGGACTACTGAAACTATTTTGCTATACTACATAATGTATTATAAACTACTATAGAAATAATGAATCATTCAAGTGCTTCCACATGCAATATAACTATTCATCAATGTAAAATGCCTAATTGGAAAAATATCTGCAAATAGGTATCTCCTGACTGTAATGTCCCCATTTTGACCCCCTTTGTATAAAATCGTAAATGATGTGAATATTGTAAGTTAATCATGGTGAGGAGCTCAAGGCCAAGGCCCCACCGTTGATTTAGCATTTTGTATCGGCAATTAAAAATAGATTCCTATGGTTCTTGTGCGAGATGGGCACAATGGAAATAAGACACCATGTAAATACGAATTTTAATGGAAAAACCCACAACCGGCTATGCAATGCAACAAAAGAGATGGGGCATGACTTTACAAGGAATAGGGAGGGAAATTATTCAAACCCTTGAGCCAAGGGTATTAATCCATGTGTCAATGGGGAAACCCATAAACCACCAACTACCATTTTTGTCTCATGCACCCAATCATTTAATTCTTCCAAGGAATTGGTTGGGGCAGTTAATGCCTTGGGAATGAAAGAGTATGGCAGCCAATTTCGTGCATGGGCAATCCATCAACTTGGAAAATCGTGTTTTTTCTTGTGGGGCAAGAAACCACCCACGAAATGGTGCCCAAAGCCATTCTAAACAGGCAGCCTTTGATCATTCACGCAGTGGGAGTTAGCTGGGGTCTTTCCATATACGTTTTTCATCAAAATCCTCCATTTTTCCATGCCTGGGAGTCGTTTTTGCATTACATAACAGTTGGGAGAGGAAGGCCACGAATTGGGGACTATGAGGGAGGTCGTTTTTGCCCTGAATGCCCAAGGACGTTTTTCTAAAAACGGATTGACTCCCCAGGGTTGTTTCCCAACTTCCCATTTCGTTTTTGTGGGTTCCCACGTTTTTCTGAGTTAGCTGAAAACCCATCTCATGCATCTCACTGTAAAAACGTTTTATCTTGCCCCATAATGGTGTTCTGCTGTTGTGTGCATCCTCGTTTTTGGTTTGAACCTGTGAATTGAAGTTTGGAGTGGTAGTGGGTAGAAGTGGCTTGATAAACCTAGTGGGGGAGGCAACCTCTCAAGAAGATCAAGAGGGCTTTGGTTACTCTTCTATGCATACCCTGAGAGCACTAGATAGGGAAGGTATGGCTTGAGGGACTG
This sequence comes from Larix kaempferi, assembly GCA_027924585.1. Taxonomy (NCBI): domain Eukaryota; kingdom Viridiplantae; phylum Streptophyta; class Pinopsida; order Pinales; family Pinaceae; genus Larix; species Larix kaempferi. The sequence goes on from BSBM01000157.1 coordinate 226,920, forward strand.
TACAGCAGTGAAAAGAATACTTCCTTGTGCTGGGTGTGTAGGTATTGTGGGTGCCAAGCTAGATAGATCTTGCAAGGTTATCCCTAGCTCTGTGCTGGAGCTCACTAGCTTAGCAACTCTTCCTTTCCATCTCCTAGCAGCCTAATAAACCCAATTGTAGATTGGCTTGGCTCATCCTGGTGTATGCTTGGCTATGTGTGAGTCTGTTGTTCCCTAGTTCCTTGTAGAGATCATGCCCAGCTCGGGGGTGGCAGAGGTGCTGAGAGATTGAGGAGCACACTGGCCTACGGTTGGGTGGAACGTTGCAGTTGCATAGCCAGTTGCGTGGGACTACTTTTGTATAAGATAAGTATTCTCTTGTATTAATTTGGCAATTATCATTTGATGAATAATGGAATGAATGCTGGGTGTGCTATTGAATTAAATTCCGCTGTGTTTTTCTTATGATTATACATTCCATACGTCTTTTATATGTTTTTAAAAAGTTTATGCATACCATATGATCTTTTATAATTCTGCCAAGGTCTCTATTTAATGACTGTCACAGAATGCTGAATGTATGTTAGATATCAGCATGATTTACTTTATCTCTGTTGTGTTCTATAGCATGCATATGTACATGTCCTTGTATCAATGAGTTTGATTTTAATGAATATAGGGCTAATTGCCCGGATTGAGCACTATGATCCTATCTATCACGCTAGTATGATAGAGGGGACATCACATTATGGTATCAGAGCTGCGTTGTAGCATTGGGCCTCTATGGGCCAAATCTGATAGCAATTACAATAAAATTGTTGTCTTATGAGTTTTGAAAAAAATTTGGTTTAAGTCTGTTTTTGAGAAAAAATTGTTTTAAGCCGTTTCGGGAAGTCGTTCCGAAATTTCGGAAAGGTTTCGCGAACCTTCCCGCAATTGCGGAAGAGTTCGGCGAACCTTCCCAAAATTGCGGAAGGATTCCGCGAACCTTCCCGAAATTGCGAAAGAATTCAGCCAATGGCTCCGAAACAGCGGAGAAAAAAATTCTTTAAGTAAAAAATTTTCTAAGTGTCGGCGTCGAACGAAAACTTTTTCGGAAGGAATTCTCTTCCGAAATTGCGGACGGAATTCTCTTCCGAAATTGCGGAAGGAATTCTCTTCCGAAATTTCGGAAGGATTCCGCGAATCGTTCCGCAACGCGGAAGAGTTCGGTGAGCCGTTCCGAAGTTGCGGAAGACTTCGGGGAATCGTTCCGCAACTGCGGAAGACTTCGCCGAATCGTTCCGCAATTGCAGAAGACTTCGGCGAATCGTTCCGAAGTTTCGGAAGCAATTCGCAAGATCATTCCGCAAAAGCATTTCCGAAAAAGTGCCCGAAATCGAGGAAGCATTTCGGCGGAAGCATTCCGCGAACGGCTCCGGAAATTGCGGAAGCCTTCTTCGAATGGCTCCGCAATTGCTGGAGCATTCGCCGAATGGCTCCGCAACTGCGGAAGCCTTCGCCGAATGGCTCCGCTCGGCAAATTGCCCCGCTATTGTGGAAGCGTTCGGCGAACTGCTCCGCAATTGCGGAAGCCGTCGCCGAACCACTCCGCAATTGCGGAAGCATTCCGCCAAGCGCCCCGCATTGCGGAAACTCTCGGCAAATCGCCCCGCCCATTGCGGAAGGCCAACCTCCCCGTGGTTGCGGCAGCATCCTGTGATTCGCCATTGCGACAGCATTTCGTGAATCTCCCGTTGCGGCAAGATTCAACAAACCGCCCATTGAGGCGTGATTCGTAAAAAAAAAAAAAAAAAAAAAAAAAAAAACGAGGGCGCTGCCCTCGACCCGCCCTGCTGTAGCGCAGGGAAGCCACAAAGGGGCAAGCCCCCTTGACCCCCTTTTTCTTTTCCCCTCAGCTTTCGTTGTTGTGATTTGATGAATTGTCAGTATGGCATTTTTCCACGTGCATGAAGTAAGTTATGAATTCTGAGAATATAATGGAGCTAACAATTGTGCTGATGAACACATTTCAGAGAGCCACAGTTACAGCAGGGTAACACTCTAGTTAATACAGTTGAAAAACTTTGGATCTTGGTTGGGCCAAGAAATGAACATCATGAATGACGCAGAGGATCCCTATGAACCTGAGACAGATGCCATGGGGGAAAATATACAGGTTGAAAATGCTGAAACAAAATCTAATGGGAGAAGAAGTCAAGAGACCCCACCAGATGTTGCAGCCACCATGAGAAGCCTAAGGGTGGAGTTACAAAGCTGTAGGGAAGATAATGAAAGGATGATTAAAGCTCAGGAAGAACAAAATCAGCTGAATGCAGCCATGCTACAGAGTTTGACATACATCCAAAGGCAAATAAACTCTGGGCATCAGATATCAAATCCCGAAAGGGGTGGGAGTAGCTCTAGAAGAAATTCCCGAAAGAGGACCAGTAGCCCAAGAAGAGTTTCTACAGACAGAACATATACTCCAGAAATCTCTTCTAATGAATCATCTGGCTCGGAAGAATCCACTGAGGGTTCAAGTTCTTCATCCCACAGGAGCAAGAGGAAGAAACACTACAAGAACAGTTCACATGGGGAATTTAAGAAGGCAAAACCTCCTACCTTTGATGGAGAAGTAAAGTCCGGTCAAGAAGCTGAGGCTTGGCTTCTTGGGATGAGAAAGTACTTCCAAGTCCAAGACTACTCGGGAAATATGAAGGCAAGGGTAGCCATCTTCAACTTGAATGGAAGAGCATCTATATGGTGGGAACACACCAGGCAAGTGAAGAAGGTCAATGAAAGGAAGATTGGGTGGAAGCAGTTCAAGAAATACTTCAAGCAGAAGTACCTCTCTGATAGGTACTATGATGATAAGATCAAAGAGTTCCATGAGCTGAGATTGGGGCAATCGACCATGGAAGAATATGCAAACAAGTTCTTGGAGCTACTGAGGTATGTCAAGTATATTCGAGATGATAAGGTAAAAATTCAGCGTTTCCTAAGTGGACTGGCCCAGTCATATAAAGATAGAATTGAGTTTGATGAACCTCGAACTCTAGAGGAGGCCATAAGAAAGGCCAAGTACTGCTTTGATCAAAACAGGAGCAAACCAGAGTTCCATAAGGCATGGAAGGATAAGAAAAATGAGAAGTTTGATCAAAGGAAGAAGGGGTTCAAGCCTCCTCAATTCCGGAATCAGCAAAGGCAGCCATCACAGGTTGTGACTAAGCCAACTAGGATGATGGGAGACAAGCCAAGAGATCCAAAGGAGCCAAGAGAACCACTTCAATGTTGGGGTTATGGAGGAGACCACATGCTTAGGAACTGTCCACATAGGAATGGGAATGCAAATCAAGTTCACAACATCCAAGGAGCTGGAACTGTGGGTCAAGTGGTGAGGACAATCCCTAGAATCTATGCAGCAGTGTACGACCGCCAAGCAGATCATCAGTCAACTGTGGTTGAGGTTGAAGGTAAGATTGCTAAGCAATCTGTTTCTATTTTGATTGACCCTGGATCTACTCACAGTTATGTCACTCCTAGAATTGTTGAGATGTGTGCTTTCAAGAAATTAAAGCATAGTAAATCTTGGTTAGTTCAACTAGCCACTAGAACCAAGAGAAAAGTTAGTGAAATAGTAGAGAAATGTCCATTAGAGATGGATGGGCTATTCACTTATGCAGATATGAATATTTTGCCACTTGGTTCCTATGATATTCTCATTGGAATGGATTGGTTAGAAGCACACAGGGTTAAACTTGACTGCTACAATAAGACATTTGAATGCATGGACGAAGAAGGAAACCCGAGGGTTGTAAAAGGCATTCCAAAGGTGACTTCTGTTAGACAGGTTTCGGCCATGCAGCTGAAGAAGTTCTGTAGGAAGGGATGTCAATTGTATGCATCCCACATTTTAGAGGCAACAGAGAATGAAACTCTGAAATTGGAGGACTATCAGGTATTGCAAGAATTCAGGGATGTTTTTCCTGATGAGATTCCGGGACTCCCTCCAAAGAGAGACATTGACTTTACAATTGAACTTGTGCCAGGAGTGGCACCAGTATCTAAGACACCGTACAGGATGAGTACCCCGGAATTGCTAGAATTAAAAATGCAATTACAAGAGTTGCTGGAAAAGAAATACATTAGGCCAAGTGTGTCCCCGTGGGGAGCACCTGTTCTATTTGTGAAAAAGAAAGATGGAACACTCAGGTTATGTATTAACTACAGGCAGTTGAACAAAGTCACCGTGAAGAATAAATACCCATTGCCCCGAATTGATGACCTTTTTGATCAAATGAGAGGAGCAAAGGTATTTTCAAAGATTGACTTGAGGTTTGGTTACCATCAGGTAAGAATCAGAGAAGAAGATATTCATAAGACAGCCTTTAGAACGAGGTATGGACACTATGAGTTTGTAGTGGTACCATTCGGTCTCACAAATGCACCAGCTACATTCATGTGTCTCATGAATAATGTTTTTAGCAAATATTTGGACAAGTTCGTTCTGGTATTCCTAGATGACATTCTCATCTATTCTAAGAATGAAGAAGAGCATGAAGAACATTTGAGAATGACAATGCAATTACTAAGGGAGCATAAGCTATATGCAAAGTTGAGCAAATGTGACTTCTATAAAGATAGAATTCATTATTTGGGTCACATCATCTCCGACGAAGGAATATCTGTAGACCCTGAGAAGATTGAAGCCATTATGAATTGGCCAACTCCTAGGAATGTGACTGACGTGAGATCTTTTATGGGCCTTGCTGGTTACTACAGGAGGTTTATCGAAGGATTCTCCAAGGTTGCTAACCCGATCACTTCTTTGCAAAAGAAGGGGATAAAGTTTGAATGGTCACCAAGATGTGAGGAAAGTTTTCAACGGTTGAAGAATCTTCTTACAAGTGCACCTATTTTGAAGATTGCAGACCCGGAAAAAGATTTTGTGGTGTGTACCGATGCATGTAATCAAGGACTTGGAGGAGTTCTTATGCAAGACAACCACGTGATATGCTATGAGTCAAGAAAGTTGAAGGAGCATGAGAAGAACTATGCTACTCATGATATAGAACTTGCAGCCATAGTACATGCTTTAAAGATGTGGAGGCATTACTTAATGGGAAGGAAATTTGAGTTAAGGACAGACCATTGTGGTCTGAAATACTTGTTTGATCAGCCAACTTTAAATGCTAGGCAAGCTAGATGGTTGGAATTTTTGTGTGAATTTGATTTCGAAATCAAGCACATAAAAGGGAAAGAAAACAAGGTGGCTGATGCACTCAGCAGGAAGGTACGTGAAATGCATGTGGCAGCGCTTAGTACTTGCCAACCAGATTTGAGGCAGCAGATTGTTAACCATATGGTTGAGGATAAAGTGTATGAGCAGATAAAGGGAAAATTGCAGCAGCAAAACCTTGAAAAGAAGTATGAAGGCTATCATTTGGAAGAAGGAGGACTTCTTACTTACAAGAATAGAGTCTATGTTCCAAATGCGGCAGATTTAAGGAGAATTGTTATGGATGAAATCCATAAAGCTCCATACTCTGGTCACCCAGGATATCAGAAAACAATTGCTACAGTAAGGAAATATTATTTCTGGCCAAGCATAAAGAAGGATGTTGCTGAATACATTTCTAAGTGCATGGAATGTCAACAAGTGAAGAGTGAACACCAACATCCAACAGGTTTATTGCTTCCAGTGCCAATTCCAGAATGGAAATGGGAAGTAATATCCATGGATTTTATTACAGGATTGCCAATGACTAAGAGACAACATGATTCCATCATGGTTGTGGTGGACAAGTTAACAAAGGCAGCACATTTTATACCGGTTAAGTCCACCCATAAAGCCGATGCCATTGCAAATATTTTCATGAAGGAAATTTTCAGATGACATGGGCTGCCTAAGGTAATAATTTCAGACAGGGATACCAAGTTCACTTCCAATTTTTGGAAAGGGCTCTTTGCAGATTTGGGTACACAGCTAAGCTTTAGTACCGCATACCATCCTCAAATAGACGGGCAAACCGAAAGAGTAAATCGAGTGCTTGAAGACATGCTCTGCATGTATGTAATGGACAAACCATCCAAGTGGGAGGATTATCTACACCTGGTGGAATTTGCATATAACAATGGACAACAAGCATCGTTGGGAATGAGTCCTTATGAGGCTTTGTACGGCAGAAGGTGTAGGACACCAGTGACTTGGGACAATCCAGTGAACATAATTGTACTTGGGCCAGAATTGCTTAAGGAAATGGAACAGGAGGTTGCAAGGATCCGGCAAAATTTAAAAGCAGCCCAGGATAGACAGAAAAGCTATGCAGATAAACATAGAGTGCATAGGGAATTCAATGTTGGGGATCACGTATATCTTAGAGTGAGATCAAGGAAGAGTTCCTTGAAGCTTGGGAGTTGTGCCAAGCTATCACCTAGATATTGTGGGCCATTTGAAGTGCTCGAAAGAATAGGACCAGTTGCATATAGACTTGCATTGCCTGCTAGCACTAAAGCTCATATTGTTTTTCACGTCTCTTTGCTTAAGAAATATGTACATGATCCTAACCATGTGATTAATTGGGATGTGATCCAGGTGGAACCCGAGGGAGAATTCCAAACCGATCCATTGTGCATCCTAGACAAGAAGGTAACATTGCTCCGGAACCGAGCCATCGGACAGGTAAAGGTGCAATGGAAGCACTACGGTCCCGATGAGGCTACATGGGAGCTGGAGGATGCCATGAGGGTGGCATATCCATTTTTGTTCAATTTTGATGAGCACTGAGGACAGTGCTAATGTAAGGGGAGGGGAATGTAATGTCCCCATTTTGACCCCCTTTGTATAAAATCGTAAATGATGTGAATATTGTAAGTTAATCATGGTGAGGAGCTCAAGGCCAAGGCCCCACCGTTGATTTAGCATTTTGTATCGGCAATTATAAATAGATGCCTATGGTTCTTGTGCGAGATGGGCACAATGTAAATAAGACACCATGTAAATACGAATTTTAATGGAAAAACCCACAACCGGCTATGCAATGCAACAAAAGAGATGGGGCATGACTTTACAAGGAATAGGGAGGGAAATTATTCAAACCCTTGAGCCAAGGGTATTAATCCATGTGTCAATGGGGAAACCCATAAACCACCAACTACCATTTTTGTCTCATGCACCCAATCATTTAATTCTTCCAAGGAATTGGTTGGGGCAGTTAATGCCTTGGGAATGAAAGAGTATGGCAGCCAATTTCGTGCATGGGCAAGCCATCAACTTGGAAAATCGTGTTTTTGCTTGTGGGGCAAGAAACCACCCATGAAATGGTTCCCAAAGCCATTCTAAACAGGCAGCCTTTGATCATTCACGCAGTGGGAGTTAGCTGGGGTCTTTCCATATACGTTTTTCATCAAAATCCTCCATTTTTCCATGCCTGGGAGTCGTTTTTGCATTACATAACAGTTGGGAGAGGAAGGCCACGAATTGGGGACTATGAGGGAGGTCGTTTTTGCCTTGAATGCCCAAGGACGTTTTTCTAAAAACAGATTGACTCCCCAGGGTTTTTTCCCAACTTCCCATTTCGTTTTTGTGGGTTCCCACGTTTTTCTGAGTTAGCTGAAAACCCATCTCATGCATCTCACTGTAAAAACGTTTTATCTTGCCCCATAATGGTGTTCTGCTGTTGTGTGCATCCTCGTTTTTGGTTTGAACCTGTGAATTGAAGTTTGGAGTGGTAGTGGGTAGAAGTGGCTTGATAAACCTAGTGGGGGAGGCAACCTCTCAAGAAGATCAAGAGGGCTTTGGTTACTCTTCTATGCATACCCTGAGAGCACTAGATAGGGAAGGTATGGCTTGAGGGACTGTACAGCAGTGAAAAGAATACTTCCTTGTGCTGGGTTTGTAGGTATTGTGGGTGCCAAGCTAGATAGATCTTGCAAGGTTATCCCTAGCTCTGTGCTGGAGCTCACTAGCTTAGCAACTCTTCCTTTCCATCTCCTAGCAGCTTGATAAACCCAATTGTAGATTGGCTTGGCTCATCCTGGTGTATGCTTGGCTATGTGTGAGTCTGTTGTTCCCTGTTTCCTTGTAGAGATCATGCCCAGCTCGGGGGTGGCAGTGGTGCTGAGAGATTGAGGAGCACACTGGCCTACGGTTGGGTGGAACGTTGCAGTTGCATAGCCAATTGCGTGGGACTACTTTTGTATAAGATAAGTATTCTCTTGTGTTAATTTGGCAATTATCATTTGATGAATAATGGAATGAATGCTGGGTGTGCTATTGAATTAAATTCCGCTGTGTTTTTCTTATGATTATACATTCCATACGTCTTTTATATGTTTTTAAAAAGTTTATGCATACCATATGATCTTTTATAATTCTGCCAAGGTCTCTATTTAATGACTGTCACAGAATGCTGAATGTATGTTAGATATCAGCATGATTTACTTTATCTATGTTGTGTTCTATAGCATGCACATGTACATGTCCTTGTATCAATGAGTTTGATTTTAATGAATATAGGGCTAATTGCCCGGATTGAGCACTATGATCCTCTCTATCACGCTGGTATGATAGAGGGGACATTACACTGACCTACGTGTTGGAAGGGCCCTCCCCAACCCATACTCAGGAAAGAATAAAAACTTAGAAACGCTGGCTAGAATTAATCATCAATCTCTTATTAAAATATAAACTCCATGTCAAAACAAAGGTCTACACTTCGCAGTATCGATAGGGCAGAAAACATTAAAACAATGTTTTTCTCAAAATAACAGCAGGGGCCTCTTGCTACCTGAGAGGTCCATATTTATATGATTTAATGTTGATCCTAATTGATTGTCAAAATGTCGATTCTTCTTGAAAGTGGGAGTACATCCTCTATAAATTAGGAAATAGGGCGCCGAGCTTGGTGATCCTTTAGTCTTCTACACGTCCATCCTTGAATGACCTTGAACCTGCTCAATCACACTTGTTTTCCATATAATTAGTTTATTTGATACACATTCTAACATACAAGAATAATCATAAAACAATTCCATTAAATAATTAAAGTAAAACATTTCCCCCCACAAATGAGTATGTTTCATCACCATTGCTTGAGTTTGGCTGCTGGAAAAAAGGTTATCAAATACCTGAAAACTTGACTGATCAATGAGCAGACCGCTCTACCTGTCTGGATTTTAAAGGATCTTTTCTATGTGAAGTTTTTCAAAACCTACTTAGAGCATCCCAGGATGTTACGAGCACACCGCTCTACCTTTCTGGATCTCAATAGAGCATCCCAGGATGTCATGAGTACACCGCTCTACCCGTCCAGATTTTAAAGGATATTTTCTATGTGAAACCATAGAAAAACCTACTCAGAGCATCCGAGGATGTTATGAGCACACTGCTCTACCTGTCTGGATCTCGATAGAGCATCCCAGGATGTTACGAGCACACCCCTCTACCTGTCTAGATTTTAAAGGGTCTTTTCTATGCTACCTGCACAACCTATCCACAGCCATGGAGCATCAACCCGATACTCACCATACATCATCCTGATGTACATCATCACATGATCAACCTGATCATCATCATAGCATCAACCTGATGTGTATCATTTGGAGCAATATCCTGAAGCTCATCATCTGTGATCATCCTGATCAAACAATATATCCATCTGATGCATACAAAGTATCTACCTGATAGATATCATCATACATGATCTACCTAATCATACAATGCATCCACCTGATACATACATAAGTACATGATATCCCTGATCATACAATGCATCCATTTGATACATACATAAGCACACGATCTACCTGATCATACAATGCATCCACCTGATACATACATAAGTACATGATCTACCTGATCATACAATGCATCCACCTAATACATACATACGTACATGATCTACCTGATCATACAATGCATCCACCTCATACATAAATTCATGATCCAGCTGATCATATCAAGCATCCAACATGATGCTTACACAAATATATCAAGCATCCAACATGATGCATATACAAATACATGATCAAACTGATGCAAATACAGAGCAGTAACTAGAGCATCGTCCTGATGCTCATCATCTAGCGCTTACATCCAAAACCATGGGAAGGATCGTCCCCTCACCATGCTTGTAATCGCTCCTGTAATGTGTCCATAACTTCTTCCCCGAAGTGTCGTCAATCTGAAGAACACCAAGCCTCTCTTTGAAGTACTCAAACTTCACTCTGGATAGTGGTTTCGTCAACACATCTACAACCTGCTCATCCGTTGCAACATACAGGAGCTTCACTGCTCCATTCTGCTCCATATCCCTAATACAGTGATATTTGATCTCAATGTGCTTCGACCTATCGTGGAACACTGGACTCTTAGACAACTTCACACAACTCTGGTTGTCACAAAAGATACCAGTAGCCTCCAATGGGAGATCAAATAACTCAGACAGTAGCTTCCGGAGCCATACTACCTCACAACTAGCCAAACAAGCTGCAATATACTCTTCCTCGGCTGTACTCAGTGCTACGCAGGACTGCTTCCTGCTAAACTAAGAGATCACACTCGATCCCAGACTGAAGCAGCACCTAGATGTGCTCTTCCTATCTGCAGCACTGCCTACCCAGTCTAAATCAACATAACCCTGCAAGTTAAACTTTTGATTCACATCATACTTGAGCCCATAATCAATTGTACCCTTCAGGTACCTCAGAATATGCTTTATAGAAACCAGGTGAACACCTATGGGATCCGTCAGGAACTGGCTCAATGTGTTCACCGCAAAGCAAATATCTGGTCTAGTGTTCGTCAGATACATCAAAGACCCAATCATCTGACGATACACTGTGACATCAACTGGATCATATGAAGCATCACACAAAAGCTTCAGGTTCGATGCCATAAGTGTGGCCATGGCCTTGCAGTCCATCATCCCAAAGATCCCATCTACACTTTGCCACACCTCCATGCCTAGAAAATAGTGCATCATCCCCAAGTCCTTCATCTCGAACTCGGTAGCAAGCTTCCTCCTGGTATCGGCAATCAATCCATCCTCACCTGTAACAAATAGGTCATCCACATACAGAAGTAATATCACAATATTTCCTTCCTCAACCTTGTAGTAAAGGTTGGAATCTGCTTTACTCTCAGTAAATCCCAAATTGGATAGAAAGCTGTCTATCCTACCATACCAAGTCCTAGGAGCTTGCTTCAAGCCATACAAGGATTTCTTCAATTTGCACACATATGACTCTCTATCATGTGTCTCAAAACCAAGTGGTTGCTCCACATACACTTCCTCCTCGACTACACCATTCAAGAAAGATGTCTTGACATACATCTAGTGTATCTTCCATTTCATCATTGCAGCCAAGGAAAGTACCGATCTGATGGAAGTGTACCTGGATATAAGAGCAAAAGTCTCTTCATAATCAATCCCGTCTTTCTGGGAGAAGCCATGAGCTATAAATCTCGCTTTGTATTTCTCTATGCTGCCATTTGCAACATGCTTGATCTTGTAGATCCATTTGGAAGTCACAACCGACTTCCCTTCAGGTCTTGGGAATACATCCCAAACATCATTCTTCATGATCGACTGGTATTCCTCGACCATGGCATCCTTCAATCTTTCTTTTCTGCTGCTTCTTCATAACTTGAAGGTTCTTTGTTCATAATATCACAGAGTAGGGAAACATAACTGGTATGTGATCTAGTCCTCTTCCTTTCTCTATGTTCTTCTTCTGGAATGCCATATCTTTCTACATCTTGAATGAGCTCTCTAGCCCATGTAGGATTCCCCTTGTGAGAGTTCTTATCACGCGGTGGATCTATAGGTATTTGCAAATCTTCAACTTCACGATCTGGTTTTGGAATTGCTTCATTCATGGTGGTGTCTTGAAATCTAGTTTCCTTTGGTTCTTCATGATCTTCAACAGGTGTCTTTCTTGACTTGATGAAAGCTGAGTCTTCATCAAATGTTACATCCCTACTGACATCAATCTTCTTGAACCCTGGAAAGTATATTCTGTAAGCCTTCGATCTTTCACTATACCCCACAAAGATGTCCTTCTTTCCTGAAGGATCTAGCTTTGTCCTCTTTTCCTTTGGAACATGTGTATATACTGGACAACCAAATATTCTAAGATGGTTGACTTCAGGTTTCTTACCATAGAATGCCTCTTCTAGTGTCTTGTTGTCCAAAATCTTGTGAGGTGTTCTGTTCTGCACATATATAGCTGTCCTAGCTGCTTCTACCCAAAGATGCATAGGCAGATCCTGGTCATGCAGCATTGCCCGTGCTACTTCCATGATTGTTCTATTCTTCCTTTATGCAACTCCATTTTGTTGTGGATTGTAGGGAGCAGTCAACTCCCTCTTAATACCTGGATCACTGCATATCTTCTTGAAATCACCTGAAGTGAATTCTCCGCCATTGTCGGATCTGAATGTCTTGATCTTCTTATCAGTTTGATTTTCCATCAAGGCTTTGAATTCCTTGAACTTATCAAACACTTCATCTTTATTCTTCAAGAAATAAAGCCAAGTATTCCTAGAGAAATCATCAATGAAAGAGACATAGTATACATACCCACTCAAAGAACTGGATGACATTGGACTGCATACATTAGAGTGGATAATCTTCAAGATTCCTTTTGCTTTGCGTTCACTACTTGGAAATGCCTTCTTAATGTTCTTTCCTTTTGTACATCCTTTGCAAACACCTTCATGCTTTGTCTTGATTTCAGGAAGACCCTCTACATCTTTGCTTGCAATTGGTAGTTCTCTATAGTGCACATGTGCAAACCTTCTATGCCAAAGTTTACTTGGCTCCATGGATTCATGTACCATGCCATGTTTAGGTTGTCCCTTCAATTTGTACAATCCTCCCTCTTGCTCTCCAATCACTACTGCATCATCTATACTTTTACCCTTTGGCCACATTAGGACTTTGCCATCTACAAATGCAACCCTCATGCCTTTTGCATCCAATGCAGATATGGAGAGTAGGTTCTTTTTTAGCCCAGGTACATATAGAACATCTTTCATCTTCAAGGACTTCCTAGAGTCTAGGTTGAAGGAAGCTTCACCACTTCCCTTGATAGGATATTGATAGTCATCCCCAAGTTTCACTTTATGGGGTGACTCATGTTCATATAGATTTGTAAAAGATTCTTTAATCCCATTCATGTGTTTGGAAGCCCCACTATCAATAATCCAATCATTACATCCATGAGAGATAGTACCTATGAGAGCAGAGATTAGAATATATTCATCTTCACTTGATGAAGCATCACTTTCTGCCCTAGCCTTCTTCTTGGGAGGTTCATCATCCTCAACAGCATGAGCATGAAACCTCTTCTTGTTGTACCTCCTCTTCTTGTTGAATTTGTTGTTGTTATCTTTCTTCTTCTTGGGACAATTTGAAGCAAAGTGTCCTACTTCATTGCAATCAAAACATCGAACATGAGATAGATCTTTCTTCTTGTGATGAGAGTGAGAATGATTCTTGTTATGATATCTCTCCCTCTTAAACTTGCTTCCCTTGGTGTGTGCTATGAGAGCTTGATATTCATGCCCCATCTTTTCTTCTTGGGCCACAAGCCTTGCTTCTTCTTGTGAGCATTCCTCCCATAGTTTATTGAATGAGATCAACTTCCTCGCACAGATTCCTTGGATGAAGGAGTCCCATGACCTAGGTAGGCCATTCAATGTGGTCATGACAACTTCACCATTGTCCACTACTTCATCCACAGCTTCAAGTTGTTCCTTGATCTGAGAGACCTTAGAGAAATAAGATTGAATGGTCTCTCCATTCCGAAGCTTTACCCCTTTCAATTGGTTCCGCAAAGTCATTTTCTGATTTATGTTCTTCCCTTCAAATAGCTTGGTTAGGGAATCAAACATCTCCTTGGGTTTATTTAGAGATGACACATTTGGTATGAGATGGTATTTGATAGAATCAGCAATGATCCTCTTTGCCTTGACCAAGTTCTTTTTATGTAAGGCCTTAACCTCTTCTTCCTCTGGGACAGGGACCTCAGAACTTATGTAGGTGTCCAATTCATTTTCTTCCAAGATTAACCCAATCCTATACTTCCATGCTCGAAATTTATCATCCCCTTCAAGCTTATCCTCAAGCTTGGTGTGGTGAGACATCTTAAAGAGTACTTCAAATGGAAATAGAAAATATTTAGGTCTTACCACTTGATTTGTAGAAATCTAGATCTGGTGTTGGATTAGGGTTTGTCAGAGAAACCCTAAAAATTCAAAATGTGAATTTCAACTTTATGAAAGGATAGAAAGATGCACCTTGATGAGCTGATCATCCTGGTATATTCTGAATTTTAAATCTGCAAAGTTTCACCCTTTAGAAATGCCTTTTAGTATTCCCAGATTCACTAGGGAGGACCTTGAATTAGGGTTTGAGTTTCCCAGAGCTTCACCCAACCAAAAATATTGATCCAAAGCTCTAAACTTCGATTGTTTCAAGGCTCTTCTAGCTATGTCCTCAGATTTTAGAATTTCCTATTTTTGTGGAAACCCTAATTTTTAGGGCCAAAAACGAAAGTGCCCAGAATTGAATTCTGATTGGACAGAAAGATGCTCCTTGATGAGTAGAGTTAATCTACCTTGCTGCTTTTCCAAAATCTGTGGAGAGAAACCTAATAAACAAGAAACCCTAGTTTTTGCCACTACACAATGTCTTCTTCTCAGGTTAGCTCTGATACCATGTAAAAATTTTTAGCATTAATTCAACATACTCTAGGATCTTTACTGAGAGAATAACATGTATAGGATATCAAGTATAACAATGCATATCAATCACACCAAGCAATCACATGAGACAATAGACACATAGAGTTTCATTGGGGAAAACCATAAAGGTGAAAAACCCCACAACTTCCTTAGAGATAGAAAGAGCAATGATACAACCAAAGTACAAGAGATAGTCTTCTCCTAGCAGCTACTCCTCCTCCTCAACTAGTGCGCCACTTTCCGAGTGATGTAGAAGTGAATAATGAGATGAACAAATAGAAATCTCTCGCTCTCTATTTATACTTGTTCCGACTTGCCTAATTCACTAGCAGGGCTGACTTCTCTAGAAGAGTCTAATAACCCATGGCTACATTAATCTGGGCCGACCCCACACTTGGTGGTCTAATAAACTATCACAGCAAGTTATGACACTTGTGACACTTGTCAATACAAATGATGACACTTCCGTATAGAGGAATAATAACATCTCTATAGGAGTACAATATACATAGGCGAAATACATTCTGAAGTTACAATTACATCAACAACTATATGCTTTAGGGTTGGATTCATTCTTCTCTGGGGCTACCTGACAGGAGGTATGTTTGTATATGTGTAAATGTGGTGAATACAATTATCTAGGTGTATACCCTTCATATTAGTGTATTCCCATGCAAATGCTCTTGTTTGACTTTTAAGAACTTTAAGAAATTGTTTTTGCTAACTCTCATCTAAACCTGCATTTATCTGTAGAAATTTTTCAAGACTGACCTCACAAGGTATGGTATAGGATCCTATATGTTCGTTGATTGCAAAGACACAAGGTGAGTTTGTAAATGTGGAGAGGCTCTTGTTCTCTTGGAATTCATCTCCAAATATTTGATCAAGTTGGGAAAAATACTGGGGAAAGTCTATACATGTTGTGGATGAGACAAATTGGTTCAACACATTTTCCGTATTTTGTTCTTGAAGTGCCGAGGAGAAATCACTAACAAGGGAAAGTTCTTCCAAGTTCTCATCCCAAAAAGGACAATCTAACCAAAACAGGTTTTCGGTTACTGGTTGTGCTAGTGGGTATAAAGCGATTTTTCTTGTAGATAACCCATCAAAGATGAGCATTTCTCCATCCCTACATCATATAAATGCATTAGCAGTGGCTAGCCATGGTCTTCCCAGAATACTAGGGTATCCCTTGGAAGGATCCTTTGATTCTATGACCATAAAGTCCACAGGATATTCCCATGAATCCACTGATACAATGATATCATCTAGGATCTTAGCAGGATGTACCATAGTATGATCTGCTAATTCCAACATTGTTGGGGTAGGGCGGAGAAACTGTCCTAAATGGAGAGTTTATAAAACTATGGTAGTCATCAGGTTAATAGCAGTCCGTAGATCATAAGTGTGTTTCCTATCGCAGTTTTATTGATGATAACAGTTACCACAGGATTTCCTGGATTTGTATACTTTGGAATTCTAGGTTGGTTTGCTATGTAATCTGACATTTCACCTATGACATGGATTGTCGGAGGGTCTTTTTGCTTCTTACCTGGCCTTTTAATACAGAGTTCCTTTATCACTTTACTATAAATTGGTATGTATTTAATGGCTTGTAACAAACGGGTCTTGATACAAATATTTTTCAATTCGTTAATAATATCATACTCTGGAAAATTTGCAGGTTTCTCTATTGCTAGACGCTCTGGATATGGGGGTAATTTTTCTCCTGGAGTTGCTTCTTTCTGAGAGGGGTCATGTGTTGGAAATTTTGGAATAACTACATTTTCGAAAATGGCGTCATTTAATATTTCAGTTGGTATGTCTTTTTGTTCATTCTCTTTACTAATAACGACTGATGATTTGGGCTGATCTTGCAAAAATATTCCAGACCGCAGTTGAATCTCATGCACTAGTGCGGTCGAAATAACATACAATGGAAGAGGTGGCAACCCAATTCTTTTAAGAGCTTGAGTTAGTATATTGTTAGGATTTGGTATCAGTTGTGCAGGCAATATTGTGGGTCTTGGGGGATTCATATTCTGGAAATTGTGAGGCTGATGTGTGATAGGGGGTACTGAAGGAGGCACAAATACAGGAAAAATTTGCTGGATATTCGGTGGATAAGAATAGTTAGGAACAAGAGTAGGTGGATATTGAGAAGATGCTTTTCCCCTCCACCCTTGTGATCATTGTTGATGTTGAGCATTTTGAGGAGGATACTGAGGTGGCCAGGTTTGCCAATTTGAGGTGTTCCATTGTTGAGGTGGTTGATAAGGGTGACAATAGGGAAGAAATTGTAATGATGGATCATGATATGATGGTTGGTCTCTAGGTTTCCAAGGCCTCCTAAATGTCTCACCCAAATTTCCACTCTTACATACAGCTTGCAACCCAAGCAACAATGGACAATTATCAATTGGATGTTCTTCTGTACAAAGGTGACATACTGAAACATTATTCAATGGGAATTCCCGTTGGAGATGTTCAGTTCTACACCTAGGACAGAAAACACTCATTGCTACACGCTCTTCATCTTGTCTCTTTTTAGTTTGTAATGCATCTAATTGAGAACCCATGGCTCCTAAAATATTTGTTTTGAAATTTTCTAATAGTTTCCCCAATTCTAGCCTTGTAACTCCACCGGGACTGGATGTATTTCCTTTCAGGTTTCTAGTATAAGATTCCCAAAAGTGTCTCCCACTTTTCCCTCTACTCCTAGAGTAATTCCTACACAAGTCACAAATTTGTGAAAAAGACCTATGTGAAATATCTACAACTACCATGAGGTTAATATTTTCTAAAAACTCTTCTAAAATTCCCTTAAGTAAGAGTGTTCTTACTGCATTTTCTCGAACATCACTATATTTTGATTTATGTAACACATAGTTAAATCTTTCGAGATAGTCATCTAGGCTCTCATCTTCAAGTTGTTGTATTTTGAAAATGTCATTCCGAGAGTCCTTAGGTTTATAGTAATCCTGATATTTCTGTAGAAATGCAATCTTCATGTCTTCCCAAGTTCTAATGCTAGATTCTCCTAACCCCATAAACCACCTAAGAGTGGAATCTTTCAGTGTAGTAAGGAAAAGTATTAACTTTTGTCCATCTTGTAGGTAGTTATAGCTCCTACACAGAATGTCAAATTCGAACATAAATGTATCTGGATCCTCACTACTCTTCCCATAAAAGGTCGGTAGCAAGGAGGGAGGGATTTTTTTCATGGTTACGTCTTGTGCAGTGTCTAAGATAGGGAACCCAAAAGTATCTTCAGTTCTAACCTCTCCCTCTTCTTCATCTTGTCAGACATGATCTTCATTTTCATTCTCCATGAAGACTTGATTTCCAAAGAGAGTGTACCTCGGTGGTTCCTTTATTGGTGACTATGGTATCTCCTAACATTCTGTTTCAGGGAGAGTATTTATCCAATGAGAAGAGTTGTCATCTATGCGAGATTCCATCTCTACAGGGATTGTAGGTCCTATAGTTTATGTTTCTATTTGTGAAACAATTATGTTTGCATAGTTTTCAAAAAGACCATCTATCTGTGAGGGAACAACAAAATCTACCAAATTCAGACCCCCTACTAGTGAGAATGTTGTGTCTTTGGGTTTTGAAACTAATGGAGGATTAATAGGTTCTGATGGTTTATCTTTTTGAGATTCTTCCTTCCTACGTTTAGTTTCATTATGAGACTAAGGTTCTCCTAGTGGTGTTTCTTTATGAACAGACTTCTCTGATGTCTCTATGGTTCCCCCTAAATGGTTTCCAAAAAGGATTTCCTTAGATTTCCAAGCGGGACTATCCCCTTTAGGTGTTTTGCGATACCTTTCTGCAAAATTAGTAGTTGGGGTGGCACGCCCCCCATAAAGGTTAGTAGGAATTTTAGTGTTTTGGGGACTAGTTTTAATGTATCTACCTTTTAAATCTCTAGGTCTATTCATGAAAACAAAGCTAAAACCAAAACAAATTTTAATTACATTACTAATATTGCTAGGTTTTGGGGATGCATGTTATAACAGATGCACAGGTTCTTACCTCTCGTCTTACCGCTCACCCACCACTAGCCTATCTCTAAGTTTCAAAAGGAAAATTCTACCTATCACTAAGGTTTAGAAAGAAAATTATACCTATCTACAACTCCTCGGCAACGACGCCAAAATGTTGGGTGTATTATTGTCTTAATGAATTCACCAAATATTTAATTATCGATCAGGGTTGGTAATCTTAGAGTTGTGGCAAAGTATATGCCGAGGTAGAAGGATACCTAAGATATCAGCTCGACCGACCTTAGAAATTTTTAATAATGAAAAGATCGAAATATCTTTCAAAATGAAAAAACGAGTCAAACATCAGAAATACAACTACTAAGCTGATTAGACCTAACCAAACCAATAGATCAGAATAGTATCAATCTATACTACTCTACTCTATGAACAATAATTGAAAAGATAAAAACAATACTATTCTAGGAAACAAGACTTGATCAAAAGCAAACTAGTCTTATGAAAATGGAAACTACTGATCAATTACTCAAACTCTAATCTAAGAATTAGAAAGACTAGCTACCATGTAATAACTATGAACAAGTTTAGAAACCTATGTATGAAATGATTCAGTTTAAAACTAACTATGTAAAGACAAGAAAATTATACTATCTTAAGCAAGGTTACAACTACTTAATGAACCTAAGGAATTCAACAGTTAAACTACTCATTCATTTAACAAACACTCAAAACTAAGCTAAGCTACCTAATTCCATTCTCCTTGAGGATTTTGAGGAAATGTATCAAATGTGATAGGAACTGGAGAAAATTTATTGAAATGAATTTCAAATGTGACAGAGAAACAAAACAGAAGTAAATCTAATTTAACCTCTACAAAGAGATGTAAGCTAAAAAGTGACCAATTACAATTGATTTTAAACATTGTAATATATTCTTTATCCATAAGCAAATGACACTTAAAAACTAGCTACAGTACTTGAAATGAAATGTTGATTAACAAAAGTACAAATCCTAAGTTATTTGATCTTTAATGATTACTTGGAATTAAAACATGAAATGTTTATCAAACTCATGTGCATGCCTATCAACATCAAATGATATCTATAAATACTTCAAACTAGTTTATGAAAAATTAACTATAAGAAAAAACAAACGAAACTAAGTACAAGACAATAACTTAAATGACTAAAATCAATATCAACTTGTAATCAAAACCTACAACAGAAAAACAAAATGTTCTTACTCTACCTCTACTGCAAATCAAACTATCTTCTAAGACAACTATGAAAGTGCAATAAAGCTGATCTATAACTTGAGAAGAAAACCTATATTAAACCAAGTTATGAAAACTCTTAGATATTGAAAACTAATGCATCTATATAAAACACACATGAAATTATTAAACTTTGATTGAGACTAATTCCTAATCTATTCTATCTGCAAAAATGAAAGAACTTGAAACAATGAAATTAAACCAAATCAGAACACTATGTAAATAAAAGTGAAAGACTAATTAGGAACTTGAATGAAAACTGGAAATGAAATACTGAACTAATTTAGAAATAAGACAAACTGAGATTTAACAAGGTCTATGATAACATTGTAAACAAGTTCAAGTTAATCTAGGTCCTAGGTATGAAAGTAAGTGAAAGTAACTCATAAACTACCTAAATCATAAGCAAACAACATTTATACTACTTCAACTTAAACCAGAACTATTTCTCATTTGAATGGTAAAACATATGTTGAATGTAAATGAATTTCATCATTAATAAAGCTGAAATGAGATATGAAATGTTAAGGGTGGATTCAAATCCCAAACTAGCTACAGAATGTGATGAAGTACTGGAAAATCAACCTATATCCTAGCTAACTATCTTTGCATAAAATGAAATACTAGCAATTCTGGAAAATTCTGTCTAAATGCAAATGAAAGGTTGAAAGAAGGTCTAAAAGGTAGTCTCAATGGATGGTGAGAATGGCCGGACGAATGGGTTCTGAAGGCATAAATTGCATAAAAATGCAGGAAATTATATGTTATAAACAACAAAGTGTCACCTATAGGAAACGAACTACTTGCTTGCAGAAACGAAATGACTTATAGGAAAACGTAATAGATACATGCAAAAATGAAATGACTTGGCTGGAAATGTAAAAAGAAACTGCTGAATATACACAAATGGAACCTCTGATTGTTGAGAGGCCCTTCCCAGCAATAGGGGTTTATCTCGTAAGATACTCAGTCACCAACCATTAATAGAAAATTATCATCAATAGCTAAAACACAGTCTTTCTATTAAACTGAGCAAAGTTACACGTCTTTTTCTCTATCTCTCTGCATGCATTTCTCAACCTGAGATGTCATTATATAGTTTTTACAATGGGAGAGTAGGTCGACCCTTTCAATGGTCGACCTCTCTAAAAATAGGAGGTCTTAACAGCTACAAGAACGGTCCATTAAATTGCACAGACCTGTTGATGCCTTGGGGGTGCAGGGTAAGTGCAAAGTGCTAGAATGGGTTCCAAGGCACACAACAGGGGATGAAAACCCAGCCAAAGGCTTCAGTTAATCCTACGCAATATTTACCCTATCCTCGAGCTGTTTGGTGTGGTAATCACCCACGGATATTTGGCCTCCGCTGGAACTCTAAGAGTAAAAGGTTTGATCTTTCAAAGCTCAGTTTTCCTATTGAGGAAAACAAAGTGTGATAGCTGGTTAACAAACCTAACCTAACCTACCTAGGGAAAGAATCTATCCTAAGTCAGATCTTCCCCAAAGAGGAAAAGTTGATAATGTGCAGATCAGAATTGAAGTATGATAAACAAGTGATCAAGTACCTTAAATAGAAATGTCTTCTGGTTCTTCACTTGTTAATTAAAGTTTTATCAATTAAGAAATTAAGTGACAATCCTTCAAAGTGTTTAAGCTCATTCAAATAACTGATCTATAATCATTGTGTTAATTGAAAAATTAACAATTGATTATGCATATTTAATTGCATAAAATCATTTGCAGAAATGTAAAAGTAATAACTGTTCAATCAAAGAAATTTAACAGAACAATCAATAGCTTGGACCTAACATACAAAAAAATCAATATGAAGGCTTTGTGCAGAAATAAATAACCTACAAAAGATTAAATACATTTAAACCGATGACAATCTGAAACATTTAAGTCAGTGATTCTCAAAGAAATTTGAAGAGCTCAAGAAGGTGGAGAAAAGATAACTTTACTGCATATAAAAGTCTTGTACATAAATTACACTGGCTCAAATAGACAGAGAATCTTATGTCCATACTCCTACTGAATCAAAATTCCAAAATTCCCAACCCCTTGCTAAGGGAAATTCTACCGAAATAGAAATTACAAAATCGGCTCCAATCGTCGATGCAAGAAAACTTGCTATTTTCCAGCATGAAGTATTTTCCGCCACCTTATCACCCAAAAGATCTTACAAAGACTCATTCTTTAATTAGATAGGGTCTCATGGCACCATAAAAATTCAATAACAGATTGTTCATTATCTTCGACAAGTGGCATGGTTTGTGAAACATCTGCTGTAGGAAATTCGGGATCAGGTAATTCATGGTAAAAAACAGAGAAATCAATTAAAGGATTTACTTCAAAAATAGTGGCCAGTATGTCAGGTTCTCCATTGATTATAAAGTCTTGTATGAGATCATCATCAAGGTCAGCTGGTTCTCCCAGAACTTCCTTGCTCTACTTCATAGAATTTTGCACATAGGAAGATAACGCTTCAAAGTCCTCTTCACTACTGCCGCTGCTAAGATCAGGAACACCTGCATCAAATGGTGGTGACAATGTTTCTTGATACAACAAGGGGTAAATTTCCTCATTATCAACATGAATATTAGAAGGTTCACCTCTTGCATGAAAATTACTCATCCTGGATAGATTTTAGATGACAAGATGCCCAGAACACTGCACAGAATGTTTCCTGTTACAAAAAGCAATGAACAATGTAGAATCTTCAAGTTAATTGCTATTTTAAGACCAACAAGTAGGGTGATGTTGATTGAGCGAGGCAATATGCAATGATTAAACTTACGTAGCGAACCCATTATAATTACTTCAACTGTCATGAAAAAGCCGAGATTTTGAGTTTAAGCTTGTGTGAAGTACAGACTCAATTACTGCTTGCATGATTTTGAATTGCCTTTACGATCACATCGTTATAGGAAACTTCCCATCAATAATTATAACTGGTAATTAATCATGGAAACGGAGGCTACGGTGATAGAATTGATCCGCAAAAAATCTTGATTAGGAGTTCCAATACACAGGTGATCATTTCTTCACACGTAACACATTGGATCAATTTGATCCAAATTCCATGAGAACGATAGAAGCTTTGAAGTCGGAAATTAAGTGAAAAGACATGATCATTAAGAAGCGGGAGAAAAATGACAAATTGTCAAAACTCAAGACCAGACAGGCGAACTTAAGGCAGAGCAATGGTGTCCATCCAACAAGAAGCAACTGATAGTCTTGTAGTAGCATACACTGTTATAAATTATACAGAAAAATGATAATTTGGGAGAACTAGTTTTCAACAGACAAAATAGCGCATCCTGACTTAATTGATTACCCAAGATCAACATGACCATAAGTTCATAACAATGGACGGCTGTGATTAGCTAGAGCGGGATGCGGAATCGAATTCAAATATGTTCATGAAGTTTTTATTCAAAGATTCCGCAAGCCAAAATCTGAAAGTACGGATTTGCGGGTTGCGGGTTCACAAACAATGAAAGTAAAAAAAAAAAAAGGATTTCCAACAGCCGAAAACCTACTGTGCGGGTGGTGGATTATGGAAATTTAAACTATGAAGAAAAATAATTATTCCGAAAGCCACATCCCGAAACTATGGGTTGCGGGTTTCAGAAGCACACACCAGACAAAATGGACACCATGATCCTGCAAGCCGAATGCCGCAATTGCGAGAATCGGGTTTCGGGGTGACCACTTCCGATTTTATTGCAAATCAACTCTGCTATCAGCAAACGTCAGACTGCGAAGTGAAAAGTCATTAGAAATCAAAACTTAAAATAACGTTCTCGCAACCCGCATCTATCGGGTTGTGGGTTTCGGAACCTCAAACTGTTGGTTTTCGGGATGATGAGAATGATCAACAAAGCACTCAACTTTTGGGTTTCTCCAGACCAAAATACTTTGGAAAACATAAAGAACAGTAATAACCAAGCAAACCAAAGGCATGTATGACAAAATTCTAATATTTACAAAATGACTCACCCAAACACCTTAGTGTTTATTAAGATCGGGGCTCCCATGCTTAAATAAGCATGGGATCTGTTGTGGCCACAACAAGACCATTTTCCTTCTTTCGTGGGCGTTGATTCTCTTTGACATGGGAACTTGATGCATTGTCAGGCTGGGCAAGTGGAGATGCAGATATTCTCAAACAAGGGCTCACAAACCATAAGGGCCACATCGCCAACAGAACCCATGTCTTCGTTTTTTCTTTTAATGCCTCGGAATATGCTAACCAACGAATCCGAGGGTGCGAACAGAGGTCTGAACAATGGTCCGAATGCGATTAGGTGTATTGAACGTTAACACATGTCTGAATGAGAGTCTGTTTGAAAACCATAACCTGCAAAATGAAGTCTATGTGCCAAACAAGTCGAGAGATGCTAAATTAGTGTTAATAAACCACAAAATAATGATAATCAATCAAGATTCATGAGATATTAAAATAAGTTCCTACCTTATGTTGTTTGGGAATTCTACCCTATAGCGAGGAGAGAGACACTACCAACTTATGGGGTGATAGGTAAACACATTGATCATATTACATGGGCTTCCACAAAAGGAAAGAGATCAAGGTTCTTGAAGGCATACCTTATTAACGAAGTTCGATCCTAGCTTTCACTTTCTCCTTCGATCGATCCTCCACTTGATCTTCCATTTGATGAACCTGCAATACAAAGATACCTTCCTCAACGTATCTTGACTGATATAACGATGATGAAATTGAAATACAATTTAGACATCAAATACAATCAAGCATTTAATCCAAACAAATATGCAATCCATTAGACATTTGATTGGGACAGGAAGGGCAATTCAATCTTTATTGTCAAAAGCAAATAATCAGTACAATTATACCTGATCATTCAGAGTGCTTGTGCAACCGGATCATAGGCTCCTGCTCTTCACACTAACTTTGGAATTCCTCCAGCGTAACAACCCCTAATGCATAGCTTCTCCTCCTCTCTCTCATCTACCCCCCTTGTATTTATGGGACAAGGTAGGTAGTTTGGATCGAGATGTAGTTTGATTGGGAAGCTGGGGAAGTTGTAAAACCAACTTCAACTAATCCCAATTCATCAAATTAATATATTTTTGATTACTTTTTAAGGTGCACGCTACTGTTCTTAAGTGGAGTAGCATTCAACATGCAACTTCCCTGCTTTACAACCAACATTTGCAAGATTTATGAGGCTATACGCTACTCTATTGAAGAAAAGTAGAGTATTTATGAGGGAAAACGCTACTTTAATGAAGTGGAGTAGAGTATTTCTGGAGGAAAATGCTACTATCATGCTTGTAGGGTAGTGTTTTTCCTTAAAAGTACGTAAAAAGAGAGTTTTGTCAGCTACAAAGGGGTAATTCTAGGACATTCATCATCTAGGGTCATCATGCTCTTCAATCCAAGTTGTCCTTTTGTGTGATCAATAGGTAAATGTGATCATGGACGGAGAAGTGCAGATTTGACCTATAAAAGATGCCCCCTAATGTGTGAGGTCAGAGGAAAACGATGGCCGAAATACATTATAATTCCAAGTCAGCGGAGGAGAAAGAAACCATAGAACCAAGTCACAAAAGTACCTGAAATAAAAATCAAGGTCAGCGAGCAATTACATTTTTGACATCAAAAGATGTGATACAACATGATCTCTGATACATAACTAGGAGATGTATATATAGCATGGCCACTGAAATACAAGCGTGGATCCATGTCGAAATGAGAGATCATAGCCATAACAACAAACTAGATCTATGTCTCATGGAGAGCCAAAAATGTGTAAGGCTCAATCTTGCACAGCTTGGGTGATAACATAATGAGGTAATTCTATCAAAATCCCAAGGTCTTCATCAAAACAACCCAAGGTACAAACCCTAACCATGTGAATAAATGAGCTGAAACTCGAACATGGGGGGTATCATTTGATTATCAGTCATTGATGTATACTGTTAACAAACGCAAGGGCTTCCACCGATACTGATATTGGGGCCCAAGGTACCTAGTACGATCCAACAAGTGTGAATAAATGGACTTGGTGTATAACACTTGAGGAACCTATCAAATAAGAGACATTGATGTATTCTCATAATTCAACAGCAAGAGAGATTGCCACTGGTGACTGCAATCCTCAAGGTACTAACCAAAACTCTAAAATTCATTCCCAGAGAAAAATGAGTTGATGTCGATGGAAAAAAATCCATTGGAAGGGAGGCCTTAAGACATCCTCCATCATCCAACACGAGGAACACTCAAATGGTATGAGCTGATGTGGAGTAGTACAAATAACAAGAATGACACTAGGATGGCCGGCACATGAGGTCAAGGTAAACTGCAGAATGGTTGACACAAGCTATATCCTTGAATAGTGAGCACGACACAAAGTGACTTAGGAAGTTTTCAACATGATGGGGGAAGTGATATAAGCCTGCAATGTAGGAGACATTAACAGACCCTCCATATGGTTGGAAGAATAACCAACCGGGGGAGTAAACAACTCGAAGATCAAATTCACCCAACTGAAATGATAGACTCAAATAGGTGCTGTGTTGAAGGATATGACTGACTGAACTGCCTTTGAAACTATAAGATGTGATATACTTTTCTTATCCCTTATTCTTTTTATATAAAAGAATGCCTTTCTTGTTGTTTTAATGAGTCCAAGAAAGAATGAAAACTCAATAGATCCAACCATGTAAAGAGTTTAACAAGACCATGGGAGGAAGGCTTGGGACCTTCTTCATTGTTTACAGATTTCGAAGAAGAGATAGAAGATTACTCTATAGTACTGATCTCTGGATTTTAATATCGAGCCGAGATCTGTTCTTGCTCGCTGGTGTTTTCAATTTTAAGGAGTCTGAAAAACTTAAACAATAACTCCATTCACCTACTCGTGGATTTTAATATCGAGCCCAAGTAGGTTAATGCTCGCCGGTGTTTTCCTGTTTATAGAGTTTGAAAAACTTAAACAATCCTCTATACACCCTCTCATGGATTTCACATCGAGCTCAAGTAGGTGAGTGCTCACTTGGTATTTTCATATTTCGAGAGCCTGAAAACCCTAGAGAAGGTTCCGAAAGGTCCTTTTTCGTAAAGTTAGTCTCCTCCCCCTTAAAAGTGTAAAACAATGGAAGAAGAACTCTTCTAGACACGGATGACTAGAGTATTCCTTTTTTGTAAGTAATCCGCAAAAGTCCGGAAAAGGGTTAAACTTATACTTAAGCGGATGGGCCTTCAGTTCTGTTAATGAGCTTGAAGAGGACAAGTTTGCTCGGCAATCTTGGTTAGGTTTCAATAGTCCAAACAAGGGATTAAAATGACTTAAAAGACAGCTACTAGGATCATAACTCATGACCTACCAAAGACTAAGATCTCAACAACCGTGTTAGTATTAATGACAAAAAATCTTCAATGACATAAAATTTCAACCAAAAAGTACTTAACGTGGTCCGTCAATAAAAGAATTAAGTCATAATAGATTGATGCTACGAAAATCTAGTGAAAATTTGAGAAACATAGGTTAAATTCATCTCATCAACATTTATAGGTATTAATGATTAAATAGAACCCTTTTTTATGAAATTTGAAACTATAGACTTTTCAAAAAAGTGGGTAAAAATCAAATTCAAATTCATATATGTAATTTCATTTTGAAAACTCAAATATCACATTTGGAATTGTAGGGCAAGTTTTGGAGCAAACCCTTGATCTTCATCCATTCATAGCGATCAAATCGGGCCACCATTCAACCTCAAACCTCTTCCAAGTAAGTTATTTTCATCTCTACTTGCCTTTTGATAGTTCATTTGTCAATTTTCATGCTTAAAATCACTTTTCTAGCCATGCTCAACTCGTGATTTTTGTGTACACTACTGTGTAATGGTAGAGTAGAGTATTTTTTAGGGTGAACGCTACTTTTCTTCAAGGACAGTAGCATCCAAACGTGACTGTGTGCATATAGAGTAGCGTTTTCCCTTTGAAAATGTCTAAAAAATGCTCAAGAACTAACAATTGACCCTTATTTTGACTGGATGGCACTTATTTGGAGGGAGAGGGAGCATGAAGATATGGATAGGGTGGCTATGCAAGATCCTACCACTCTTCATGTGCTTAGAAGGTGTGGTTTATTGAAATTCTACTGAACCGTAAACATGAGGGCACTCAACCGCTTACTTCAAAGACTCATCCAGTATTGGGATGCCGATGCCAATGTGTTCAATATCCGGGGAGAGACCCTAGACCTCACTATAGATGACATATACTTCATTATAGGGCTCTCTAGGAGGGGAGATCCTATAAACCTGAAAGGGTCCACACGAAATGTGGGTGCCATGTCTGTGCAATATTATGTAAATGCCTACTGTGTGGAAGGTGGTGAGAAATGTGGAAGTCAAATTCTCATTTCTACTCTTACGATCCTCCCTCTAAAGGTTATTATAAGTATGTTGAATCGAATGGGAGGGAGTGCCGCACAACACTTAGCCTCAAGCACTACATGTATATTGGTGTTGAATGCTTGCAAGGTCATGTATATGATTGGTGCACAAATCTTTTAGCAAACATGAAGCTTCAACTCTTGGGGTGTAAGACCGGGAGAATGCAGAACTTTGGATATGGCAGCATTCTTTGTACCTTCTTCTTCGAGAGGGTACCCGCTCTTAGCTTGGGCATGCCTTTTCGCCCAGTCATTCCTCGTGAGCCAATATTGGGCCGTTGGGGTGACATTTTTCTCCACCAGGGTGGTGGTGAAAGCCACTTTTGCTATCACACTGATGATTTTTGGTCATGGTCGGAGAGACAGGTGCCAGCATTTGAGCAGTTTCCGTATGCTAGTTTAGACTTCCATCATGATCCAGAGCTGGTACTTCCTCCAGGTGGTGCCTGGGGAGACATAGGTATGTTTATGTTTTGAAAATTATTTAATTTTTTCAATTTAAAGTATATTATTTTTATGATGAGTTTGAAGTTCTAAAACAAAGTGTCATATGTAGATGTTAGACTAGTTCATCCCGAGGGACATCCTACTACTTTTGTGAGGCCCGTTGATGTGGGTGCAGCTGATGCTACACTAGGGGCTATAGAGAGGAATATGAGTCATTTGAATCATGACATTCCCACATATTGTATTGATTAAATGCCCATAGACATGTAAGAGGATGTAGTCGGTGTGCCCCCAGCCTGGATTGGGCTGCTGCGGAAGGTAGCCAGGCTGGTCATATGCTACCGAGAGGTAGTGGATGCTGATGAGGCCCCACCTTCTCCATAGGAGAAGGATATTTTATGTATATTTTTGAGGCCATCGAGCCCAATTTTGTATCTTATGAAATGACTCTGTGATAGGCCTATGTTCCAAACTCAAACTATTTTTTGATACAGTATCGGCTTATATTTACATGTGTGTGTTTAACTTTATGTGCAAATGTTTATTTATAGACGTGTATGATACAAATGCCAATCTAAAACATAATTTGCAAATGAATTAGGTAATGCATTCAAATTTCTTGGAATATGTTGATATATGATGGAGTCAAACTATCTTTCCAATAATTTAACTTGCAAAAACTATCGTAGCAAAACAGGATCTCTGATCTGATAAACACCCGTTAACTGAAATATAACTAATTGCGAATCAAGTCTTACCTACAAATGTGAAATTCCCTGGACAAGATCATCCCAGAGAAGTTCTATGACCGCACTCTACTCAGCTACGTTGTTCGTCGCGGGACCCAAACAACCCCCCCCGAAGAAACCAGTTGGTCAGTTGGTGAGTAAATGACCCAAGTTGTTGAAGCCAACTGTCAGGTGTGGCGACTGGCACCATCAGCAAATCCTAAAAAGTGTTCAGCCGACATCTAAAACACGAAGCGAGAAAAAACACATAAGGTCAACTAACAATCACAAGCAAAAGCTAGTTCTACAAAATGTACAACTATAATACATGAAAAAGCACACATGCCTAAGCGTAGTACTTTTTAATGTAGAGCCCATTTCTAGGCTCGGGCAGCTTATTACCCTCATAATATGTTAGCTCATAAGCTCCTTTCTTCAATACCTTCGAGATTACGTAAGGACCGAGCCACATGGACTTGAACTTGCTAGCCCCTAAAGGTTCCTTGTCCTGATCCCAAAGCAGAACAAGGTCTCCTTCGAGAAAAAACCCTAGGTTTGACAGACTTATCATACTCTCCTTTGACTCGTTTCTTATGGGCTTCATTTGCTATGAGCGCATCGTGGTGCTGCTCGTCTAGATGTTCCAAATGTAGCAAACATTCTTCTAGTACTGAAGTTTCTGGTAATAGTTGGACAACCAACTTTAATGAGGGAATCTCGCATTCAATCAGAACAACTGCTTCTATCGCATGCACAAGTTGGAAGAGAGAGAACCCGGTAGTAGTCTTTACATTTGCTCGGTAAGCCCAAAGAGAAGGATACAACATGATGTGCCAGTTATTTCTAATGACATTAACGGTTCTTTGTAGAATAGTCTTCAAAGTTTTGTTAATCGCTTCGACTTGACCATTCTCCTATGGATAGAATGAAGACAAATGCTCCTGATGAAAACCTAGTATAGTATAAAGCTTGGTCATCATGCTGTTATGAAAATGATGATCGTGATCTGTCACGATCACTTTGGGTATGCCGAATCTTGAGATAATCTTATTGAATACGAAATAAGCAGCGGTTTCTCCATCCTCTTTAACAGTAGGCATTGCCTCAACCCACTTGGTGAAGTAGTCGATGGCAACGATAATATAACGATGGCCTCCAACAGAAACTAGATTACAAGTCATATAATCAACCCCCCATTTGGTGAAGGGACCTGCTGTGATCACAGGATGAAGAGGAGCTGGATGTGCTCTCATTTTTCTGGTGAAAAACTGACACGAACGACAGTGTTTCACAACTTCCACACAATCTTTAAAGATTGTAGGCCAAAAATACCCGGCACGCAGTATTTTCTGAGTTGTTGCCAACCCAAAAAGATGAACCCCATAAACTCCACTATGAGCATCATTCAATACTGACTTTGCTTCTTCTAAATTCAAACAACGTCGTAAGATGGAGTCTATCCCACGTTTTTACAAAGTGTCAGAAATAATGAGATAGTTTTTCGCATGACTTTTCAGTTTGTGTCGTTCTTCTCTAGAAAAAGTGGTAGGACACCTCAAAGTCTAGAGATATATTAAAATATCCCTGTACCATGGGTTAGAGGAGGAAATAAGGAAGATATGTTCATCCGGGAATGATGACTCTTCCTCGATATGCACTAAGTCACTCGGAAATTCTGAAATTAATTCAGCGAACACTAGTGATTTCTTCGACTTGGCAGATTGAAAAAACAAACCGAACTCCTGCAGGATTACAATCCATTTATTGAATTTCCCATCGATGATACGTAGAGTGAGAACATATTGGAAAGGATTGACCTCGGCAATCACCGTAGTGGTTCGTAAAAGGATATAGTGATGAAGCTTCTGCACTGCATAGACTGCAGCTAGTGCTAACTTCTCAACATGTGAATACTTAATCTCAGGAGCTATCAATGAGCAAGAGAGATAATAAACAACATGCTCTTGGAGCGTGTCATCCTCCTGAACTAGTACTATGCCAATTGTGTAAAGTGATGCCACCAGATATAAGAGGAAATCCTTTGTATAATCAGGTGGGCTTAACAAGGCGGCTGATAGTAATGCCTTTTTCAAGGCTTCAAACGATTGTTGAGCAGCCTCATCCCACAAAAAGTAGGTATCTTGTTTAAGCAATCTCATGAAACCCTTTGTAATTTTGACATAGTTTATAATAAAACATCGTAGGAAGTTATACATGCCTTGCAAACTTTGGAGTTGTCTCAAGGTGCGAGGTTTTGGTCCCTGAAAATGTCCCTTTTTAACCATACCTATCTCATCATTTTGCCAAATTTTACTTTACTTTCGTAAACCATATACATGCCTTTTTCCAAATCAATCAGCAATCCTAACAAGGTATAAGTCATTATTGTTTTATCTAATTATGCCTAAGATTGTTATGGTTACGAATCCTGACCCTTGGTTTATGCTAACATTTGTGAGTTCATTTAGTCAAAAACTAAAGCGCAGGTGTATCAGCCAAGTGGCACCAGCTGTTACTCTTCAAAGCACTAGCTCCTCATACTCCAAGGAACAACACATCCTCGACGCAAGCTGTAATAGATCCTCACTATAACAGATTCCACTGAATCAGAGCCTAGCTGCGACAGACAGGTTGCATTCCAGTTGCTGAGTTTGTTGATCCATTAATTATCAGAGAAACAACATCCTTCACAATTAACAACCTTGTTTAATATGGCTGTATCAGTTAGCTGTAACTCCGCAGCATGAAGATCATAGATCTTCATTGCTGCACGATTTTAGTGGATCTGAAACTGTATTTTCCTTGTATAAATACCACAAGGCTCTCATAGCCTGGGGTTGGACAATTACCATTTTACATAAGCTGTAACAGAGCACTACGATTTTCCATCATTAATATGAGAGCAAAGTTCTTCATTTCTGTGTCTTAATTTGTTGTGACTCTCGGCATCTCTGTTAGAAGGCCAGGGCCCGCCTTCTCACAGAGATAGCCGGTTTAAGTAGGTAGAGTAGTTTAGTTTTACTTCCATTGTGTGGTGTGGAATTATTGCAGATGTTATTGGTAGCTGCAACAGAGAATTATCTCTCCTTTTGGTAGTTCATAATTGCATCTTGAATAGTTGTAGCAGATTGGTGTGACCGTCGACTATGTAGGATAATTTATTTAATTGCATGTGTGTTTTAATCAGCTATGACAGCCAAGCTCAATTCCAATATTGTTCAGTTGTTTATGCTTTCTAGGATTTCCAGTAATTATCAGTTAGAGTTCAAGCTTGTATTTTAATTCTGGTTGTTGTTGTATCTTCAATTGCATTGATAGATTAGACAGATAATGGTAGAGTTACAGTAGCCACTGGATAGATCATTTTGGTAAAGATTGAATGTTGTAGTTTGATAATTATAGGATTTAACTTCTTGTAAAAGTAATCTAGTTCCATTTCATTATTTGATCATTAACTTGCTGGGTTGATTTCTGTAGGAAGGTTGTTTCACTTTGGATTCTTAGGTGTATGAATTAGATTAGTTTTCTTATGGAATGAGTTGGCTGAGCATATAGGCAGGGTCATTAGTTACAATTAGTAAATCAACTACTTGATTTGTTTATGCATAGATTGTGCTTATTGCCTTTGAAATAAAATACGTTCCTGGGTTTGACAATTTATATTGACCATCCTGTGTGTTAGCTTTAATTAAGTGACATATAGGGTGACCAACATTTTGGCGCCATTGTCGGGGATGGTAATAGATAGATAGAGTTAGTTGTTGGTTTCATTTGATTTGATTTTAGTTCAATTATTTACAGCATGCATTAATACAAGAAAAATAAATAGGGAACCCCCTTTGAATACTAACATTGCAGGTGGAAGAGGTCGAGGTTGTAATGCAGGTTAGGGAAGACACACATATATTGATGAGATAATTGCTAGAGCTTATTCTTCCACTAGAACACCACGAAACTCTACAGGAAGGGGAAATTTTGTTCCTCCTAATCTTGAACATTCAACATCCACAGTCGAGAATACAACAGGACCTTCAACTCCTATTGCAGAAAGTAAACCTCCTAAAGATAAGGGAAGTGTGGTAGGTGCACTAGATAGAGAGGAGATATATCATATCGACGGAACCAGAGTTACTAAGGAAGTTTGGTTGGAGACTCATAGAATAGCAGAGGAAGAAAGAAGGAGAGAAGAAGCTAAAGCAGAGGAAGAAAGCATAAAGGAAGTTGTTGGATTCTGGACCAGAACCATGGTTGGTAGAGAACAGGAGGGTGAGAATGAACATGGGAATCACTGAGAAGAAGAAAGAGAAAATAATCAGCCTGGTAATATTGTGGCTACATTAGAATTCCCTATCCTCAAGATACCTGGTGCATCTCCTATGAAGAACATCTCACCATCAGTTCTCCCAAATTTTCATGGTAAGTCCTTTGAGGATCCTGATGAGTTTCTTTTTGAGTTTGATATCCTCTTTCACAACTATGATTACACCTCTAGTGCTGAGAAACTGAAATTATTCCAGCCACCTTGAAGGGAAATGTTTTTCGTTGGTTTATTAGTCTGGGTTGTGAGACCATTACTACTTGGGACCAAATGAAAAACACCTTTCTTTCTAAGTACAAAGAATTGCAGAACTAGAGATAGAAAGGAAGAGTTTTTTAAGATGGTTCAGAAGGATGAAGACAGCTTGGAAGACTATGTGGAAAGGTTGCTGTATAACTTACAAAGATCTGGTCATGCTGATATTGGCAAGGATGTGCTCAAGATTATCTTACTAAGAGGAATTAGAGAAGATTGCCTTGATATGTTGAATTTGTTGGGAAAAGGGGATATCTCGAAGGAACCTTTTGAAAAAATTGTTGAATTATGTCGAAGGTATTCCAGGGGATCTTCCAAAACCAGCAAACGAGACAAAGACCGGTACTAGGATGTCTTCACTAGGACTCAGAAGTCAGCTAGTAGAGGGGCCACTCGAGCAAAAATAGGCAACTTACTGGAAAATTTAAAAACAGACATGATGAGCTCCATTTCCTTAGAATTGGATGTCATGAGGGAAAAACAGAAACAAGTGGTAGAAGATCTTACAATTGGGGTATTCTATCCTAAATGTAGGAAGAAGCATCCACTGAAGGAATTCCCGTTGGACAAAGCAGAGGTATGTAGGATATGCGAACTTGAGAATGATACTAAGGAGTGTCCATCATTACCTAAGGTCAAAGCAGTCCTACAGGCATCTATCCCATATGTAGAGCCATCATACTTGATGGCACAGAAGAAACTACGACAGCCTAGAAACCAAGGTATGGATCTAGGTCCAACATTTTTTCTGCATAATATGAATGGAATGAACAATATGCACAATATGAATACACAATTCCATTCACATTATTCCAGCAACCGGTGGCATCCATCATAGAATCCAATGAAAAATCCTAATTCATGGACACCATGGCCACAACAATCAAACCAAGCTCCTTGGATTTCCAACTGGAGAAACTCTTACCAAGGAAATAACTTTCCCCATCACCAGACTCAGTATCAACAATACCCTCCTCAACAGTATCAGCAACCACAGCTCCCTTTCCAAAATAATGCCACACCTATGAATGCACCACTTCGACCACAACTACCTGCACAACCTAACCCGAACCCAAACAATAAAGCAGTCCATCAATTTGAGGCTACCAACATGCTTGCGTATTCCATTACTTAGATTCCGTGCAATAATATACAACTATGATCAGGGAGGTTAGTGGAGCCTATTATCACTGAGGATGTGTCACCCCCAGTGATTGAAACTGGAGTAAATCAGCACTATGAGAACATGGTTAATTCAGCAAGCCCCATTATTGAGGATGCTGATACTCCTACTGAAGCAGCAGCTGAGACTTAGGAAGCAACACACGATGTGTCACAGCCTACACAGTTGAATAGATAACCACCATACCCTGAACGATTGCAACTGCAGAAAACAGTGGAACAACCTCGATTTGATCTCGTGGGAGACTTGAAAAATTTGTATGTTAAAATTCCACAGTCATAGGCCCTCCATGATGTGCCCATTTATGCTAAGACGGTTAAATATTTGTGTGTCAAGAAACCAGGAAGAAGGCCCAGGGATCCCCCCACTGTCCACTTGTTGGGAAAGCTTTCAGAATTAATAATGGGGAAGGCCCCTGTGGCAAAGTATAATGACCCTGGGAACCCCACTGTTACAATTCACATAGGGGACACATGAATTCCAAACGTCTTGGTGGATTTAGGTGCAGCTATTAAAGTTATGACCATAGAAACTGTGAAGAAATTGGGACTCACTAATCTTCGGCCAACCCCTACCATTTTGGAACTGGCTGATAGATCAATGATCAAGCCCGAAGGGATCCTAGATGAGCTCATGATGTTAGTCGACTCGTGGGAATACCCTACAGATTTCCTGGTGTTACATTTGAAATCTGAGTTAGGGGGACACCCACTTATCCTGGGAAGACCATGGTTGGTCACAGCAGATGCCTATATCAGCTGTCGGTCAGGATCTATGACCATTTCAGATGGAACTGAGATCAAGAACCTAACCCTGTACCCCCCCAGCTCGACCAAGCACAGAAGCTGAGACTCCATTATGGGAATATTTGGAGGAGGAAGAGGGTGTGCAGCCACTACTAGCCATAGGGAGAGCCTTAATGTTTACGAATGAAACAGAGGATGATGCCATTAATAGTTTCATCAGTGAGCCCACGTCAGTCAATCAAAGTGTCTATCAGATCTTAGATAGCACTCTAGCTGCAACAGAACAAGAAAAGCTTACAAAAGAAACTCTAATTGGTGATGACAGTATAATTCCAGTACTTAAGAATTCGAAGAGTGTTCCAGTAGAAATTGGGCCAGGAAAAACATTGAATATCAATCCTAATCTGGCACCTAATGAACTGGAATAACTAATCACTTTGCTGAAACAGCGTAGGGGAGCTTTTTCCTGGGAGTACACAAACATGAAAGGAATCCCTTCTCATCTTTGAACCCATCACATTTATATTAAGAGTGACTCCAGGCCTGTATGTCAACCACAACGAAGGATGAACCCAAACCTAAGAGACATAGTGAAAGAAGAAATTCAAAAACTTTTGGAAGAAGGATTTATATACCCAATTTCAGACAGTGAGTGGGTTTCTCCACTTGTGATTGTGCCAAATAAGAATGGGAAATGGAGGGTCTGCGTGGATTACAGAGAATTGAACAAGGCAACGCAGAAGGACCATTTCCCCTTACCTTTCATCGATCAGGTTCTTAATACCTTGTTTGGGAAAAATTATTTCTTCTTTCTGGATGGCTTTAGTGGCTATAACCAGATCCAGATTGCTCCAGAAGATCAAGACAAAACCACTTTCACTTGCCCCTGGGGGACCTTTGCATATCGAGTACTTCCCTTTGGGTTGTGCAATGCACCAGCTACATTTCAGAGAGCAGTGATTGGAATATTTTCAGAAATGGTGAATGATTGCATGGAAATCTTTATGGATGACTTTACTCCATATGGTGATAGTTATGAAGAAGCATTGAAAAATTTAGAAAAGGTTTTGAAACGCTGTGAACAAAGCCAGCTCTCTTTAAGCATTGAAAAGTGCCACATGATGATGAGTGAAGGCATAGTGCTGGGGCACTTCATCTCTTTTGATGGTATCCAGGTAGATCCATCCAAAATCAAGGTAATTGAAAATATACCAACTCCTAGGACACAGAAGGATGTAGGTAGCTTCTTGGGGCATGCTGGCTATTACAGAAGGTTCATAGAAATTTTTTCCAAACTAGCTTCTCCTTTGTTCACTCTGTTGATGAAGGATGCACAGTTTGTCTAGAATGATGCATGCCAAACAACGTTTACTGAGTTAAAGAAAAGGCTGTCTACAACACCCATCCTAAGAGGGCCCAATTGGGCTCTGCCTTTTCACATTTCTTCAGATGCTTCAGATAGTGCCATTGGAGCAGTTTTGGGACAGCAGGAAGGTAGTGCTCCTTATGCCATTTACTATATTAGTAAAAAATTGTCTCCTGCTAAACTAAATTATACTGTCATAGAAAAATAAATTTTTGCCATTGTTTATGCCATCAACAAATTTAGACATTATATTACTGGATATTCTACTTTTGTGCACACTGATCATTCTTCTATCAAGTATTTAATGAATAAACCAATCACGAATGCTAGAGTTACTAGATGGTTGTTACTGTTACAGGAATTTGATATCACAATTATTGATAGACTAGGAAAGGAAAATGTTGTTGTAGATTTTTTATCTCAACTTACTAACAGTGATGACAATTTACCAGTCAAAGACTCCTTCCCTAACGAACATTTGTTTGCAGTATCAGCTCATTCCCCATGGTATGCAGATATTGCTAACTTTTTGGCTGCATGTAAGCTCCTAGCACATCTGTCAAAAAGAGAGAAACGGAAGATCATACAACAGAGTGCTAGGTACTGTTGGATTGATGGCCATCTTTTCTACACAGGGCTTGATTTAGAAATCAGAAGATGTGTTAAAGAAGATGAAATCTTTAACATTCTTAAGGATTTCCATGATGAGCCCTGTGGGGGACATTTTGCTGACAAAAGGACAGGTCATAAAGTTTTGAGAATAGGCTATTTCTGGTCTACATTGTTCAGAGATGCGAAGTATGTTCCGGCATGTGATAGCTGCCAAAGAATGGGCCAGCCCAACAGATTAGATGAGATGCCTTTGCAACCACAGCTTGTGGTTGAACCATTTGATAGGTGGGCTCTAGATTTTGTAGGGCCTATCAACCCTCCCTTAAAGCAGAAAGTTCACATCTTGGTTTGCACAGACTACATGACCAAATGGGTAGAAGTTGTAGCCTTGGTTAAGGCTAATGATGAGGCTGTGATTGATTTCCTGTATGAAGAGAATTTTACTCGGTTCGGAGTACCTAAGGAAATCATTACAGACGGTGGACCACAGTTTGTGTCTCACAAGATGGAAGCTCTGTTATAGAAATTTCATATTCAGCACAGAATGACCTCACCATATCATCCACAAGACAATGGTCAAGTGGAGAGCACAAACAAGGTTATTGAGGCCATTCTGACAAAAACAGTGAAGATCCATCCTAAATATTGGGCTAAAAGGCTTCCAGAGGCACTATGGGCCTATCGTACTATGCGACGTAACACCACTGGTTTTTCCCCATATGAGTTAGTGTATGGCAAGAAAGCTGTTTTTCCAATTGAATTTGAAATCAGAACCTTGAAAACAGCTGTGGAAGCAAACTTGGATTTATCAGAGGCACAGAGGAATCGAATGAATGAACTCAATGAATTGGATGAGAAGTCCACAACTGCAGTACATCATACAACTTTAATAAAACAACAACGCTCTAGATGGCATGAAAGATTTATAAAAAAAAGGGTCTTCCAGGAAGGAGACTGGGCCCTGTTGTATGAGTCATAGTTTAAAAGGGACTTTAAAGGAAAATTACGCACCTGTTGGTTGGGACCCTATCAGATAGATCGTGTATTTGATAATGGAACAGTATAGTTGATCACCATTGATTACAACAAAGTACCATTATTTGAAAATGGTCATCCGTTGTGACTATATCACAAGCCGATCTCAAGGGATGCTTTTATTTCACAAGTTACAGCTGATCCAGATTATCAGTTAACGCCAGGGCAGGGATCTTCCTTAAACCCTGTGAATTCCTAAAAGTTGCAATTTCCACACATATTTTTGTACATAAATAATTGGTTTTTCTTTCATTCTGTATTTTATCTATTTTTATTTTTTGCACTTGATCGGTTTGTTTTGAAGAACTGTGTGCAGGAACTAATTGGAGGAGCAGCAGCCGTGACTAGTCCAGACGCCTGCAGACACCCCATATTCATTCTTGATCTAATAAAGCTCTATTGAAAATATGGATAATTAGTAGTCTTCCATAGATAGATAAAATTTGCTTCTACTTCACTCTGACACATCCATGACTCTGCCACTTCTGCCCGTTTTTCCAACTTTCGTAGCTGCAACTCCGCCACTTTTGCTCATTCGGCCAAATTTCGCAGCTGCGACTCCGCTATTTCTGCTCACCTTTCTAAGTTGGTAGCTGCTACTCTGATATTTTTGCTTCATTTTTACTCATTCCCAGCAGCTGCGACTCCGCTACCTTTTTCCATTCCATTAAACCTAGCAACTATGACTCCGCTATCCTTGATTATTCTGCTAAATCTAGCAGCCGCGACTCTGTTCTTTCCACTTCATTCTCACTCCTTCCGTACAGTTGTGACTCCGCCATTTCCGCTTATTTTTCTAAATTTCATAGTTGTGACTCCGCTAGTTTGTCTGCTCTCCGATTGATGATGCCAATAATGATGTGATTAGGTGTCAGTTTTGTCGCTCGCTCCACAAGATCCAATTATGGTTTTCCATGAAGGAAAATTTTGGGTGCCTTGAGTAACTGTCGGTCCAAGTAGCAGTAGCCACATCACTTCAGCAAATGTGCATTTATGCTTATTCCTAATGACAGAGATGATGAAGCTAGGCTATGATGGTTGGCGCGCCATGACGATTAATTCACGGATGGACGCATAGCGTGAAGGTACATGTTCTAACTATAATCATGATTAGGCATTTATTGACATCGTGAATAATAATGGTTATGCTTGTCATTTATCCCTGCCATTTATCCCGACGAAAATTATGCTTAAAGCCATTACCTATACTCCTGATCATGATTATCATTTTATCTGATTCATGTGACAATCTAGTCATAAATCTTACTTCAAAACTAATGTTGCCACCTTTCCAACATGGCTCAATTCAACTCTTGACTATCCATCAACCGTGCCTGCATGTATATAGTTCGATAGTTGGAGCTATGACTGGCACATTCGTTACAACTTCTTGCAGGAGTCTAGCAATATGGGTGTTCCTGTGAGATATGAACCTCGAACAATCGAATCCCTGTACATAAACATAGATGTTTTTGTCATTTTTCAAGAAGCTGGATGGATAACTTATTTCCAATGCCTGAATGGTTTTCATGAGGAAGTGGCCCTTGAATTTTCTCAAAATTTGACGAACACTCATTCAGAGGTTCGAGGAATAAAGGTAGATGTTTCAGAGGTAATTCTGGAGGAAGTAATAGGACTTCCTAGAGTTGGGCATCGTTGGTTTAGTCGAAAGCGCTATCATCCAACCGCAGTTGAATACTTTCTTGCAACTCGAGAAAGGGTCCGACCATTGCACAGGGGAACAGCCTTGGAAACTCTTCCACATCCGTGGAACCAAGTTGCAATCTTTTTGAAGAAATATGTTACTTGCGAGGGAAGGTATAGTGTTGTTTATATCAATGAATTTTTACTCTTATCACATTTATGACACAGCTGATTGCTAAACATGCCGTACTTTCTTTTTCAATCTTTGCAACGCATGGCTTACTATGTTAAAGGTGCTCAACACCCCATAGCATCCCTCACAAATCATGGGCTCATTAAATTGCTGATCTTACGAGCCCTTGCACAACATAATTTGACATGGGATCAATTTCTGGACCGGCCAAACCTCCCTCGTGAAATGTCTTTAGAAATATTGCATGAGGACTGGAGTTCCTCAAATTCAGTTGGGGGGAGGGAAGATGGAACACCTAAAAAGATAGAAACAGAAGGGGATGAAATGGGGGCAGCCAAAACTGAAAAAGGAAAATGGAAACCCTCAAGCAAAGGCAATATCAGAAAATGAACAAGCAGTCACGAACGTAGAATCTTGTCCCACAATCATAAGGACTCTAAATTAGAAGGAGGGAGTTGGCTCTATTTCTAAGGAAACAGGATTTTCCTTGACCTAGAGAAAGAGAGGGCTGATGAACATGGGCCAGTCATCTTGCTCACTGAAGAAGAGGAGAATCAAAATTGTGACTACAGCAGAAGCAGGTCATCTGGTTAGGGTAGACAACGGGACTCTGATTTTTAAACCCCAACCACCTGCTGACACATAAGAACCTGTTGTAGAAGAACCTCAATTAGATAATCTTCTATTTGAAAATGATTTGCTAAAGAATGATGTGCAATATCTTCGGGCAGAACTAGATAAATGGAAGGAGACACACAAGGAATAGGCAAAGAAGTATGTGGATTCAAGGGTGGAAGCTACAGATCAATTGAGGAATTTACTGATTATTCGGGGAATTGGAGTACATCAAGAGATAATATGTCCAGAATGTGGAGATATTTTTAATTTGGCAGGGCTTAAAGTTACAAAGGCAGACTTAGCAGTTCAGGGATCTACAAGAGCAAGGTAATCAGAGAATTTCTTTTTAAAGCTCAACCTCATCATTTTGAAGGCATCAAGACGACCCAGCAGACTAAAATTATCAGTAAAAAGGGAGTTGTCACACAAGAACCAGCCACATTAAAATTTTGTTGGAGGTTTATTTAGGTTGAAGTTGGTAAGGGCAGGAGGGTGCTATAACACAAGAACCAACATTCCCAATAATTGATTGGAAAATTTTATTTCCTCAACCGGTATAATATGAACAGGGGTCAGTCTCATAATCAAACTAATCAGCTGTTGCATGAGGACATGCAAATGGATAGTTGGGGGGAGATGTTGGGCCTTGAAAATGTCCCTTTTTAACCATACCTATCTCATCATTTTGCCAAATTTTACTTTACTTTCGTAAACCATATACATGCCTTTTTCCAAATCAATCAGCAATCCTGACAAGGTATAAGTCATTATTGTTTCATCTAATTATGCCTAAGATTGTTATGGTTACGAATCATGACCCTTGGTTTATGCTAACATTTGTGAGTTCATTTAGTCAAAATCTGAAGCGCAGGTGTATCAGCCAAGTGGTGCCAGCTGGTACTCTTCAAAGCACTAGATCCTCATACTCCAAGGAACAGTGCATCCTCCATGCAAGCTGTAACAGATCCTCACTGTAATAGATTCCACTGAATCAGAGCCTAGCTACGACAGACAGGTTGCATTCCAGTTGTTGAGTATGTTGATCCATTAATTATCAGAGCAACAACATCCTTCACAATTAACAGCCTTGTTTAATACGGTTGTATCAGTTAGCTGTAACTCCGCAGCATGAAGATCATAGATCTTCATTGTTGCACGATTTTAGTGGATCTGAAACTATATTTTCCTTGTATAAATTCTAGAAGGCTCTCGTAGCCCGGGGTTGGACAATTACCATTTTACATAAGCTGTAATAGAGCACTACAATTTTCCATCATTAATATGAGAGCAGAGTTTTTCATTTCTGTGTCTTAATTTGCTGTGACTCTCGGCGTCTCTGTTAGAAGGCCAGGTCCCACCTTCTCATAGAGATAGTTGGTTTAAGTAGGTAGACTAGTTTAGTTTTACTTCCGTTGTGTGGTGTGGAATTATTGCAGATGTTATTGGTAACTGCAACAGAGAATTAGTTTTCCTTTTGGTAGTTCATAATTGCATCTTGAATAGCTGTAGCAGATTGGTGTGACAGTCGACTATGTAGGATAATTTATTTAATTGCATGTGTGTTTTAATCAGCTATGACAGCCAAGCTCAATTCCAATATTGTTCAGTTGTTTATGCTTTCTAGGATTTCCAGTAATTATCAGTTACAGTTCAAGCTTGTATTTCAATTATGGTTGCTGTTGTATCTTCAATTGCATTCATAGATTAGACAGATAATGGTAGAGTTACAGTGGCCACTGGATAGATAATTTCGGTAAAGATTGAATGCTGTAGTTTGATAATTATAGGATTTAACTTCTTGCAAAAGTAATCTAGTTCCATTTCATTATTAGAACATTAACTTGCTGGGTTGATTTCTGTAGGAAGGTTGTTTCACTTTGGATTCTTAGATGTATGAATTAGATTAGTTTTCTTATGGAAAGAGTTGGCTGAGCATATAGGTAGGGTCATTAGTTACAATTAGTAAATCAACTGCTTGATTTGTTTATACATAGATTGTGCTTATTGCCTTTGAAATAAAAGATCTTTCTGGGTTTGACAATTTATATTGACCATCCTCTGTGTTAGCTTTAATTAACTGACATATAGGGTGACCAACACAAGGAGGAAGCAGCTTTACAATCGCCTCAACTTTTAACGGGTTGACCACTATGCCACGACTGGATACAATGAAACCCAGTAATCGTTCAGATTCGACGCAGAATACACACTTATTAGGATTCAATCGAATCTTGTATTGTTTGCACCATTCAAACACAAGTCT
Organism: Larix kaempferi; assembly: GCA_027924585.1. Taxonomy (NCBI): domain Eukaryota; kingdom Viridiplantae; phylum Streptophyta; class Pinopsida; order Pinales; family Pinaceae; genus Larix; species Larix kaempferi. The sequence goes on from BSBM01000157.1 coordinate 270,771, forward strand.
CAAATGAGTTGTATGTTAGTTTTTCAGAATTTACTTCAATATGATCTAGGATCTTAACTTAGAGAACAACATGTACAACATATCTACAACATATCAATCATGGAAACAATAATACAAGCACACAAGAGACACAGAGTTAGTTGGGGAAAACCATAAAGGTGAAAAACCCCAATAACTTCCTCAGAGATAGATAGAGCAATGATACAACCCAATCATAAGAGATAGACATCTCCTAGCAGCAGCTTCTCGTCCTCCACAAGTGCACCACTCTCCAAAGAGTGTGTGTGAGAATAGAGTGATCAAATAGAGTGCCTCCTGCACTTTATTAATACTTGACTTGACTTGCCTAGTAACCTTTACTAGGTCGGCCTTAACTTAACCACATAACATAATGCTGACTAGGCCGACCCCCAATAGGGTGGTCTAATAACCCTTTGACCCACATGACTTATACAGGGCCGACCCCAACAAGGTGGTCTAATAACCCGTCAAGTATAAGCTACGACTACTAACACGCAAAAAGTGCTCACTACCCCATCTCCGTCATTACATGACTCATTTGTCCATATTTTCTACCATATTTGCCTCCATAACCTTAAAAACCCATTAAAAAGCCTCCAAAAGGCCAAAAAAACCCATTAAAAAGCCTCCAAAAGGCCAAAAGAACATTAAAAAGCCTCCAACAGGCCAAAACCCCCCCTTTTCCCCCGCAAAATAATGTAAATTGCTCCAAAAATAGAAAAAACCCTCTAAAAAGGGAATAAAAAATACAAAAAAAAGAAGAAAAAGAAGGAAAAAAGGAAGCAAAAACCCTATACAGCTGACCTAAACCATATGGTGCCCAAAACCATGGGTCAGCACTCCACCACTAAAAACCTATAAATAGATAATGGAGGCTCCCCATTTTTCATCCACAATCATCCCTATCCTTATGCTGCTGAAAATTCCCTTGAAACCCTAGCTCTCCACTTGGAGCTAATCCTCGAGAACCCTTTTGGCCCCATTTCCAAAACATCTTTGTAAGAAGGAGAAGGAACAACACTGGAGCTTGGAAGCAACCCTCTTGGACTACTACAAAGGATCCACCAACCTCTACATCTGAGGTAATTTTTAATACAAAAAGAGAGATCTTCACCACATTTTCATGTTTTGTTATTTATGTTAATGCTCATGCTAGGTTAAATTTCATATTATTTTATTGCTTTAATTGACTGCTTATTGAATTTCTACTAAGGAGTCCCTTCTCCTTAGTAGGTGCTCATTTGCACAAGCTAAGGTGAAAACCCTAGCTACAGTTTTGGCGACTCCACTAGTGTTCCTTTGAATTTCTGGTTATAGTTTTAAACGTTTTAAATTTTCTGGAATCTTTTTCTGTTTTTTCCTTTCGGCTGTCCCTTTCGACTACCGTAAACTGCGTCTTTTGTCCCCGCAGTTACGATCCGACCGCGTCTTTCAGACTATTACCTGCGATGTGATCGCGGCTCTCAGACTGTTTCCCGCGGTCTACCGACAGTTTTCAGTCTGTTACCTGTGATCTGACCACAGCTCTCAGCCTGTTTCGTGCGATCTGACTGTGGCTATTCACCTTTTTCCCATGGTCCGCCTGCAGCTTTCAGCCATTTTCCAATTATCCGCCTGCGACTTTCGGCCTTTTTCCCATGGTCTACCTGTGGCTTTCAGCCATTTTTCTGCTATTTTCCTGCGACTTTCGGCCTTTTTCCCGCAGTCCGCCTGCGGCTTTTAGCCATTTTCCTGCTATCCTCCTGTGACTTTCGGCCTTTTTCCCGCAGTCCGCTTGCGGCTTTCAGCCATTTTCCTGCTATCCGCCTATGACTTTCAGCCTTTTTCCCGTGGTCCTCCTGCGGCTTTCAGCCATTTCCCCGCAATCTTCCTGCGACTATCGAACTGTTTCCCACGGTCCGACCATGCAGTTTCACCACAGACCCACGGTCTGTTTTCTATACTTTTTCCCTGTTTGAACCCAGTACTTTGCTGCAATATTTTTTGCACCTCCATAGCCACCTATCCTATCTGTAGCCATACTTCCCTATATCCTTTTTCTACAGTATTATTTCTGTTCCATTTACAGAATTTTTTAAAATTTCAGCATTTTAATTGAAAAGAGAAAATTTTGCATTTCAAAGTTTAATTTTTGCATTATTATTATTACTTAGAAAGTTGCCCACCCCGTGGCACTTTTACTTGTTGATGTATATGTAACTTCGGAATGTATTTCACATATATGTATATTGTATTCCTATTCCTCTATATGGAAGTGGTTGTATTCCTATAGAGATGTTATTATTCCTCTATACGGAAGTGTCGTCGTTTATATTGTAAGTGTCTTAACTTATACTTGATGGGTTTTTAGACCACCATGTTGGGGTTGACCCTGTATAATTCATGTGGGTCAGAGGGTTATTAGACCACCCTATTGGGGGTTGGCCATGTCAGCATTATGTTAAGTGGTTAAGTTGAGGCCGACCTAGTTGAGTAAAGGTCAAGTCAAGTTAGTGTATAAATAGAGAGTGTCTCTCTCATTTTACACATTCTATTTTCTCTCACTCACACTTGGGAGAGTGGCACACTTGTGGAGGAGGAGGCTTTGCTACTAGGAGAAGACTATCTCTTGTATTCTGGTTGTATCATTGCTCTATCTATCTCTGAGGAAGTTATTGGGGTTTTTCACCTTTATTGTTTTCCCCAAGTAAACTCTGTGTCTCTTGTGTGCTTGCATTATTGTGTCCATGATTGTTATGCTGTAGATTTGCTGTACATGTTGTTCTCTTAGTTAAGATCCTAGATCAAATGGAAGTAAATTCTAAAAAATTAACATGGTATCAGAGCTAGCCTGAAAGAAGGCATGATATGGCATGTATGACACTTGTTGAACTTACGATGCTAGGGCTTGATATAGCAAAAACCAGTCATCGTAGCACTTTCGTTATAAATCCATTTTGGCAAAGTTTTTGGATCTAAAACTTTTACAGGTCGAAGATTCGATCCCCATGTACCTTGTGTACGAAGAAAAACCTCTAATTCGTTGTACTTTGTGATTTATGATCTGTACAATATAGGGTTTCTGCCTCTTCCAGATCTGAGTCAAAATCAGGTGACCTTGGGAAAAAGGTCATAACTTGGGCTAGGAATATCCAAATGAAATTTTGTAAATAGTGACAGGTAGTACACAGACTATACTATCTCAAAACAAAATTTTAGAGGCTAAAGTTGAAACAGTGACACGTGGCACGCCGTACAAGTTTGCTCTCCTGTATTATCCCATAAACAAGTCAGGTTGCGACACTTGCCATAAATCTCTCTCAGAGAATCCAATTGAGGTTAGACCTATGGGATGGAAAGATAACAGGTCGAGCTATCTCAAGACAATGTTTCAGACCCTCTGGATCAAAAAGTTCGTAGTTACACTAGAAACAATTAGGTACATATTTCTGTCAAAACAAAATTATTTTTGAGTACCTTCATTCATGGCTTCCGGAATTTAGGGCTTTGGAGAAAGTTGGAATTTTTGTAATCGGAGACCACGACTGGATGCTACTCATCAAAATAGAAATTTAGAGACCAAGATCAGATTTTTTGGTTGGGCAGAAGGCCGGGCTTGATCAAACCCCAGTTCAGGACTTTGATCGGAAAGATGGAAAATTAGGGCTTTTGCAAAAATTGGAATTTTGGAAATCTGTGACCATGGCTGGAAGCTCCTAAGAAAATTCAAAGCTTAGAGTTTTGAATCAAATCTTTTTGTTGGGTGGAGCTCCGGGAAAGTCAAACCCTAATTTAGGGTCCTCCCTAGTGAATCCAGAAATCGAAAAGGCAATTTCGAGGGGTGAAACTTTGCAGTTTTCAAATTCTGAATATACCAACTTGATCAGCTCATCAAGGCGCATATTTCTATCCTTTCGGAAGTTTCAAATTCAAAGTTTGAATTTTTTGGGTTTCTCTGACAAACCCTAATACAACTCCAGATCTAGTTCCTACAAATCAAGTGGATTGGTTTAATCCTAGAAGAGGATGGATTGGTCACCTGCATAAGTGAAGAAGTTCCTGTTTCAGAGGGAGATGAGGCTAAGGCCTTACATAAGAAGATTTCAAGCAATATCGACAGGTATGACTCATCCAGGTATGTGTCGAGATTTGTTCATGATTAAGTTTATGATATGTTTGTCTTCATGTTATTATGGTTAAAACAATCTTGATTTTAGACTTGTCGTATCACCTTAACAAAATTATGAATGCATTCATTAGGGTGTTGACACTTATGATTGTACTAATGCATTATGGTGTTGTATGAGGTTTATGTTGTCCGCTAACATGAAAGGTACACCAAAAAAGACAAATCATGTTATAGTTCAAGATCATGATGACATGAAGACAAAGATTCATCCATTGTCATGGATCACATAGAAGATCCATTTACGAGGTATGTATAACTTGGTTCTATAATGGTTAACCTATGAGATATGCAGGTTACTAGAACAAGTCACTGAAGAGAACTAGAAGACATTATACGGGTATGTTAGACATAACTAGCTAGCATGCTAATCCAAGTATGTTTTTCCTATATCAAGCTAGAATCCTACCTTGTCTTAGGATCTTATACTTTTGTGTTGTTGATAATCATTATTCATGAAGTCATAGGTTTGAATAGTCATGGTTGTATGCATATTATGTTTCTTACCATAATTGATGATATGACTAACCAGAAGAATCATGAAGGTATAGGTTTGAGTAATCACGGGTTTTATGCATATTATATCTCTTATCTTGATTGATGACTTAACTAACCAAAAGAGTCCTATGATCAAATAAGAATATGTATGAATAAAAGAAGACTTCCTTGAAACCTTGAATACTAATGTTTATTATCTGTGTTTGAATTGATCTTGAGTATACATGATTGAGATTATTGTGTTGATAATATTAAGATTATACTAATGAATGTTTGATTATGTATGAGACCTAGAGGATAACACAATGATGATACTAACAAGCATGCATAGGGATCAAGAATGTATATAAGTTCAAGGACAGGTAATCCAGGAAGCAAAGATCAAGAGGGAGCACAGTTCAGTAGTTTCTACAAGGATGCAGATATTCAAAGGGAGTTGACCACTTCTCACAATCCACATCAGAATGGAGTTGCAAAGATTCAGAGGGAGTCCACCCAGCAACCAAACAAAGATACGTATTTGAATTGTCATTTCTTACATAATGTTATTTAATGATGTATATGCTTATGTTCCTAGAATTAGGTTGTTGCAATGATGAACAGTATACTACTAATATACATGGGTAAGTGGCCTATGGCACTGTACAACATTCCATTTCTACTTATCTAGAATGAAACCTCTTTGTTGACATGTTAGGAGTTGTGCACACTCTTAACAATGTTTTGGTAGAGATTGGAAGGCATCTAGAAAGTTACAGAATATCGATAAATGTTGTATTGAAGCATTGGCTAAAATAATTGCATGACTGTATGACATATTTCTTTATGTGTAAGAATTTGTTCTGAAAACTATGAGATGTTTTCTAATTATGCAATTTAACTTGTTGTGTAGGAAAGATCATATACCATCAGCTACAAAAGAAGGACTACAACATTTGTTCAAAGCAACAAAATTATCTATTGAAGATATTGAAGTTCCCAGGATACGGGAAGAATGCCATGATCCGTCAATCATGAAGAACGATGTTTGGGATGTAATCCCAAGACCTGAAGGAAAATTTGTTATGACTTCCATATGGATCTATCAGATCAAGCATGCTACAGATGGCAGCATAGAGAAAGATAAAAGTGATGAAATAGAAGATACACCAGATGGATTTCAAGACAACCTTCTTGAATGGTGTAGTTGAAGAAGAAGTGTATGTGGAGAAACTACTTGGTTTTGAGACACATGACAGGGATTCATATATGTGCAGAACTTGGTATGGTAGGATAGACAGCTTTCTATCCAGTTTGGGCTTTACCAAGTGTAAAGCAGATTCCAACCTTTACTACAAGGTTGAGGAAGGCAATCCAGTGATAATACTTTTGTATATGGATGCCCTGTTTATTACAGGTGAAGATAGATTTATTGCCAACACGCAGCGAAAGCTTGCTACCGAGTTCGAGTTGAAGAACTTGGGGATGATGCACTATTTGTTTTTGGCATGGAGGTGTGGCAGAGTGCAGATGGAATCTTCCTTGGACAAGGGAAGTATGTAGTAGAGATCCTAAAGAGGTTCGGGATGATGGACTACAAGGCTATGGCCACACCTATGGCATCGAACCTAAAGCTTTGTTGTGATGCTTCGTATGAGCCAGTTGATATCACTATGTATCGTTAGATGATTGGGTCCTTGGTGTACCTGACGAACATGAGACTAGATATTTGCTTTGCGGTGAACACATTGAGCCAGTTCCTGATGGATCTGAGGATTGTTCACCTGGTTGTTGTAAAGCATATTTTGAGGTACCTGAAGGGTATAGTTGATTATGGGCTCAAGTATGATACGAATCAAAAGTATAACCTATAGGGTTATGTTGATTCAGGTTTTGTAGGCAGTGTTGCAGATAGGAAGAGCACTTCTGGGTGCTGCTTCAGTATGGGATCAAGTGTTATCTCTTGGTTTAGCAGGAAGCAGTCATGCGTAGCACTGAGTACAGCCAAAGCAGAGTATGTTGCGATGGATGAATAGGTTGCAGATGTATTTACCAAGCCATTGGTGAGAGTGCAGTTTGAGTACTTCAGAGAGAGGCTTGGTGCACTTCAGATAGAGGTTCCTTCCAAAGGGAAGTGATGAGTCCGAAAGGTGCAGATGCACATGAGATTTTTTGACATGGTTGATGTGTTCTCCCTTGGTCATGATGTAATTGCTGAGCCATTTTTCACATGGTGGTATATGTGTTCTCCCATGGTGAAAAAGTAAGGACTAGAGCCTTCCCCGAATGGTGGTAGATGTGTTCTCCCATGTCGATGGTGTAAGTGCTGGATGATGTGCATCTGGGTTGTGCTTCGTGGACGATGAGATGATCTAAAGAGGATGATGCTATGATGATCAAGAGGATCATGGATGATGAGCATCAGGATGATGCTCCAGTTACTACTCTGTATATGCATCATGTTGGATGCTGGATATGATCAGTTGGATCATTTATATGTATGTACGCATCATGTTGGATGCTGGATATGATCGGTTGGATCATTTGTATGTATTTTGTGTATGCATCATGTTGGATGCTTGGACATGTATCTGTATATGTATCAGGTGGATACATTGTATGATAAGGTAGATCATGTATATGTATCATGTATGATCAGGTGGATCATGTATTTGTATTTGTATCAGGTGGATGCATTGTATGATCAGGAGGATCATGTATGATGATATGTATCAGGTAGATACTTGGTATGCATCAAGTAGATGCATTGTATGATCAGGATGATCATGGATGACAAGCTTCAGGATGTTGCTCCAGATGACATGCAGCAGGATGTTGCAGTGATGATGATCAGGATGATCATGTGTACATCAGGATGATGTATGGTGAGTATCAGGTTGATACTTTATGGCCGTGGAATAGGTTGTGCAGATAAGCATGTAATTTGTGCCCCGGGAGATTTGCAGATAGTCTTTTGAGGTTTTGCCTATGGCATGTAATTTGTACCCTGGGATATCTGTCAAATTCTCTTTCGAGGTTTTGCTTGGGAGGACATATAATTTGTGCCCTGGGAGATATACAGATAGTCTTTTGAGGTTTTTCCCATGGCATGTAATTTGTGCCCTGGGATATCTGGCAGATGCTCTTCCGAGTTTTTGTCCTATGGCATGTAATTTGTGCCCTGGGAGATTCGATAGGTTGAGTCGTGTGCTCATAATCAGTCCTGGGATGCTCTTTCGAGGTTTTGCCATGACCACATGTAATTTGTGCCCTGGGAGATCCGATAGGTTGAGCCTTGTGCTCGTAATCAGTCTTGGGATGCTCTTTCGAGGTTTTGTGGTGACCACATGTAATTTGTGCCCTGGGAGATCCGATAGGTTGAGCCTTGTGCTCGTAATCAGTCCTAGGATTCTCTTTTGAGGTTTTGTGGTGGGGTCACATGTAATAAGTCCTAGAGATCTGGACAGGATGAAAAAGGCCTCAGATGCTCTTTAGGGTTCTTGCTAGTCAAGAGAATCTTTTAAGGTTTTGTGATGCACGTAATAAGTCCTGAGATTTCCATAGTATGGCTAGTGATGACAAAGGCCTGCAGGTGGTGGGCCTACATCCAGTATAAAAAAGGACTAGCTCTGTAGAACTTCCTGTGATGAGTAGATTCAGAGATTGATTGAGATAGCAGCAGCAGTGACGATGATCCAGAGAAGATGACTTGTGCTAGAAGACCTATGCCAAGAAATAGCTTCCTAGTTAAGAGGGAGTATTGATGTATATGTAACTTCAGAATGTATTTCACATATATGTATATTGTATTCCTATTGCTCTATACGGAAGTGGTTGTATTCCTATAGAGATGTTATTATTCCTCTATACGGAAGTGTCGTCATTTATATTGTAAGTGTCTTAACTTATATTTGATGGGTTCTTAGACCACCTTGTTGGGGTCGACCCTGTATAAGTCATGTGGGTCAAACGGTTATTAGACCACCCTATTGGGGGTCGGCCATGTGGGTCAAAGGGTTATTAGACAACCCTAGTGGGGGTTGGCTCAGTCAGCATTATGTTAAGTGGTTAAGTTGAGGCCGACCTAGTTGAGTAAAGGTCAAGTCTAGTTAGTGTATAAATAGAGAGTGTGTCTCTCTCATTTTACACATTCTATTTTCTCTCACTCACAATTGGGAGAGTGGCGCACTTGTGGAGGTGGAGGCTCTGCTGCTAGGAGAAGACTATCTCTTGTATTCTGGTTGTATCATTGCTATATCTATCTCTGAGGAAGTTATTGGGGTTTTTCACCTTTATGGTTTTCCCCAAGTAAACTCTTTGTCTCTTGTGTGCTTGTATTATTGTGTCCATGATTGTTATGCTGTAGATTTGCTGTACATGTTGTTCTCTCAGTTAAGATCCTAGATCAGATTGAAGTAAATTCTGAAAATTTAACATTACTTGGGTTCATTAACTCACACGCACACACTCTGTCACCTAATTCTAGTGAGCCCTAAAATACTACTTAACACAACCAACATTCTAACCCCACATGGGGAACACAGAAGAATCTTGTAGTTAGGTAGGATCGGTGGGATAGGCATCCAAATAACACCCCTCAGTTTCTTACACTTGAGACATAGTTGTTGTCTTTTAGGGAACCAAAATCCCCTAGTACTTTTTGGCACAGTCACAACCAGTTTATTAGAGGGCCTTTCCCTTAGGAGGGTTGAAGTAGCCAGACTGGTTCCGGAGGCCTGAGTGGAAAACCACACTCCATTCAATAACCGAAGGATACCTTTCATAGTTCTCGGTGTATCACCCGTATGGGGATACAGCAGCGATAGAACCAAACTGCAGATTCACCTTTTCTGGACGTGTCATGAACGAGGTATCTTAGTTTCCTTTCTTCTAGGATTGACTACCCGGTGTCCCTCCTAGTAGGAGGATATCTTTAGCCACTTGGCTCTACTATCCATATTGTCTGACTTGGATCTCATCACCTTGCAGAGGATATGTTTGGTTGAGTCAGAATGCTATTTAGCTAGGTGTTTGCATGCTCCCTTACCTCCCTTTGGTCTAGCGAGTCCACCATTTTTTATTTTTTAGGAAACCTGCTGCTTGTTGGTATTCTGACCATTTCTGTTGATACTTCGCTTATTGTAGCACAGCTGTTACAGTAAGTGTTTTGAGTTGGTTGTTGGCCTGAGTGCCATATTTTTTGCGCTCTCCTTCTGCACACTCGGTTGCATTACGGTTTTTGAGCTATTTTTCACTCAACAAAACCCCCAGATACTTGACACCATCTGTCACCATTGAGTCCCTGAGACATTCTCAGCGCCTCCAGGGCGAGCCCCCACAGCACGGTTCACTTGACATCACCCGTCATCGAGGTAGATCTTCATCACTTGATACCACTTATCATAGATCTCAAGCTTTGTCACTTGACTCCACTCGTCAACGGCATAGAACTCCGTCACCTAATCTAGACACCCATTATTTTACCTCTGATTCTAAGGCAGAGTCCGAGAACCCCACTTACACTGCACCAACCAGCCCCATGGCTGGCATGACTTCCAACCCTTTCTTTGTAGGGACCATTGGTGGAGCATCCACCACCACACCAGCTACCACACCCGGTTTGGGTATGCCCTCGATGGGGCCCACATCTACCATTCCGATCACTGTACCCATTCCAGTAGCTAGCATACCTATCCCAACTCCACCAGTGACTCACACTACCCTTGACGGTGCAGGACCATCCCATACCACTTTCGTTCCTCCACCTAGGGGAAACATCCCAAACCTAGCCCCTCCACTCAAGGGAATTGGCCCCAACATGGTCACAACCACTAGTATGTCACATCCTTCTACTAGTTTTCCATTCATGGCTAGTATCAACCTTCCTGACCTGGATAGACTGACTAACGATCCCATCAGACACGACCCTGCATGGCCTTACATGTCCACTAAGCTCCCCTCCGACATCCCTAAGTTTGAGGGCAAGGTAGGTGAAGACCCCTAGAACCATATTATGTCCTTCCATCTATGGTGCTCCTCCAACTCCATAGTGGATGACTCTGTCCGCCTCTGTCTATTACAGCGCACCCTCATTGGCTTTGCAGCTAAGTGGTACATCGAGTAGCCCCATCGGACCCATGCCACCTTTACTTCCCTTGCCTCGACTTTCCTACAGTTCTTTCAGTTACCTATCCACTATGATGCGGGAGTTGATATTCTACTGTCTTGTAGATAGAACATGGCTACCCACATCACTGACCACATTCATGAGTGGCATCGACGCTGCAGCCTCTGCAAAATCAAGTTAGATGACCGTATATTCTTAGATTGGTTTCTAAAATCTCTCCTTCCTGTCATTGCCAAGGATGTGGCATCCGAGTGACCCTAGTCTGAAGAAGAGGCCATCCTAAAAGCCCAACAATTTGACCTTATTTACGCCCAGTCTCATTATCTCTATTCCATCATAGCTGACGCCCCTTGTGGTGATTCCTCCTGACACGATGCACCGAGGGCATCCCATGCTGCAGATGGCATCATTGGTTGTATAGCCTCACATAACCAGCCCTTTTCCATAGCACGTCCTAGCCCTGGCCCCAACCTTTCACGGGCTACATACCATTCTAGAGCAACCAATTCATATGCTCCCATGGCACATCATCACCATTCCCACGGACCCTCATGTCCACCTCAGTGCTTTGGTCATGCATCCCCCGCTTACGGCCCCCTAGTTGAACCTCATCCATATTACCACTCGCAGGCTACGCAAGCTCCTGTACCCTCTCAAGCCCCTCTTGCTTATTATCTGCCACAAGCAGCACCTGCGGCAAACCCACAACCCATTGCACAAGCATATCAGCAACCCCCACAAGGTTCAGCACCTGCGCTACCTCCACCCACTTATTATCCACCGTAGCCTGCTCCCACACCTGCACAACCTGAGAACCCAATTGCCACCCAAGGGCAAGTGTATGCCCAATAGAATCCGCAGCAGAACCAAAATAACCAACGCCAATAGGGCCAACAAAACTGCGGCAAAGGCCATAACCGTGGGAACAACCCCCCTCTAGACCAAGCCGATCAACCTCCTAATCCCCCAAACAACAATAACACGGCACCTGCCAACCAGAACCCTGATCGGCCGCCAAAACAAGCCAAAAATCCTAATTTGCAAAAAAACCATCCTTGTTCTATTTGTGGGGTCTATGGCCACTACACACCCGCTTGCCAACATTTGGAGTGAGCTCAGCAACTCTGGACTAATGATGCCCACCTTCAAGGGAACATGACTCCTCAGGTGCCGCAGAACCCCCCACCACCTCAGCATCAACCCTTGGTGCTAGAAAACCCTTTACCAACCCAAGGCGTAGTGAACACTCAATCGTTGGCTCCCCCTCAAGGAAACGTGCCACCACAACGGCAAATCACTTATGCCGTTCCTGATCAACCCATGTTAGACTCAGGTACCCATCACTTGTTAATGATGTCATCTGCCGATGTCAACCTTCAAGCCCATCGGAACCAATATGGATCCACCCCCGAAGCCCCTCCAGCCAACAAAAACACTAACGCTCATCCCACTGATCAGTCGCTATGCATACCTCCAGCTCCACTTGATAGCGCCTCCAAAGCCCCTCGCTTCTCACTTTGCCACATCAACAATAACCCCAATGCTCGTGTTGCGTGTAATTACAACATTGTAGATGACTTAGCCCAGTCCCCCGTAGCCATGTCTGTGTTAGAGGTCTTAAAAAACTATCCTTCACAGCGCAAGACTTTGCTCTCCACCATTGGTGCTATTGACCCAAATGATTCACGAATGATGGCCTTTGATTTGCACCAATCCGAACCACACCTGCCTTCCACTTTAGCGTTCCAAGTTTCTGTATCCATTTGAAATCTTGTCATCCATCGGTGCATTATCGATGAAGGTGCCTCTACATGCGTTATGTCCACATTCATTTGATAGAAGTTGGGATCCCCTACTCTCCAGCATTCCACTACTATGTTGCGAGCCTACGACGGTCGTTCGGCTCAACCCCAACGTCTCTTAGCTAATGTCCCTATCTAGTTGGATGGTAAAAAAGTGCTCTTTGACATAGAGGTCATCAACTTCCAACTTGATTATAAACTCTTACTTGGCCGTAGTTACATGTATGCCATGCGGGCGATTGCCTCATCTGTTTTTCGTACCATGATGCTCCCCCATGACGGACGCATGGTCAAGGTCGATCAACTCACCTATTACGATCCCAATGCCCCCGCTGCACCCGAAAATGTTCTCCCCATGGTTGAACAACCTGTTTATGGTGCATATACCTCGTTGGTTTCCTCCGTGGGACCCGGAGTTTACTCAGATACGCCAATGACCTCAACATTCCTATCCATTCCACCCCCGTCACCAGTGATCGAAATATCTGACCTATGTACCCTTTCCCACAATGCACAAACACCCAACAATCAACTGCGCTTGTTACCCAAACTACCATTGGTACCTAGTCATATTGGTGTTACACCCATCCACACAATCCCCTTCCTATTCCCTCCATCGGGAGTAGTAAGCTCCCTGGTTATGGCTACCCTCAGCCTCCCCGGTTTAACCTTAGGATTATCCATATGGTACATTACGCCTCCTGTTACCCTTCCGACACCAAATGTCATCCTACAATTGGTGCAACCCATCACCACTACAATTCAACCACCTCCCGGTGTCGCTACCCCTTCATCATCCACTAATCCATCACCTGTTATCAAGCACACTGGGGGCAGAGGCCCACAACCATACACTGCTTTACCCCCACCTAAACCAGTTAAGAATACCCCCGTGTTTCATGCTCCTCCCAAATTCTTGTTGTGTGATGAGTTAGGCCATGCTACTCATCAATTTTCACAATTACCCGCATTACAGGAACACATGCAAATGCTTGATGACGACCCCAACATCCCGGTTGTTCAACTCGACCCAAACCCTAAGCCTCGTGATAAATCACTGCGTACCAACCACCCTTGTGCAATATGCAGTATTTACAGCCATTACTCAAATCACTGCCCAGATCTCCCAGATTACAGAGTACCTCTCTATGAGATGAATAATTTGGACCTTGAGACGGCGCCCCCCACCATTGAGGCGATCCACCCCCCAGTATCCCCCTCATCCGGAGAGATTAATACCATTTATATGATCTCTTCTACTACCATTCCCTCATCAACTGATTTGACCACTCAAAGTTTCCACAATGATGAGGAGATTCTAGAGGCTCTCACTGCCCTGGATTACCCCTGGGGGGATATGCACCATCGTTCCTATAGAGGAATAATAACATCTCTATAGGAATACAAACACTTCCGTATAGAGGAATAATAACATATCTATAGGAACACAATATACATATATGTGAAATACATTCTGAATTTACATATACATCAACACTCCCTCTTAACTAGGAAGGTATTTCTCGACACAGGTCTTCTAGCACAAGTCTTCTTCTCTATATCACTGTCCTCGAATCATCATCATCATCACTGTTGCTGCTATCTCAATCATTATCTGAATCTACTCATCATAGGAAGTTCTACAGAGCCATTCCTTTTTCATACTAGATGTAGGCCCACCACCTGCAGGTCTTCATCATCACTGGCCATACCATGGAATCCTCAGGACTTATTACATGCATCAACAAAACCTCGAAAGAGCATCCTAAGCCTTTTACGAGCACATGGCTCAACCTATCGGATCTCCCAGGATCTTTTACATGTGACTGTCACAAAACCTTAAAAGGGTGTCTTGCCAAGCACGAACCCTAAAGAGCATTTGAGGCCTTTTACGTGACTAGCACAACCTATCCAGATCTCCAGGTCTGATTACATGTGACTCCTACCACAAAACCTTAAAAGGGTGTCTTGCCAAGCAAGAACTCTAAAGAGCATCTAAGGCCTTTTACGTGACTAGCAAAACTTGTCCAGATCTCTAGGTCTGATTACATGTGGTCATGGCAATGCCTCAAAAGAGCATCTGAGGCATTTTTCATCCTGTCCAGATCTCCCAGGTCTACTTACATGCCATAGGACAAAACCTCGAAAGATCATTTTCCAGATCTCCCAGGGAGATATTATATGCCAACGACAAAACCTAGCAAGAGAATCTGCAAAACTCTCAGGGCGTTATTATATGTTCTCCCAAAGCAAAACCTCGAAAGAGCATTTGCCAGATCTCCCAGGGAGCTATTATATGCCAATGGCAAAACCTAGCAAGAGAATCTGCAAACCTCCTAGGGTGCTATTATATGCTTATCTGCACAACCTGTCCATGGCCACAGAGTATCAACCTGATATTCACCATACATCATCCTGATGTACACATGATCATCCTGATCATCATCACTGCATCGTCCTGATGCATGTCATCTGGAGCAACATCCTGAAGCTCATCATCCATGATCATCCTGATCATACAATGCATCCACCTGATGCATACATAGTATCTGCCTGATACATATCATCATACATGATCTACCTGATCATATAATGTATCCACCTGATACATATACAAATACATGATCCACCTAATTAACATACATGATCTACCTGATCATACAATGTATCCACCTGATACATATACAAAAAAATGATCCACCTGATCAACATACATGATCTACTTGATCATACAATGTATCCACCTGATACATATACAAATACATACACATGATCCAACTGATCATATCTAGCATCCAACATGATGCATACATACATATAAATGATCCAACTGATCATATCTAGCATCCAACATGATGCGTATAAACATATAAATGATCCAATTGATCATATCCAGCAGCCAACATGATGCATATACAGAGCAGTAACTGGAGCATCGTCCCGATGCTCATCATCTAGCGCTTACATCCATAGCCATGGAAGGATCCTCCTCTCACCATGCTTGGAATGGCTTCAACAAATGTGTTCGTCACTTCTTCCTCGAAGTGTCGTCAATCTGAAGAACACCAAGCCTCTCTCTGAAGTACTCGAACTTCAATTTGGCTAGTGATTTCGTCAGTACATCTGCAATCTGCTCATTCGTCGCAACATACAGGAGCTTCATTGCTCCTCTCTGTACCATATCCCTGATATAGTGATATTTGATCTCAATGTGTTTCAACCTATCGTGGAACACCGGGTTCTCAGACAGCTTCACACAACTCTGGTTGTCACAAAAGATACCAATAGCCTCCAATGGGAGATCAAATAACTCACACAGTAGCTTCCGGAGCCATACTGCCTCACAACTAGCCGATCAAGCTGCAACATACTCTGCTTCGGCTGTACTTAGTGCTACGTAGGACTGCTTCCTGCTAAACCAAGAGATCACACCTGATCCCATACTGAAGCAACACCCAGAAGTGCTCTTTTTATCTGCAGCACTGCCAGCCCAATCTGAATCAACATAACCCTGCAGGTTAAACTTTTGATTCACATCATACTTGAGCCCAGAATCAACCGTACCCTTCAGGTACCTCAGAATATGCTTTACAACAACCAGGTGAACACCTCTGGGATTTGTCAGGAACTGGCTCAATGTGTTCACCGCAAAACAGATATCTGGTCTCGTGTTCGTCAGGTACATCAAGGACCCAATCATCTAATGATACACAGTGACATCAACCGAATCAGATGAAGCATCACACAGAAGCTTCAGGATTGATGCCATAGTTTTGGCCATGGCCTTGCAGTCCATCATCCCGAACCTCTTTAGGATCTCTACTACATACTTCCCTTGTCCAAGGAAGATCCCATCTACACTTTGCCACACCTCAATGCCTAGAAAATAGTGCATCATCCTCAAGTCCTTCATCTCGAACTCGGCAGCAAGCTTCCTCTTGGTATCAGTAATCAAACTATCATTACTTGTAACAAATAGGTCATCCACATATAGGAGTAGTATCATAGGATTTCCTTCCTCAACCTTGTAGCAAAGGTTGGAACCCGCTTTACTCTTGGTAAATCCAAAACTAGATATTAAACTGTCCATCCTACCATACTAAGTCCTGCACATATATGACTTCCCGTCATGTTTCTCAAAACCAAGTGGCTGCTCCACATACACTTCCTCTTCGACTACACCATTCAAGAAAGCTATCTTGAGATCTATTTGGTGTATCTTCCATTTCATCATTGCATCCAGAGCAAGTACTGATCTAATAGAAGTGTATCTGGATACAGGAGCAAAAGTTTCTTCATAGTCGATTCCTTCTTTCTCTGAGAAGCCACGAGCTACAAGTCTCACTTTGTATTTCTCTATGGTGCCATCTGCAACATGCTTAATATTGTATATCCATTTGGAAGTCACAACAAACTTCCCTTCAGGTCTTGGGACTGCATCCCAAACATCTTCATGATTGACTGGTACTCCTCGATCATGGCATTCTTCCCAAATCCTGGGAACTTCAATATCTTCAATATTTTCAATAGAAAACTTCGTTGCTAAACAAATGTTGTAGTCCTTCTTTTGTAGGTGACGGTATATGATCTTTCCTACAAAACAAGTTTAATTGCATGATTAGAAACATCTCATAGTTTTCAGAACAAATTCTTACATTTGAAGAAATATGTCATACAGTCATGCAATTATCTTTTGCCAATGCTTCAATACAACATTTATCCATATCCTGTAACTTTCTAGATTCTTTCCAATCTCTACTAGAACATTGTTAAGAGTTTGCATTACTCCCAACATGTCAGCAAATAGGTTTCATTCTATATAAGTAGCAAAGGAATGTTGTATAGTGCCATAGGCCACTTACCCATCACATGCATATTAGTAGTATATTGTTCATTAATGCAATTATTCTAATATGCATAATACAAAACCTAAGTCTAGGAACATAAGCATATACATCATTGAAAAACATTATTTAAACAAACAAATATGTAAGAAATGACAATTCAAATACTTATATTTGTTTGGTTGTTGGGTGGACTCCCTCTGAATCTTTGCAACTCCATTTTTGATGTGGATTGTGAGAAGTGGTCGACTCCCTCTGAATATTTGCATCCTTGCAGAAACTACTGGAGTGTGCTCCCTCTTGATCTTTGCTTCCTGGATTACCTCTCCTTGAACTTATATCCATCCTCGATCACTATGCATGCTTACAAGTATCATTATTGTGATATCCTCGAGATCTCATACATAATCATACATTCATTAGTATAATCTCAATACTACAATAATCTTAAGCATGTATAATCATGATCATTTCAAACACAGATAATAAGCATTAGCATTCAATGTTTTAAGGAAGACTTCTCTTACTCATGCATATTCATATTTGACCAAAAGAATTTTCTGGCTAGTCATATCATCAATCAAGGATATAGACATAATATGCATAAACCCATGATTACTAACTTCAATGAATAATCATTATCAATCATGCCATGTATACTTATATAAGAGATCCTAACACAAGGTAGGATTCTAACTTGATATAGGAAAAACATACCTAGATTAGCATGCAAGCTAGTTATGTCTAACATACCCACATAATGTCTTCTTGTTCTCTTCAATGACTTGTGCTAGTAACCTGCATATCTCATAGGTTAACCATTATCGAACCAAGTTATACATACCTCGTAAGTAGATTTTTTATGTGAACCATGACAATGGATGAACCTTTGTCTTCATGTCATCA
Organism: Larix kaempferi; assembly: GCA_027924585.1. Classification (NCBI taxonomy): domain Eukaryota; kingdom Viridiplantae; phylum Streptophyta; class Pinopsida; order Pinales; family Pinaceae; genus Larix; species Larix kaempferi. Next base: position 289,113 of record BSBM01000157.1, read on the forward strand.
TGGTCATATGTTCTTGAACTAGAAGATGATTTGTCTTTCTTGATGTACCTTTCATGTTAGTGGACAACATCAACTTCATACAACATCACAATGCATTGATACAATCATAAGTCTCAAAACCCTAATCAATGAATATCTTCTATTGTGCATTCATAATTTTATTAAGGTGATACGACAAGTCTAAAGTTAACCAAGATTGTACTAACCTTAATGAAGACAAACATACCATAAACGTAATCTTGAATAGATCTCAAAACATACCTGGATAATTCATACCTGTCGAGATTGCTTGTAATATTCATATGTAAGGCCTTAGCCTTATCTCCCTCTGAAACTGGAACTTCTTCACTTATCCAGGTGACCAATCCATTTTCTTCTAGGATTAACCCAATCCATTTGATTTGAAGAAACTAGATTTGGAGCTGGATTGGGGTTTGTCAGGGAAACCCTAAAATTTCAAACTTTGAATTTCAAACTCCTGAAAGGATAGAAATATGCGTCGTGATGAGCTAATCAACCTGGTATACTCAGAATTTGAAAACTGCAAAGTTTCACCCCTCAAAATTGTCTTTGAAACTTCCATATCTTCTGGACAGGATCTCGAAATAGGGTTTGATAAATCCCACCCTTCTTCCCAACCAAAAGGTTCGATCCAAAGCTCTAAACTTCAATTTTTCTGAGCAGCTTACAGCCGTGGTCACAGACTTAAAAAATTCCAACTTTTGCAGAAGCCCTAATTTTCCACTTTTCCGATCAAAGTCCCGAACTAGGGTTTGATCAAGCCCAACCTTCTGCCCAACCAAAAAATTTGATCTTGGTCTCTAAATTTTGATTTTGAAGAGTAGCATTCAGCCGTGGTCTCTGATTACAAAAATTCTAACTTCCTCTGAAACCTAATTCCCGGAGCCATGAATGAAGGTGCTCAAAATCCAATTCTGTTTTGAAAAAAATATGCACCTAATTGTTTCTAGTGTAACTCCAAAAATATGAATGCACAAGATCTAAAACTTCTACCTGTGGTAGCCTAACCTGTCATCTTTCCAACCCCATAGGTTTGACCTCAATTGGATTCTCTGAGAAAGAGTTATGCCAAGTGTCGCAACGTGACTTGTTTATGGGATAAAACAGGAGAGCAAAATTGTACGAAGTTCCACGTGTCACTGGTTCACTTTCGGCATCTGAACCTTTGGCCTATGAAAGTACAGTTCGTTCCCTACCTGTCATATTTTACTAAATTTCAGTTGGAGCTTCCTAGCCCAAGTTATGACGTTTTTTCCTAGGTCACCTGTTTATGACTCAGATCTAGAAGAGGCAGAAACCCTAGATTGTACAGATCATACAACACATAGTACAATGAATTAGGAGTTTTCCTTTGGACACAAGGTACATCGGAATCGGATCTTCGACCTGTAAAAGTTTCAGATCCGAAAAATTCTCCAAAATGGATTTATAGCGAAAAAAAGTGCTACAATGACTAGTTTTTTCTATATCAAGCCCTAGCATCGCAAGTGCACCAAGTGTCATACATGCCATACCATGCCTTCTTTCAGGCTAGCTCTGATACCATGTTAGTTTTTTAGAATTTACTTCAATATGATCTAGGATCTTAACTGAGAGAACAACATGTACAACATATCTACAACATATCAATCATGGACACAATAATGCAAGCACACAAGAGACACAGAGTTTACTTGGGGAAAACCATAAAGGTGAAAAACCCCAACAACTTCCTCAGAGATAGATAGAGTGTAGCTAGGGTTTTACCCCTAGCTTGTGCAAATGAGCACCTACTAAGGAGAATGGACTCCTTAGTAGCAGTTCAGTAAATGTAAATAATTAAGCTAAAACAGAGATTAAATTACTTCTAAAACATGCATGAAACATAAATAACAAATTTCAAGAATGGCTTTTGGTATTGATATTACCTTCAATGTGAAGGTTTGATGAAGCCCTTTGCAATGTCCGAGAGGATGCTCCAAGCTTCAATATGCTCCTTCTCCTTCTCCAATGATGGGAATGGGCCAAAAGTGGCTCTCAAAGTGAAAATAGTTCAATGGTGAACTAGGGTTTCGAGAGAGATTTTGGCAGAGTAAGGGTGCTTGTGATTGTGGATATCGAATAAGGGATCTCCATCACCTATTTATAGTTTTTTGGTGGTGGAGTGCTGACCCATGGTTTTAGGAAACACATGGTTTTGGGCAGCTGTATAGGGTTTTTTCCTCCTTTTCCTCATTATTTTATATTTTTTATTCCCTTTTTAGGGGATTTTTGCTATTTTTGGAGGAAAAGGGGGTTTTTTAGCCTTTTTAAGGCTATTTTGATGGTTTTGTGGCCTTTTGGAGGCATTTTAGGCCTTTTGGAGGCTTTTTAATGGGATTTTTTAGGATTTAAGGGAAATATGGTAGGAAAATGGACAAATGAGCCATATAATGTGGTAGATGAGGTAGTGAACACTTTTTGGGTGTTAACATAGAGCAATGATACAACCCAAGCATAAGAGATAGACATCTCCTAGTAGTAGCTTCTCCTCCTCCACAAGTGCACCACTCTCCAAAGAGTGTTTGTGAGAATAGAATGGTCAAATAGAGTGCCTCCCGCACTCTATTTATACTTGACTTGACTTGCCTATCAACCTTTACTAGGTTGGCCTTAACTTAACCACATAACATAATGCTGACTAGGCCGAACCCCAATAGGGTGGTCTAATAACCCTTTGACCCACATGAATTATACAGGGCCGACCCCAACAAGGTGGTCTAATAACCCGTCAAGTATAAGTTATGACACTCACAATATAAATGATGACACTTCCGTATAGAGGAATAATAACATCTCTATAGGAATACAAACGCTTCTGTATAGAGGAATAATAACATCTCTATAGGAATAAAATATATGTGAAATACATTCTGAAGTTACATATATATCAACACTGGATGATCCCGTCTCTTGCGAGATCGCGCCAGGAGGTCATCCAGGCAAGGTTCAACTATGTGTTTGATATCGTGAAAAGAGAAATTCATTGCTCGTTGGAATGTAGCTCCAGCATTCTTTAAGACAAACGACATCTTCCTATAAGAAAAGGTTCCCCATGGGAAAATAAAAGTTGTTTTGTGTTGATCTTCGGGTGTGATTTGAATTTGATTATATCTCGAAAATCTGTCCATGAAAGAAAACATCTCGTGTCCTGGACATGCATCTATGATCTGATCAATAAATGGTGTGGGGTAGTTATCTTTCAGACAAGCTTTGTTCAGATCCCGAAAGTCAATACAAACTCGAATGGTACCTTTCTTTTATCAACCGGAACAGGATTCGAAACCCATTCCATCATGTCAATCGGATAGATAAATCCGGCTTTAAGCAATTTTTCAACCTTTGCCTTAATGGCGGCCGCTTTTCAAGGATTCACTAGATGGAGCTTTTGTCTCACAGGTTTCACATTAGGATACATTGTGATGACATGCTCAACGATGACTGGATTGATGCCTGGAATCCCCTCATAAGACCAAGCAAAAACATCACAGAATTCTTTAAAACGTTTGGTATACAGAGCGATCTCTTCTAGAGAGAAATCTGCTCCAATAAAAATGTTTTCTATGACCCCAGGTCTGGTAGAAATGTTAATCGGGATGGTTCTCGATATATTAGCCATATTCCCTTCAATGTAAACAGTACTTGAAGTGGAAGAGGACAAATCAACATTCCCACCAGGTCTCATCGAAAACTCTCCTCTCTCTATCCTGTCTAGATTTGGAAGCAGGTAGGACCTGTGGTGCATGTGTTCCCAAGGTTGGTCCAGGCCCATCATGGCTTCCAAAATGGCTTCGTTAGAAGGAAAAACCATGTCTAAACAGTCAAAAGAGTGGGTCAAGTCTACTAACCATGCAAGAGCATAGTCAATATCCGACTCAACAGAGATTGGTGGAGTCACGATATGTTCTGTTGCAGCATGTTGTGCTTCCATGTATGTTACTTTTGCAATGGATAAAGGCACTAATGTTTCTGATACCGTAGGAAGGATCCACAGATCAATCCTTAAACCTACTGTGAAAGTTTCAGTAGATGTACCTTCATCAGAATGCATAAAAAGAATGGGAGAGGGTGGGTCAAAAGTGCCTATTAATGACCAGTAAATCCCTTCTCCTAAACTCTCGCTTACTGGGGCAGATTGATCAACTAAAGGAACTGTGGATTCCGATGAAGTCTGGTTGTTTCACTGGGAGAATGAAAGCTGGTCGACCATGATGATCTTGCCTTCGTGAGGGAACATAACAACTCAAAAAACTGACGATGCAATGGCTCGCATGGCATATGTCCAGCTCCTACCTAAGAACATATTGTAATCAAGCAGAGCGTCCAGAACTTCAATCTCTACAGCAATTATCTTACCGGCAAGTGTAATTTCAAACGATGGTAGAACTTCATGTGGATAGAAAGTCCTGCCAGCGAAGGTAGTAAGCAGTGTGTTAGAGGGGGCTAACTCGGGAGAACCCAAAGATTTCCAACAGGAAATTGACATTACGCACATAGCTGCGCCCTCATCTACAACAGCTCGTCTCATGGTCATACGACCATGAGATACCTCTATCTGAAGGGAAACGCGGTATAGAAACTGGTATTTGATATCAGACATATCAAAATGCGCAGTCATGTTGGATGATTCCATACATCCAATCACCGACAAAAGTGCATTTTGTTGTAATGGACAACTTTGCAAGACTTCTAAGGTGGACATAGCACAAGGGGTCTGGGCTAGATCTTCAACCACACTGTAGTTGGCAGCAACCCATGCGTTGGGATTGTGCGAAGCACATTTCAAGACACCTTTCGGGATCTTGGGAAGTGGGTCCACAAGTATGTGGAAAGGAGTGGAAGATTCCGGAACATCTTTATCCTTGCTCTACAAATCCGGGGTATAATTTCTTGCCCCCATTTGTAAAATAGCGTTCGAGTTAACCATATTAATAAAAGTTTGATCAACTGAAGCATGGGTGGTGCCCCTAGCATTGGAGGTGCCAGAGGTTGATCTCTGCCCTTTTGGAAATGGATCTTTAAGGACGGAAGGTTTCTTTTCTTGAAGTAGCTTTTGGGATTCTTCGATTAGAGGGAATTGGTGAGTGAGGTGGTTCTGCTTGCAAATCTTGCAAGGGAACTTTGTTAGGAACCCATGTCAACCCTTCTATTTACTTTGTTAGTATATTCTTGTTGGACGAATATTCTTTGTAAGTTGTCCCGTAGTATTGTTGATCCATAGTTTGTATTATTGTTGTTGTATGCATATGCTTTGTAATTCATCCCATAGTAATTGTTTATCCATATTATGTATTGGCCCATGGTTTGTATTGACACATGGTATTGACCCATGGTATTGGCGCCTAGACTTAGTATATAAGTTTGTGTTGAGACCAATGAAGGTACCGTGAAGTTATTTGTATTGAGCTTGCTCAAAGGAGGATTCCCCCTCGAAGTGGCCTGCGATCAATATAAAAGTGATTCTGAGTTCTGTTATTTCTACTATTTTGTGTGTTTTCATTAATTAATTATTGCAGGTTCTTCTCATCTGGTATCAGAGCACTTTCTTGGGCTCGCTGGGTGAAATTTCTGTGATTTTTTTTTTTGCAGCTTCGGATCTGGGAGTAATCCTTATCCACTTAACTGTGGGAAGTACTTGGGCATAATCCCTAAAACTCATTGTGAGGAGTACCATAGGAACCCCGAAGTAGCTGGTCCATTGAGAGGACCTGCCACTGAAAAGGGCAACGACCCTTATCTGATTGACTAGTTCCCACCCGTGAGGTAAACCAAGAGATGTCATTTGTGGCAAAATGGTTATCAGTTTTACCTGAGCCATGTAGTGAGGGGTACTGTCCCAATACGCAAGCCATCAGACAACATTGGTGGCCGAGTGAATCCCATGAACGGATAGGAAGCCGCACATACCTAGGGTCCATATCTATTTTCAGCTGAAATGTTGCCTATCACTTCTGCGTCGTTTCAGCTCCATTTTGAGCTGTTTCAGATCCAGTCATTTCCGATCCCTTGCAAGCCATTTCAGATCCCTTTTGGTAATCGTTCTAGATCCATCTGTTTCAGATTTATTCTGAAAGCTGTTTCAGATCCAGCTGTTTTTTATCCCTTCTTCGCCATTACAAAACCATCTATTTTCGATCCCTTCCGTGCCATTGTAGATCCATTTCTAGAAAAAAAAAAAAAAAAAATTCTCCGTTTCCCTTGTTTTAACTCCGTTTCCCTTGAAACTTCTCGGACATCCCTACAATCCCATTCTGCATATTTCATTCCTGAGGACCCTATCCCAAATTCTACTTCCCAAAGCCAGAAATCTCACATTTGTCTATTTTTCGGGTTTGCCATAACTTCTTCAATTTTCACCCACTCGCTTCCAAATTTTGCCACCGTGTTCATTCCCTATTTCTGCTTTTTTGTCCCTCTTTGACAATTTTTCTCATTCTTTCACCCCGCTTCTGAAAATCCCCATTTTTTGCTTCCCTATCCATCATAAAGTGTCCAAAACCTATTCAAACCCCAATTACCCATCCGAGTTTTTCCCAAATCCAAATTTCCCTTTACTAAATAAGCTTTTGTTTGTGTTTGTCTATCCATCCCCCCCCCCAAAAAAAAAACTCATGGTTGTGGTTGTCACCTGCGCAGGAGCAAAAACCATGGAGGAAGCACTTGCAACCATTCAAACCAAACTCCAAGATTTGGATGAAAAATTTCTCAGCCTCCATCTTCAACATTCAACCATGAACAATAACCAACAGCAAGAATCTTCTGCAGCCAATGGGTTCTCTTCTTCCAGCACTTTCCGTGGTCCGAAGCTTGAATTTCCTCGCTTCAATGGTATTGGTCTGACTGGATGGATCTATCGTGCAGAACAATATTTCAATCTACATAATACTTTTGATGTCCAAAAAGATCCACTTGCATCCTTTCATTTGGAATAGGAAGCCCTTCAATGGTACCGTTGGTACATCAAGGTTCATGGCGAGCCAAAATGGACAGATTTTTGCCAACTCCTTTTGCAATGATTTGGTCCTAGTGCTTTTGATGACTTCACCGGAGCACTCACTAAACTTTGTCAAATTGGCACTGTGAGAGAGTATCAGACAAAATTTGAGAAACTAGCCAACCACACAGAATGATTGTGTGATGACTTCTACAGGAGTTGTTTTATCAGTGGTATTAAGGATGAAATCCACCCAGAGGTCAAAATGTTCTGTCCCAACACAATGATGGAAGCCCTGGGGTTGGCTAAGTTGGAAGAAGAAAAGATTTCCTCCCAACAACGCTCCAAACCCACTTTTGTTCCCTTCCAAAATATGGGTTCTCAACGACCTCCAACCCCTCCAGCTCCTCAACCCAGTCCTATCAAGCATTTGCCCAAAATAGAGATGCAGGCACGCAGAGAAAAAGGTCTTTGTTATAATTGTGATAAAAAATTCACTCGAGGACATAGATGTGTTCAACAAAAGCTCTATCTCTTGGATGTGAATTTTTTGCCTGCCTCTGAAGTTGGTACAGAAGCTCCAGATACACAGGATGATCAGGTCAACATTCTGGAGCCGCCTATTGACCTTCCATCTCAGGAAAACCACCTAGAGATATCTCTCCATGCTTTATTCGGTGTCACCACCCCCCAAACAATGCAGGTTAGGGGTTACTTCAAGAAGCTTCCTCTTACAATACTCATTGATTCTAGTAGCACTCATAACTTCATTGACCCTCAGATCGCCAAACATGCTAATTTTTTTGTCCATCCTTGCTCCAACTTTGAATTCATGGTTTCCAATGGGGGCACCTTACCTTGCAAGGGAAACTGTCCCAATGTGAGTATCTCTCTAGAAGATTATAACTTGTGCTCTAACATGTTTGCCTTGTCCTTAGGCGGATGTGATGTGGTTTTGGGCGTTCAATGGTTATGCACACTTGACCCCATATTATGGGATTTTGCTGAACTTTGGATGCAGTTTTTAGTCAATGGGACACAACTCAAATTTATGGGCTTACAACCAGGGTCTCTCCGCATCATCAATTCACATTGCCTGGAAAAGATCCTTAAGAAGAATTCACATGGTGTCATCACTCAGCTCCATTCCATTCAGATGTACCCACCAATGGTATCCACTACTCCCTTGGATATATATGAGGGTGTCTTTGTTGCACCAATGGGCTTGCCGCCTTTAAGAGACCTTTCCGGTAAGCATTTAGCCGCATCTACATCTCAGTAGGAAATGATGGCTATTTTTCATGCAGTACAAAAGTGGCATCCATCCCTATTAGGAAATTATTTTTGCATCAAGACTGATCTCCAGAGTCTGGAACATTTTCTGGAACAACATGTCTCCTCCCCAACACACCGGAAATGGGTTATCCAACTCATGGGTTATGACTATGCAATCACTTACAAGAAGGGTAAGGATAATATGGTGGCAGATGCTCCTTCTCGCCAATTTGATGACCCAGTTTCTCTTACAGCTATTTCTCTGCTTGTTCCAAATTGGTTGTAATCTGTTCAACAGAGTTATCTCTTCTATGAACTCCATGCTTCTTTATCGGCAGGGCCCTCTGGGTTCCTCAAAACCTATGACCGGGAAAAATGTAACTTCTTTTGGTAGGGATTGAAAATGAAAATTCACTAGATGGTGGTTGAGTGTGATACTTTCCAGGTCAACAAGGGTGAAAGGACACTCTTTTCGGGACTGCTCGAACCCTTTCCCATCCCTACACAGATGTGGACAACTATTTTTATGGATTTCCTAAAAGTGCTCCAGTGGTACAATACCACATCTAAAATGACACCATATGAAGCAGTTTATGGACAGGCACTACTAGTTCTTCTCCATACACACTCAATAGCTCTCTAGTTCAAGCAATTGACTCGGTTATTCGAAACCGTGATCAAATTCTTCTCATTCTGCAAGATAATCTTCACATGGCAAGAATTGGACTGAAACAACAAGCCGATCAACACCATTCTAAGCACACTTTTCATGCAACGGATATGGTCCTTCTTCGTCTACATCCTTCCAAGAAATCCTCCCTAAAACTCAAAGGCATCAATGGGCCGGAATGCAACCCAAGGATGCTACAGAGGAACCACTCCTTCAAATTCTGCATCAATTTCCACATCTAAAGCTTTGAGGACAAAGCTTTTTCTAAGGGAGAGGGGATGTTAGGAACCCATGTCAACCCTTCTATTTACTTTGTTAGTATATTATTGTTGGATGCATATGCTTTGTAAGTCATCCTGTAGTATTGTTGATCCATAGTTTGTATTATTGTTGTTGGACGCATATGCTTTGTAAGTCGTCCCATAGTAATTGTTGATCCATATTTTGTATTGGCCCATAGTTTGTATTGACACATGGTATTGACCCATGGTATTGGTGCCTAGACATAGTATATAAGTTTGTGTTGAGACCAATGAAGCTACCGTGAATTTATTTGTATTGAGCTTTCTCAAAGGAGGTTTCCCCCTCGAAGTGGCTTGCGATCAATATAAAAGTGATTCTGAGTTCTGTTATTTCTGCTATTTCATGTGTTTTCATTAATTAATTATTGCAAGTTCTTCTCAAACTTGACCTTCTTCTTTTCTCTGTTACCCTCCTCAACATTTTATTTGTTTTTGGGCTTTTGTTGGTTCCCCTCTCCTTTCTTTCCCTTCTTATTATTGTTGGGCTGTCGAGGGCCCTTTTGATTAGTCTGAACCTATTGTACAGATTCAGTAGTAGAAGGAGAGGTTGTGACAAGAGTCACTTCTGCAGTCGATTGATTGACCGATAAGGAATGAACCTGTTTAGTCAATGCTTCGAAGGCTACAGAATCAACTGAACCTACTATGCCATCAGCTTGTGGTCCAGGTTTTGGTCTACCGAGATCAATGTTTGATTGCGGTGCATTAGGTATAATCTCATAAAGGAGCCCAGACTGAGCGTAAACCAAGTCTAGTTGTTGGGTCCTTAGAATGGCTTCTTCTTTTGATGACACCCCAGAAGTGGCTACTTCCTTAGAAACATAAGGAAGGAGTGATTTCAGATACCACTCTAATAAGAATTATGGGGGAATATTGGCCTTAATGAGCCTCTTCCGTTCACCACTCCTGAATATGATCAGATAAGTGGGTGGCTTTGTTTTGTCTAAAGGTAGACAAAAGATCTATTCAGGCATCATACCGAACAGGAAGCTGGAAGTGGTTCAAAAAGACTACGAAGGGATCCCAAAAGTTAAAAAAGGTGGTTGTAGGTAACTCAATGTACCATTTGGCTGTAGCATCGGTCAAGGTTCTTTGAAAAAGTCTTAGCCTAATGGAATCTTCATTCAACGAGTTCGAAGAACACCATAGATGAAAAGTGGTAACATGATCACCAGGATCCTCACCAGTTTGAACTTCGAATTTTGGAATGTCTTCAGGTAGCTTAGTGGGAACTGGTGGTCACATAACGCTATGGCACACCGGATCACTCATTAACTTGGAAATATCTAGCAAATTCAGAGTTGCTAGAAATGGTAAATGGGGTCTAAAAGATGGCATTTGATGAGCTGGAGTTATGAAGGGGGAACCTCCCATCGTTTGACCCATAAACTGTAGGTTAGGGTTTCCCCCAACCATTTGTTGGTAGGGGTTTCCCCCAGCTATCTGTTGGAAGGGGTTTCCCCCAGCCATCTGCTGGTAGGGGTTTCCCCCAACCATATGTTGTTGTGTGAAAGTGTTGTTGAAATTCCCGCACCCAAATGAAAGTGGTTTGGTACCCTGTGTATTCGTCCAATGTGGCTGGGTGTTAGCCTTACCATACTATTGGTTAAAAATATTACCCCCTCATCCAGAAAACAAAGAAAAGGGGATATTGCCTGCAGGTATATTACTTTGATTCATATTGTAACCTGCAAAGGTGTTAAAACCAGGGGTAGTCGAGGTGGATGGTGTAGTCATGGTAGTCATGACAAGCATAGTTGCAGAGGGATTCGGCCTAACATTGGGTGTGGAAATCCAAGTACTAGGTATATGGTATGATTGTTGAGTTGTAGGAGGTGGAACGACATTCACTGTATTACTAGGTCCAAAAGTATGGGTAGAGGCAGATGTCAAAGTTGTTGAGTTTGGAATGCCTAACGTACCAGCGTTAAAACTGAAGGACGGAGTTGAAATAAAAGTTGTCTGTGTCGAACTTGGTGTAGCAGTGGAAGGAGGGTTTACAGTACTTGTATTCATACCCATTTTGGGAGTCTGTGGAACTCCCTGTTCATCTCCTGGGTTAGTCATAATATGCCCAGGTGTGAAAAAATATGCACTATACTCGGGTTGCTGGTAACCAACAAGTACCAGAAGCGGATCATTAAGTTCGGTAAGAGGAGGGTTAAAAGGAGTGTTTAAATCACTAGAAGTGATATCCTCAACCTCAATAGTGTTAAAAACTTGTTGATCCGGGGTTCTAGGTTGTGGTTCACCAGGAACCTCTATTTCACTAGTAGATTCAAAAAGACCATTGGAGTTAGTCCTCCATCGTCGTGGTGGTAGTAGTGGCTCCACACTGGGTGGGAGAAGGTTTTGCAACCTCCGAGACCTACGAAGCTGTTGGTCTTCCACAATTATATAAAAATAACACTAAGTAAAAACGTAGTGGCCACTAAGACTAAGGGGTAAACAGCATACCACTAAAAAATCCTAAGTAATCAAACCAATCAAACGGATAGAAAATACTCTCGGAAGTAAGTCTGGATGATTAGGGCCCAGAACAGACTATCAGAGTACTGATGGTCAGTTTCATGGTGTCCACCGGAGGTCCACTGGGTGCAAGCACTTGAATCACCAAACCGCTTTCCCGGGAGTACTACCAGAGGGTTACCTTCCACGCCTGTCCAAGGTGAAGTGGGAATAACTGCCCACTCTACCTGTGTAGGATCCTAAAGGTCTGATATTAAGGCTACCATACATACAAAATATCCTGGGGGGACAGTTGTCAGCGTAGTCAAAACGCATGGGCAGGGTAGCAAAGCCCAAATTTTGAAAGGACCCCCGTACATGAATTGACTCTGGTTTATAGTCAAAAGGAACATGAGACCATCCCAAGGTTATCCTCAACAATTTTGATCTTCCATGGCCTCGTGTTTAACTCTGGTGTGAGTAGACCATCCCAAGGTTATTTGATATATATGAGTTTACCTAAATGAAAGTTGTACTACGATTGTTGCATAATGAAACTAGTTCCGAGCAGTTTAAGGTGTTTTAAGCTCGAAACTCTAGCCTAAGCTAGTTGGTGTCATGTATTGCTAAAAGGAAAATGTTTTTAATTTATTTTATTAAAGTTCTTTTTAAGGAAACTTTTTACTCAACGGGGTAGTGCATTGTGTGGAAATGGTTTGAGAAAGTAAAGTGCAACAGAAATAACTTTCAACGCAACAAAAAAGACTCTTTATGCTCTTTCCAAAATGAAATATTAAGCAAACCAAAAACAAATATCTTTTTCTTTTCTTTTCAAATTCAAAACAAAGTAAACTACACTACTTCGAAATGATCATAAGCCTTACTACTTTAAACTACCAAACTCATTTTTTGCTTTTTCTGATATATACAAAAGAAAAAGAACTCGAAAAAGGAAGCAAGTAAAACCTAAAAGAGTGATGTAAGTAAGGAAAAACAAATCTAAGGTTCACAACAATCAACTTGATTACTTGACAAAGAATTGTGCTACAAAGCTTTTAAAGGGAAAAAACCTTGGGCTTGGAAGGCAAAGTGGAAATAAAAGAAGGATAAGAGATGCTTTAAAATGGAAAGGAAAACTTCAAAGGTTGCTCCAAAGCATCAAGAACCCTAAAAACACTAATCCAAGCTAACGGTAGGCAAGCGAACCAAAGATGGCCTTGCAATCACAAAGACTCAAATGGAAGCAAACTAAAAGACTTCAACTTACTTGAAACTAAAACTGACAAAGCAATCAGGAAGTGTCTAGACTCAAAAACTTTTGAAAACACCCTAAAGACTCCTACTTGGGTTCAAACCCTAAATCAAAGGCTAAGACACCGTAAAAGTATGCTTAGTGTTGCAACAAACAACAAATGTGGTAAACAAAGTTTTGTATACTTGCAACAAGCAACTAGGGTACTAACATGCAGCTATGTTCAACTAGGAACAAGGCACGATTTCCAAAAAGAGCCACAAACAAACAAGACACCTCAAAATTACTCAAGCAAGCAAAAGGTGACCTAAGGAACTTAGGAGAGGCAAACAGGGCTCAACAAAAGCATAAAGACCTCAAGGATCAGTTGGGAAAGCAAAAACAGAGGTTGGAAATCAAGCCAAACAGGCAAAAATCAAATCCCAAACACAAACAGAGACTTACAGGAAAATACTCTACTGTGCAGTAGAGAAACCTATGTTTTTATGGAGGTGTACTCTACTGTGTAAAGGAAAACCAACATTTTTCAAGAGGTGTACCCTACTGTGTAAAGGAAAACCAGCATTTTTCAGGAGATGAACGCTACTGTATGCATAGAAAACCAGCATTTTTTCCAGAGAAGGTTTAAAACAGGCTTCAAGACTTCAACCTGAGGTAAGTAAAGCAATGGAAACATGCTACAATAACCTATAGAGCCTCTTAGAGGATCAAAAAGATCAAAAAGTTCTAGAAGGAAAGTCAAATGAGTCTCCTAGAATAGAAAACAACCGGTCCCCAATAGAATCACCAGTCTGTTGTTCGAGAATTCTACCCTATAGAGAGGAGAGGGACACTACCAACTTCTGGGGTGACAGGTAAACACATTGATCATATTACATGGGCTTCCACAAAAAGAAAGAGATCAACGTTCTTGAAGGCATACCTTATTAACAAAGTTCGATCCTAGCTTTCGTTTGCTCCTTCGATTGATCCTCCACTTGATCTTCCGTTTGACGAACCTGCAATACAAAGATACCTTCCTCGGCGTATCTTGACTAATATAACGATGATGAAATTGAAATACAATTTAGACATAAAATACAACCAAGCATTTAATGCAAACAAATATGCAATCCATTAGACATTTGATTGGGATGGGAAGGGCATTTCAACCTTTATTGTCAAAAGCAAATAATCAGTACAATTATACCTGATCATTCAGAGTGTTTGTGCAACCGGATCCTGGGCTCTTTCTCTTCACACTAAATTTGGAGTTCCTCCAGCGTAACAACCCTTAATGCATAGTTTATCCTCCTCTCTCTCATCTATCCCCCTTGTATTTATGAGACAAGGTAGGTAGTTTGGATCGAGAGGTAGTTTGATTGGGAACTTGGGGAAGTTGTAAAACCAACTTCAACTAATTTTAATTCATCAAATTAATATATTTTTTATTAATTTTTAAGGTGTACGCTACATTTCTTAAGTGGACTAGTGTTCAAAATGCAACTTCCCTGCTTTACAAATAGCGTTTGCAAGATTTCTGAGGCTGTACACTACTCTATGAAGCAAAGTAGAGTATTTTTGAGGGAAAACGCTACTTTAATGAAGTGGAGTAGAGTATTCCTAGAGGGAAACACTACTATCATGCTTGTAGGGTAGCGTTTTTCCTTACAAGTAGGTAAAAAGAGAGTTTTGTCTACTGTAGAGGGGTAAGTCTAGGCCATTCATCATCTAGGGTCATCATGCTCTTCAATCAAAGTTTTCCTTTTGTGTGATCAATAGCTAAATGTGATCATGGATGGAGAAGTGCAGATTTGACCTATAACACCTGAGTTTAAATGGTGGTCTGAATGGAAAGAAATATGACCTATCATATCAAAAATGGTAAAAATAACGCCAATAGAGCATGTTTAATGATCAAAAGTGATGACAAAATTGGGCATCAACAGGTATCAAACAAATTCTTGTCCTCTCCTTGGTATTATGATGTTGTATATGTTTTGAAGAACTTGCAAGCACCCCCTGATATGGGAAAAAGAAAATCTAGATCCACCAAGATGAAGGCTACAGAGTATTTCATACTAAGTGATTGTATTTATTGGAAAGACCCCAGGGGTGTCCTCTTGAATTTCATAGTGGAAGGTGAGGCCAAATAAACATTGAAAGAGTTTCACAGAGGATTATGTGGGGGACATCACTACTGGAAGGCCATTGTTAACAAAATTCTCAGGGCAGGGTTCTTTTGGCCTATTACGTTCAAGGATGATTATAAGGAAATAGCTAGCTTCCATGAATGTTAGGTCTTTGAAGGGAAGAGGAAACTCTAATCATTGCCTCTGAAACCAATATCGATGGATGCCCCTTTCCAGCAGTGGGAGCTCGACTTCATTAGTGAAATTTTCCCCAGCTCATCTAGATAGCATAGGTGGATACTGACTGCCAGTGATTATTTCACCAAATAAATCGAATCAATACCTACCAAACAAGTCATAGATACATTCATCATCAAGATTCTGGAGGAAAATATCATGTCTAGGTTTGGATGTCCCGTTAAGATAATCAATGATAATGCACATGCTTTCAAGTCCAGGAAGATGGTCAAATTCTGTGACAAGTTCCACATCAAATTGGGCCATTCTACTACTTACTATCCCCAGGGAAATGGATTGGCATAATCCTCCAACAAAATTCTGGTGAGGATAATCAAGAAGATGCTATAAGAAAATAAAATGGATTGGCACACTAGGATGACCTTTTCCCTGTGGGATGATAGGATCACCTTTAAAAATTCCATTGGATCTTCTCCTTTCAAATTAGTATATGGAACAAAGGTAATATTCCCTGACTCCCTCAGAGGGCCCGCAATGAGACTACTATAGGAGAAAGAAGAAGATCCAAACCCCAAGTTGAGGAGGACTAACTAGTTGGTGGAAGTGCAAGAAATTAGAGAAGGGGTGCTGGTTGAAGCCGTGAAATCTCAAAACCAGATCAAGAAGACATTTGACAGAAAGACCAAGGCATACGACTTCCAAGTGGGAGATTTGGTATTAAAATGGGATGTTGGAAGAGAATACTAGGCACAAAATTTTGATAACCTTTGGTAGGGGCCCTATACAATCACCGCCTACCATGGGAATAATGATTTCTTCTTGCAGGATGAATATAATGAACCAGTTGGAAAGCGATATATCATTGGGTGGTTCTTGAAGCATTATTTCAAGTAAAAAAGCAAGTCCGCCGACCCACCCCCATTGTATATTGCGTTTTTTATTTTCAATTAGTCGTGTTTCAATTTTGTGATACAAACAAGGAAAAAGAAGAAGGGAATAAGGGCCACTAGTCTACATGTTCTTGCTACCTTAGAGGGAGGATATCATCCCTAGTTGGAGCCACTATTAACACTTATTATGGTTTCCACCAGGCAAGGTGAAGGAAATCCCCCACCCAAATCCCCAAGGTCATTCTTGGATGGTTGCATCAAGTAAAGAATTAGGAAACCCAAAAATGACTAAGTGTCAAGCAAATCCAAGCCAAGTGACCGAGTCGCAATAGGAAAATGGGAAAAAACTAGCAATATAGGCTTCTTCCGCAACAAAAGGAGATTCGACAGCCAGGATTGAGTGGAGGGATCAGATCGGTGGTCGAAAAATGAGTTCCAAAATCCGGTTTCTGAGTTTCGCATCCGCATTGCGGAAAGCAATTTTCCAAGGAGTGCAAAGATAAGTTTCCACATTCTACATTTTGGATTGTGGATTGCAAAACGACAGTTTTCCAAATGATGAAAAAGTAAGTTTCCGCATTCTGCATTCCACATTGGGGATTGTGGAAAGGTGATTCTTGAGAAAGCATGAGGCCAAAATTGCAATCCATGCATGCCATGTGGTGGATTGTGGATTGTGGAAAGGGAAATTGTGGGGAAGAAATTGTGGAAAGGTGATTACGGAAAGAAAATGATGGATCAAGGAATTTTTGTAGAGCAAATTCCAGTTGCAAGAAATGGATATTTTCACAGAAAAATGACGCATTTGAGAACGACGAAGGGGGCCTATTTCAGTTACCTATCCTAATCAATCTAAAACAGCTTGATTTGTATCATGAACAGGTGGTTTCCATGACCCAATGGTGCACTTCCACCACCAACGATTCTTTCCTCCGCACATGGAAGAATCAGCGGTTTTTTATTTGGGCAGTGTTGGGATTTTCCTATACTCCATCCCAGTCCTACCAACACTATCCATTTTTACATTTTCAGTCATGCATGCATTTTGCATGCAGTCATGATTTTGCATGCATGCATGCAATTGCATGCATTCCAATCATCAGTCCCAGCACCTATCCCTTAGTTAGCTAGCCCTGGGAGCTTCTTTCTGATCAGTTTTAGCCCTCCTAGTGCTTAGTGTGCCTTGCATGCAATTGTATGCATCCCAAGCACCCTCTCTCACCTACCACTCAGTTTCAATTCAGTTAGTTGAGTTATCTTTATATCTTTCCTTGATTTAAGGCTAGATTGACTCTCAATTGACTACATCACTCTGATTGACCTCCAGTGAGACTAGACTACCTATTATGACTCCAGTTAGCTCCTCATGCACCCTCCATTGAGCCTCCATCATTCAGTTAGTGCTTCCATGTGCCAGTTACACCTACCACACTCAGTTAGACTCAGTTTGACACTGCATTGATATGATGATCACTCCATGAAAGCTAATTCTAATCGCCACCTTCGCATTCGAATCCTCTTAGCATTGTATTATTTATTTGTCCATATTGTGATTAATGAATTAGTGTGTGATGTTATTCTGCTTCTATCTGAGTTCTGCTATATCATAATTTTGTTGCTCTTTTACACTGCATTGTTCATTCTTCTTCTATTTTCCTGCTTAATCCTTTTTGTGAGGTATACATCATCTCTTAGATCTGCTGTGAGGATTTTCACATGGTATCAGAGCATGTTGAGAGTATAGTCTATCTCCATTCCCGAGAGTTTTTTGCAGGTTATTATCAAGATTTAGAGTGCAGCAATTGCAACAGTTTCTGCACTTTTGCAGCAGTAGCAGTTGTAGACATTTTCTATTGTTTTTGCAGGTCTTCTAAAATAGCTTCCATGAATTTCGGAAGAAATTATTGCTCTTTCTCCATTCGACTATGATGAATGGAAACCACAGATGATAGCACATTTGAAGCGACATGGTCTCTTTGATTATTTTTTTGAAAGAGAGTTTGAATCCTCTGAAGAATAGAATGACTGGTTAAATGAAGGTGACAGAGCCTCTGCAGCCATGATGTTTGCTATGTATCGATGCATGGTACACCACTTCTTTTCTACTAAATCTCCAAAAAAGATATGGGTTCATCGGGATGAAATATTTGGCAAACAGAATAAAAGGATTGGTCCAAACCATTTCGAGAGAAAGTCTAGTATTGCATTCACCCTCCTTGATGATCTCTCTGATCATGAATCAGTACCAAACATATCTCATATTGAAGTTGTCCACAAAGAAGATGAACTTGTAGATTCTACACTCAGGCTCCAAATTTCTTCTATTTTGAATTCTGTGCCAGCTCACACTCTAGAAACTACAAAGGTTCCTAAATCCTCTCTTGCACAAGAGTCTATTGGTTTGCATCATGATCTATTGAATGTTTCAGAGGTCAAAGCAGCAATTGGAGGTAATGCATTCACTCTCCTTGATCACTCACCTCTTATGTACTACTATATGATCATTTATACATGCTCTTATAAGTTTATTGAAGATGTAAGGCATTGCCATTCGCTTGGGATAATTTCTCATGCATTTTATGGTTTTGATTTCACCTCTATTGGTTCAAAGGAGATCTCAAGAAACCATTCATTAAGTCTTGGATCTGATTTAAAATCCAAGCAATCACTACTTGGGATAATTTCTCATGCATATCATGGTTCAGATCTCACCTCTAATGGTTCAAAGGAGATCTTAAGAAACCATTTTTCAATTCTTGGATCTGATTTGGATTCCAAGCAATCACTTACATTTGATGGTTCTTTGAGGCATAATCTCACCTATGATGGTTCAAAGGAGAAAACAAAAGACTATCTGCACATTCATGGATTTGATTCTACCTCAGCTGATTCGAATCACAGGCTCTAGGATCATCCTCATATCTTTGGATTTGTTCTCATCACATTCGATCTGAAGAGAAAGTACAAGCACATTCTTTTTGAGCATGAGCCACTTCTTACAAAGAAGATGGCCTACAATCTATTTTAAGGGGGGGTATTTTTCCCATGAGTTTTTCCCCATTTCCTCAGTTTATTGTCTGTTATTATTATTCATTGTATTGGGTGACCTTTGTTCTCAGTTACCAGGGCCCAGGATGGATTAAGGGGTGGTGTTGGGATTTTCCTATACTCCATCCTAGTCCCACCAACATTATCCATTTTCCCATTTTCAATCATGCATGCATTTTTCATGCAGTCACTATTTTTCATGCATGCATACATCCCAATCATCAGTCCCAGCACCTAGCCCTCAATTAGCTAGCCCCGAGAGATTCTTTCTGATCAGTTTTAGACCTCCTAGTGCTTAGTGCGCCCTGCATGCAGTTGCATTCATCTCAGGAACCCTCTCTCACCTACCACTCAGTTGCACTTCAGTTAGTTAAGTTACCTTTAGATCTTTCCTTGATTTAAGGCTAAATTGACTCTCAACTGACTGCATCACTTCGATGGACCTCCAATGAGACCAGACTGCCTATTCTGACTTTAGTTAGCTCCTCATGTGCCCTCCACTGAGCCTCCTTGATTCAGTTAGTGCTTCCATGTGCCAGTTACACCTACCACACTCAGTTAGACTCAGTTTGACACCTGGTCGATAGTTACTTGTCCATTGATGACTCCAGTGATGATGATCAGGACTCCTAGTTGTTCTTTGATGACACTACATTGATCTGATGATCACTCCATGAAGGCTAATTCGAATTGACACCTTGGAATTCAAATACTCTCACCATTGTATTATTTATTTGTCCATATTGTGATTAATGAATTAGTGTGTGATGTTATTTTGCTTCTATCCGAGTTCTACTGTATCATAATTCTATTGCTCTTTTACACTACATTGCTCAGTCTTCTTCTATTTTCCTGCTTAATTGTTTTGGAGAAAATTCACTTTGGCTTGGGGTAGACCACAACAGACAGCTAACTACCAGAAATTAACTCAATTCTCAGTACTATGCTATATAAATGACAATACTAAGATCATGAAGAATGTAACCAACCTCGATCCAAAGGTTTGATGTACATCCCCGTTGGATCTTTCAATCCATGCACTTGAATCTGCAAATTAGTCTTGACAACCAATACATAACAAGTATATATAATATATAAATGCCATTAACATTATCAATAGCAATGGTCCATGATATTATAAGTAAATGCAACTCAATGTAGTATAAACAACATTCACAACACTAATGGATGAGAATATGAGTATTTCTATTAATAAACAAGAAGAAGTACAACATGATATGACCTCTTGTCGGAAACCAATCTAAACCAAGATCTGAGTCAATCCACTTGTGCCTCCACCACTTCAATCCTCCATGGCATGGCAAACTCAAACTATGATAGGAGTTTGGAAGGTGAACTTAAAAGGTTCACAACTACAAGGATTAATGAGTGTAGACTCAAGATAGGGAAAAAATCCACTAGACTTCTCTTTCTCTTCTCTCTCCTCCCGTCCATAAGCCATATGTGCTCAATATATAGTCCTCCCAAAGCTAACTGAAAGGACACATAGAGATGTTTTAGGGAAAATGGAGGGCCAAAGGTCACCCTATGACCACTTTTTGGGAGTAAAAAGTAATAAAATAGTGATTTTTACGATTTTACATGCTACCCACGGGCTATAGTTCTGCAACTCGCGGATACGCCCACTGTAATCATGCAGCTAGCGTACAAGGAAAAAAATAGGGAAAAATAGTGTCTGAAGGATATAAAGTGGATCTGAGTCATGTGAAATGAATCCTGTAGGACAAAGACTGCTGATGCTCATAATGTGAAAAATTACGTTGTAACAGATGCTCCCTAATGTGTGAGGTCAAAGACTGATGCTACGATGGATGAAATACATTATAAAATGATCTCAGAAGTGGAGTGATGGAGACACAAGTGGAAGGAGCATCTCACTCGTCATACTACAATAGTATCCCTGAATACATGTTGTTAGCACAACAATCTGATACAATGGCCATGAATAGGCAGTACATAATGAATACATGTCATAAGTGATCATAGCCATGATCCCTCTACAGTAAAATATGGTCTCCTGCTGAAAAGGAAACAACTAGTGCAAACTGGAGGTACAAACTGTTGATATCTGATAGGTGATATCTCAGATGTAAAGTCATAATCATAAGTAGCATACTGAATGCCACTATTTCTTGGGGTCTTCTACACAAGTCTTCGACAGTGCAAGTTCTATCAAGTGAATAAAGGAGTTGAGGTCAAACCTGATGTGACATCGTCTGATTACCTGTCAATGATGTATACCATTAACAGATGCGAGATAACCCACCAATAATGAAAATGGGCATCAAGGCACAGAGCACAATCATCGAAGTGTGAATAGATTAGTTGAATTCGAACACTAGGATGAATCCATCGATCAGGGGACATTGATGTATTCCCAAAACTGTTGATGGTGAGAGAACCTGCCACTAATGACTGCAAGCCTCAAAGTACTCAACCGAACTCTAAGCCTCAAGTTTCGAAATAAATGAGTTGAAGTCGACGGAATGAGACTCGCTGGAAGGAGGGAATTAAGGCATCCCCCATCAACCAACACAAGGTACCAGCTATGCTGAAAGATTTGGAAGATCTTAGGTGAAATGGACTAACTCAATAAGGATGGCTGACATGCAATAGTGAAGAGATCTAAGGAGTGGCCTACTCTGGTTTCAGGACTTCTTTTGAACAAGAGCATGAGCAGATGGATAGACTCAGGCAACATAGACTCGATATAGACTGTGTGATGTAGTAGGCACCACAAAGGGCTCCAGAATGACTGGAAGCTTAACCAATCGGTGGAGTAAACTGAAAAACAAGTACAGCTCCTAAGGTCCAACTATAGTCCTAACTCACAATGTATGGAGTGCAATGAATGCTCTGTTCAAAGGTGACACAATAGCTGCCAACTAGAAGTAGTAACCATAATCCCATCCGGCGTTTTGGAATATTTGATTTTTTTTTGGTCTTTTTCATATTTGGGGAAAGCTTGTAAAATGATAAAATTGCTTATACTACAACAAGTGAGGGAATGTGTCAAATAGCGATTAAACTAGTCCCAAGCAGTGGAACATACCTATGATCAATGCAAGGAAGTGCATGCAGGATGTGGACACTCGGGAGGTGTGTTCCCTCAGGGTAAAAAGGTCATCAAGTTGTGAAGCACAAATGGAATCTCTGCAAGGCTTGACAGGGAAAAGTGCTCAGGCACCAAGCTAATCAACTCAGTGAGCGGGAGACAGCACAAGGCTCAAGTGACAAACAGTATGATGCAATGCAATCAAAACATGATATAAGTGAGGGGAGTCCTTATGGGAGATGGCCAACATAAGACAAAGTAGAGTATGAGTTTTTATCGCTACGTCATGGAGTAACTACAAAAGACTCCCAATCCTAAGGACAAACAACGGCATGGGAACCAAAATGCAAAAAGGGGTTCTAACTAGGGTACCCATGTTCGGAAAGGCCCTACTTCCACATAACGACAATTCTATAATAGTGTGAAGGTTCTGTGTCAGTTAAGAAGCAGGGTTGCACCTAAGGTTTATGAAAGTGGTCAAAAGGTCAAATGCATAATGCATGTAAAAATGACATCTAACCTATATGCCAGGTATGAAACGTACCCACTGTAGGTGTGAAATGCTCGGAAACAACTTCCGCCGAAGAGATCTGGTAAAAAATGCTACTCCAAGATGTTATATTAGTCCAAAACAACATATAATGGCAAAAACTATAGACAAGTGGGTCTTGAAAATTATAAATAGTAACAAAAATTTACAATTTACAATTCATTTTTACTATTCACCCATTTGGAATTTTGTGGTTAGTTTTCACCTCAAAGTTCAACTACTGATTCTGGGAGCTACAGGCGTCCAATCATCGAACCATCAGGAGCAGGTTGGTAATCTCATCCCCACCTTCCATTTCAATGTTTTTATTTCAATTTTCATTGGTTAAAATTTTTGTTTGGCCATGCCCTACATGGTCATGGTGCTACCCGCGGGCTATAACTATGTGGGTAGGGCTGGGTACGTGTAGTCAACGCACACGTTGACTGTGAGTACCCGCCTTTATGAGCAGATCTACCCACAGGTACGGTCGTGAAACTAGTTTTTAAGCAAAACTGACTAAATCCTTGGGTTTTTCTCTTTCCAGGATGGTTCTAGAGTGGAGAGAGAGAGAACATGACCTAGTGGATGAGGCCGTTTGTAACGATGTGCGTGCACAGCAAGCGCTACAAGCATGTGGTTTATACAAATTTTGGAGCATAGGGGGTTTGAGGGCCCAAAACCTATTGCTCTGTCGTTTGATAAACTATTGGGATGTTGATGCACAGAACTTCAACCTAGACGGGAAAATACTTTCACTAGAGGTGGGAGATATATATTTCATTACAGGTTTGTCCCGTCAAGGTGAGGTGGAAAGCCTTCAGTCTTGAACTGTGGGTGGTGGGATCACCATCCCCGACTATATAGAGAGGTATTGTGTTCCAAGCACTTGGGCAGTGGGGAGTCAGGCGCCCATCCGAGCCATAGTCAACCTGATTATGAAGGTTGTCGTGGCAACTTTAGTGCAGAATACTGGTTCAAAATCTCTTCACTAGGCATCCAGGCCAACTATGTTCTATGCATCACAGTGTATGCATCCTATGATATTTGACTGGTGTACTACGCTATTGGGGTCCATGAAGACCCAGCTGACAGAGTGCAAGTAGGGGGATGTGAAAAACTTTGGATATGGCAGTATTTTGTGCAGCTTCTTGTTCGAGCGGGTTCCAGGGCTCAGTCCGAGGGTTGAGGTCCCTCCTCATAGTCTTCGCGACCCAGCCATGACCTGGTGGGCTGAGGTCTTGACGCGATAGGGTGGTGGCTGTCAGGCATCACCATATACAGAGGAGTTCTTTCACTGGTGGGATTGATAGTTCATAGCGATAGATGACTACCCCTATGCATGGATAGACTTTCGGTAGGACGAGACATGCCACCCCCACTAGATGCAACATTCGGAGACATCGGTGAGTACTTTGTTTAGGTTTTTGGTGTATTAAATTTTTATGGATTTTTTATTATAGATGTAAATGCAAAAATCTTTTGGGGGGTAGTATCATGTATTAATGTTTGACTGTTTGCTCGCAGACAAGGGCCCAGGGAGACCCGATGGCTTCCCAAGACATCGTCGCTGGGGCAGGGGTGATGGGGCACGATGTGTTTCAGCAGAGCATACTCTACAAACATTGTGGGGAAACCTATCTCGGATGGCTGCTAGGGTACCACAGATAGAGGTGGCGCAGCTACCTGACGATATGCAACACCACGTAGTGGGGGTGTTGGGTAACTGGGTATGACTACTACAGTGGATAGAAAATGCAGTACAGTACTTCTATGAGACAAATCCTATCACGGTGGTAGCTAGGCCTCCTCGTAGGGAGTAGATATCTTGGGATGTCATTTTTGTATCGATATGTATATTTTTGAGGGCCATAGGCTCCAGTTTTGTATCATGACACTACCATTTTTGGACATATATTTATAAACTATGGTTCTCTGGTTCTATTGTATGTGTGTATGTACAAATGTATGAATGTCTCTTTTATTTTTTTGCTTCATTGTGAATGTGACAAATGCCAATCTAATACATAGTTAGTGTATGCATCAGATATATGATTAACACTTCTTGTAACATGAATGTATGTAATTGAAACAAAATGTCGTTCCAAGAGTCTCACCCTTAGGAATTTCCGTTGTAACGTAGGATATCGCATATGGTACTTCCCATTCAACTGAGATACAACTAGTTTTTAATCTAGGAGGACTTCTAAAGACTAGATGCCATGTGAAATAGCATCCCGAAGTAGCTCAATCACGACACTATACTCAGCCACATTATTAGATGTAGGACTGAGACAAGCACCTCCTGAAGACACAACTAGATGGTTAGGCAAATAAATAACCCAGGCAGCGGAAGCGAGCTACTACATATGACGGCTAGCACCATCCATGAAACCTAAGAACATAGGATATTCCACTGAAATTTGTCAATCAAATGGAAGCGAATTAGCAGACCCGAAAACCAAAAGCAAGCTAAACTATGTATAAAAATACCTATACAATAGTATACAAAGCGCACTAGCTCGAACTAAATGTTCAAGTGTCATACCACTTGAGGTAGAACCCATTTCTAGGCTCCTTCAAAATATTCCCTTCATAGTCTTCTAATTCATACGCTCCTTTTTCTAGGACACGCCTCACGATGTAAGGACCGTGCCACATGGGGTTAAACTTGCCTGCCCCCAGGGGTTCTTTAGCTTGGTCATATAAGAGGACCAAGTCACCTTCAGCATACTTTCGAGGATGGATAGACCTATCGTACTGAACCTTAACACGACATTTATTGGATTCTATAGCCACGGTGGCATCTCGACACTGCTCCTCAAGCTGCTCAAGGTGGAACAAACATTGCTCAATATTCGTCGTATCAAGAAGGAGCTCTATGGCCAGTTTAAGCGAAGGGATTTCGCATTCAATCGATAAAATTGACTCCATACTGTGTACTAACTGAAATGGTGAGAACCTAGTGGCAGTCTTGATTGTGGTTCGATACGCCCACAAAGCGGGATATAACATGATGTGCCAGTTGTTCTCGTTTTGTTGGATGGTACATTGGAGAATGGTCTTTAAAGACTTATTGACTACTTCAACTTGACCATTCACTTGGAAATAGTAAGAAGGTGAGTGTTCTTGATGAAACCCAAGCTTGAGAGACAAATCCTCCATCATCTTCTTCTGAAAGTGACTGCCATGGTCAGTGACAATCTCTTTTGGAATACCGAACCGAGTAATGATCTAATTGAACATGAAATGGGCTACTGTAGCATCATCAAATTTTACGGTAGGCATGGCCTCAGCCCATTTGGAAAAGTAGTCCATGGCCACTATAATATGGTGATGCCCCCCAGCCGAAGCTGGTTTGCAATCCATGAAATCCACCCCCCACTTGGTGAAGGGAACGACGATGGCGACTGGATGAAGGGGCGTTGGATGCGAGCGTATATTCTGAGAAAACACCTGGCAAGGGTGGCATCTCTTCACAGTGTTAATACAATCTTTAAATATTGAAGGCCAAAAGTAACCAACTCGCATAATATGTTGTGCTGTAGCAAGCTCAGATAAGTGACCGCCACACGCCCCTGCATGGAAATCATTAAGCACCCGCTCTGCTTCTTCATGATTCAAGCAATGACAGAGAATATAATCCTTTCCGTGGCAATACAAAGTGTCTCCGACGATAGTATAATCTTTAGCGTGATGTTTCACACACCATCGCTCGTCCCGTGACTAGTGCGAAGGGAACTTCAAAGTTTAGAAATATACAATGGCATCCCCATACCAAGGGTCCTCTGACAAGATAAGAAACAAGTGTTCATCCACAAAGGAATCTTCATGGATGACATCCTCATCAAGTCTCGGAAGGTCAAACATAAGCTCAACAAACACCAATGATTTAACTGATTTCTTTGAAGCAAACTCAAGTTCAAATTCTTGAAGAATTACAATCCATTTATTGTATTTCCCCCCTATAAGACGTCGATAACACGAACTGAAATGGATTGATGTGAGCTACTGTGAATAACCTGCAAGAATTAATTAATGCAAATACACGAGATATCATAAATAATAGAACTCAGAATCACTTTTATATTGATCATGGGCCACTTCGAGGGGGAAACCTCCTTTGAGCAAGCTCAATACAATTAACTTCACGGTTCCTTCATAGGCCTCAACACACACTTATATACTAAGTCTAGGTGCCAATACCATGGGTCAATGCTATGTGTCAATAAAAACGATGGGCTAAGTCTAGGCGCCAATACTATGAGTCAAAACCATGGGACATATAATACTATGGGATGACTTACAAAGCATATGCGTCCAATACTATGGGTCAATACTATGGGCTAATATAAACTATGGATCAACAAATACTACGGGATGACTTACAAAGCATATGCATCCAACAACAATATACTAACAAAGTAAAGACATGGGTTCCTAATAGCTACGACCATGGTATTCCTAAGCATAATATAATGCCGTAACTGTTGGACTGAATGAACAGTCGCAAGCGCCAACTTTTCTACATTAGTATATCTTAGCTCAGCGTCTACTAGATTTTGACTGAGGCAATAGCTAACAGCTCGACGAGCCCGTCATCAACTTGAACGAATACCATGCCAATCATTTCTTGAGAGGCGGCCACATAAAGGATAAAATCTCGTGCAAAGTCTGGTGGACTAAGCACAGGGTCCGATACCAAAGCTTTCTTAAGGGCGCCGAAAGACTGCTGGGCTCGCTCATCCCAGATAAATGGTATGTCTTTCTTCAATATGCACGCGAAACCTTTGGTAAGATTAGCATAATTGACTATGAAATGACTTAGAAAAGTGGCTCTCCCTTGGAGGCTTTGAAGTTGTAACAAGTTGCGCGGAGGAGGAAACCAAAGTATTGCCTCAACTTTAAGAGGATTGACTCTAATACCCTCTTTCGAAACTATGAAGCCCAGAAGGAGACCACTCCTTACAACAAAGATGCATTTACTGGGATTCAATCAAATCATGTAGTGTATACATCATTCGAGAATCATACGGAGGTGCTTGGGGTGGTCCACTCTCTTGCAAGAATGGCCGGTAAGATCATCAAAGAAAACCTCCATAATATTTTTAAGATCGTGAAAGGTGTAGCTCATGGCACGCTAAAACGTGGCTCCAGCGTTTTTAAGGCCGAAAGGCATTTTCTGATATGCAAATGTTCCCCAAGGACAAATGAAAGTTGTCTTATGTTGTTCCTCGGGTTTGATTTGAATCTAGTTATACCCTGAAAAGCCGTCCATGAATGAAAAAATCTCACTTCTCGTACAAGCATCCAAGATCTGATCGATGAATGGCGTGGGGAAGTTGTCTTTCGGACATGCACGGTTCAAATCTCTAAAATCAGTGCATACGCGGATCATTCTCTGCTTCTTATCCACAGGAACGGGGTTTGATACCCATTCGGTAAGGGGAACGGGGTAGATGAAACCAGCTTTGACCAGTTTCTCCACCTCTACCTTGATAGTGGCTGTCTTCCTAGGGTTCACAGCACGTAAGCATTGTTGAACCGGTTTAACGTTGGGATATGTTCTAATATCGTGTTAAACAATGCGGGGGTCTATTCTTGGCATCTCCTCATATGACCAGGGGAAAGCTTTCCAAAGTTCTGTAAACAATTCAGTGTAAATAGCAACCTCCTTAGGAGTGCAATTGTCACCGATGTAAACATTCTCAACCTTTCTAGGAGTATGAGAGATGTTGATCGACATAGTCGAGGAAATATTAGCCATATTCCCCTCCACAAAATACCATGCCACCCTAAAAGAGCCACAAGGTGACCAACCATCTCTGCTAGAGTCATCCTAAACTCTTCCTATTCGGTGAGCTCAAGGTTGGGAAGGAAATAAGAGCGATGGTGCATATCCTCCCAAGTCCTCTCACTACCACAGATGGCCTCGATAATAGCTTCATTTGAAGGACAAGTATCATCTAGGAAGTCATGTGAACAAGACGAGTTGGCTGCCCAAACTGGCAGCGTAACGGGATATTCCTCAACTGTTTAAGAAGAAGAGAGATTCGGCTCTGCAGTGGCTTGTTGAATATGCTGGTAAGCAAACTCAGCTACAGACAGTGGCATAGACATCCCGACGTGTGTCCAAACGTGGAACTCATGGATGGTAAAGTCCATGGATCATTAAAATAGGAAGTCCGGAACGACATATTATGCAAAGGAGGAGACGCATCATCGGAAATGGTTCCAATAAAATGCACAGGTCCAAGAAAATCATAAGTTCCCATCAATGAAGGGTACATACCAACACCTATGTTCCCATTTACTGGTTGAGAATCAGTAACCTATGGAACTACGTATCCCATGGATGCTGTGGAAGGGGGATTAATGAAATCTAGCTGATCGATGGTCACAATCTTTCCTTCATGAGGAAAGTAGATAACTTTGACTACAGTAGACGTGATAGCCTTCATAGCATACATCCAATTCTAACCCAGTAAAAGGTTTTAGTCGATGGGCGCATCAACCAACTCGACTTCAATATGAACAGATTTACCTCCCAAGCAGACAACAAGGGAGGGGATAATTCCATGCGGCTTAAATGACCGACTGTCGAATGCAGTGAGAATGGTTCTAGACGCGAGTAGAGGAGGAGAGCCGAGAAATTTCCAACAAGTTAACGACATTACTGACGCAGAAGCACCTTCGTCAACCATTGTACATTTGACAAAATTCTGAAGGCACGCCACCTGGATTTGAAAAGCCACATGGTAAGGTAAGCGAGGTTGAACATCAGTAGTGTCGAACTTGATAACATTGGGACTTCCCCCATCCTGAACTCCTAATGCACTCAAAAGGGCATGCTTTTGAGAATGATAGGCCTACAAAACTTCAAGAGCCAAAATTGGCACACGGAGTTTGGCCGAAATCTTCTACGATGGAGTAGTTATGGGCGGCTCGAGCATTAGGATTATGCATAGAGCTCTTAAGAACACCTTTCGGTATCCACGGCATATTAGAGGGCTTCTCGATATGCAAGGAATTGTCAGGAGGAGGGGGAGGCTCACTCCCCATATTAGGTTGTGGTGCACCATAATCACATTGACGAGTGGCAACACTAACCTCCGATTGAACCATATTCACACATCCATAACCACTAGTATTGGAGGAAGATGTTGTCGTCTCAGTAGGTCCATAACCAGTGGTGGGGGCATGCGAAGCCATGTTTTGTTGATGAGGAAGGGGATCCTTTAACACAGCTGGGCTCTGTTCCAAATGCTTCAATGCTTCTTCGATTCGAGGACATAAGTGAGTAAGATGATCTTCCCCACAGAGCTTGCAAGGAAACTTCACCTTATGCCTAGGTTTATGGTCCTCACCAGCATTTCCTCCTTCCCGAGGAGGGTTGGAATTCTCCTTACTAGGGGTATTGCGATTTCTATTATTGCTATTCCCATTTTTTCCACCCCTACGGTTGTTTCTCCCCTTTTTCTTACCACCAGGTTGTTGGTTACCTGACGGTTTCATTGATTACACATTATGTACATCATACGACGGGGTGGAAGTGGACACGGTGTTAACCTATCCGGGAGTAGATTGGTTTAGTGACAAATTTTACATTTTATTAGCCACCAAATCTATAAGGAGAGTACTTGCGGATTGATGAGTCAATTTTTCAGGTTCAGGGTCATTCAAGGATGGTCGTGTAGAAGATTAAAGGATCACCAAGCTAGGTGCCCCGTTTCCTAATTTATAGAGGACGTACTCCCACTTTCAAGAGGAACCGACATTTAGACAACTAGTTAGGATCAACATTAAATCATATAAATATGGGCCTCTCGGGTAGCGAGAGGCCCCTACTATTATTTTGAGAAAAACATTGTTTTAACGTTTTCTTCCCTATCGATACTGCGAAGTACAGACCTTTGTTTTGACATGGATTCTATATTTTAATGAAGATATTGATGATTAATTCCAACCAGCGTTTCTAAGTTTTATTCTCTCCTGAGTACGGGTTGGGGAGGGCCCCTCCAACATGTAGGTCAGGAGATTTCTATTTGCAGGTATTTCTTTCAATTAAGCGTTTTACAATGATGAACAGTTCTATTACATATGGGAGCGCTTGAATGATTTATTATTTCTATAGTAGTTTATAATACATTATGTAGTACAACAGAACAGTTTCAGTATTCATGTAGGTTCTTTCTTTCAACGCATATTTGAATCAACGATTGGTGTATCAGCTTTGCTTTCAATATCATGGTTTATATCTGAGGTTTTTGACTGTTTCTCATCGTGATCACTTTCTTTGGTAGTAGATGGATAGCTTGAAATGATTGCACTTCAATTTTAGTCTTGGGATTTAAAATGGTTTAGATTAGAATTCTAGTTTTAGGCATAAAATAACTACAGACCTTGTTTTCCCCAATCTTAGAATAGATCTGTTATGGCATGTTCATTTTTAGATTTATTACTCTGCATTAAGTAATTTTATAAGATCATCCCCTTTACTCTCAGCATTTTAATTATTTAAGATAGATTTACTGCTTTATTTCTTAGAACAGATTTACTACTTTTGGTATCTTTATTTCTTAGAACAGGTTTACAGCTTTCAACACTTTAATTCTTTTAATTAGATTTATTGCTTTCCAGTATTTAATTCCGTAGCATAACCAGTTTACATATTTAGTAGACAACCTTTAGAACATCGATACCGACTTCCAACTGTGACAGAGATTATCCTATAAGAGCACAGATAGTGCATGCATCTCTAAAGTTTGTACGTTCCCCGGGTTGACATTTAAAGTAAGCTCTTGGTATAGCTACCCTCATTAGGCATCCATATTAGGAGCTCACCACTTTTTGGCGCTGTTTCCGGGAAGGTGCTAAATCTTTTAGGAGACATCACCTAAAAACCACAAAAATAAAACAAAAATTACATAAAGCAAAAACATAAATATCTGTACCAATGAATGCCTCATCGACAAAGGGATAGATTTGGCTACTTTCTACCCAAGAACCCCATGAGCAACAACGGTAATAACAATTCTGACCATTCTCAGTTTGAATTGGTACACTTTGAAGATGAAACCGGCCACACATACAACCCAAACAGAGAAAACTTCACTAACAGTTCCAACTCAAACACCTCAATGGCAAACGAAGAGGAGGAACCTAGGGAGATTTTCACTTTTCCCATTAGCATACCTCTTAGAGATGCCAGAATGAAGAAGATAAATCCTAATAATCTGCCAAACTTTCATGGTTTGAGTTCAGAATATCCTGACACATTCCTGTTTGAATTTGAGGTAGTTTGCAGATCATTTGATTACACTACTGATGCACAAAAGCTAAGGCTTTTTCCTTCCACACTGAAAGACCTATCACTTCGGTGGTTCATGAGCCTTGAAGGAAATAGTATCTTTAGCTGGGATCAAATGAAACAATCATTCTTAGAAAAATATAGGGACTACTACAAAGCCAAAGATACTATGGATGAAATCTTTAGGATGTAACAAGGAGATAGAGAGTCATTAGAAGATTATGCCCAAAGATTTCAACTCAGCTACAAATGAGCTAGCCATTGCACATTTGATCCTAAATCACTAAAGCTTGTCCTTCTCAGAGGTGTAAAAGAGGAGAATTTTGAAATCTTAAATCTCCTTGGAGATGGAGATATATTCCAAAAATATTTTGACCAGATCCTGCAAATCTTCAAAAACTACTCAAGATCTAGGAAAACTAAGAATGGGATGAGGGATACACATACAACCACTGGTGGATCATCATCCTCAACACCAACACTTACAAAATTTGATTTAGGAAACCTGCTGGATGACATGAAAACTAACGTACTACAATCCCTAGCTATGCAACTTGATGCTCTTCAAATAAAAAAGAAACAGGATGAAATTAACCAAGCCTTGGCAGTATTTTGTCCTCGTTGTAGAAAGAAGCATGAGAAGGGGTAGTGCACCTTGAACACAACAGAAGTACGTGGTCTCTGCATCGATGACCATTCCACTGATAAATGTCCCCTCTTACCCTCATGTAAGGCACCTATTCAAGACCCAGCAGCTGAAGGAATAGTAGAACAAATCTATTTTATAAATCAAAGGAGGAATAATTTTGTTAGGCCATATCAGCAGAGCAATCAAACTTACTATAATCAAGGACAACCAAATTGGAACTCTGCACTGACTCCATGGCAAGCACATCCAAATCAAAACCAATGGAAACAAAACCAGCAAGCATATCAACCATCTTATCAACAACCATATTATCCACCATCTTATCCTCAATACCCCCCACCTTTTCCATCCACCACAAATTATGCAAACCAGTACCCCCATCCATCAAATTGGAGGGCGCCATTACAACATCGACTCATTATGCCACCCCCACAACCTCAACCACCCCCCCGACCTCCACCTACTCTATCCCAACCAATTCCAAATCCTAATAACAACAGACCCCCACAACAACAGCAGGCTTATAACACTGATATCACACAATTCCCAACTTATGTTGTAGACACCATAGAAATAAATGAAATAAACCTATGATCTAGAAAAACGTTGCAGAATACATCCCCACAAAACATCCAACAACCTGTACCTGAAGCTCAAGACCACACATCAGAACCCTATGTTCAACATCTTGATGAACCATAACCTCCTGAGGATGAAACCCAACCACTTCCACGCAACAAAAATCCCCCATTTCCAAAAAAACTTGTCCGAAATACAAAAGAAGAGGAAGAGAAGACAATCTTAAATGAATTCAAACACCTAAACATCCAAATCCCGATTTTACAAGCCATAAGGGATGTGCCCATCTACAACAAATTCATTAGAGAAAATTGCCTAAAGAAGCTAGGAAGGAGGAAGCGTGACCCACCAACTATTAATGTAGTGGGACAATTGGCCGATTTGATGCTAGGTGTGATAATAAATCCTAAATATCTTGATCCTGGTAGTCCTGTAGTAAACGTCACCATAAATAACAAGCAAATAAATAAAATCTTAATTGATTTAGGA
This sequence comes from Larix kaempferi, assembly GCA_027924585.1. Taxonomy (NCBI): domain Eukaryota; kingdom Viridiplantae; phylum Streptophyta; class Pinopsida; order Pinales; family Pinaceae; genus Larix; species Larix kaempferi. The sequence goes on from BSBM01000157.1 coordinate 322,912, forward strand.
GCTGCGATCAATGTCATGACTAAGGAAACCATGTTATACCTAGGACTCCAATCAATGGTAAGACCAACCACAACAGTACTCTAACTAGCAGACACGTCCACTGTGAAGCCCAAAGGAATGCTAGAAGACATTATGATCAATATCGAGTCCTGGGAATACCCAGCTGATTTTATTATAATCGAAATCAAAAGAAAACTTAGTGGCTATCCAATTATCCTAGGTAGACCTTGGTTAGCAACTACGGATGCTTACATAGATTGCCGATCAGGAAATATGACAATCACTAGTGGACATACCAGGAAGAAAATCACAATCTACCCTCCAGCAATGAAATCTTCAGACTTAGAATATCAAAATTGGACTGATGATTACCAGAACACACCAAATCACAACCTACGACCTATCCTAACAATTGATGCTGCAATATCTTTAAAGGCAGTAGATGAAGATGACCATATAGATAGATTTATACAAAATATATCTCCTAACAATCATTTTATTCAAGAATTTTTTTCTACAAAAACAAGTGAAAGTTCAAAACAGAACATGGATGACTTATGGAAAAAAGTACTGCCAGAACAGATTGAGAAGGTAAAAGTCATGGAAATTCACCCTAGTAAAACAGTCAACATAAATTCGAGTTTAGAACCGGAGCAACAAGAGAAATTGATGAAGATACTAACACAACAAAGTAAAGCATTTGCATGGACATATGTAGATATGAAAGGAATACATGCTGATATCTGCAAACACTACATTTACATCAAAGAAGGTTTTGCTCCCATCAGGCAACCACAAAGAAGGCTGAACCCTATACTAAAAGACATAGTCAAAGTGGAATTACAAAAGTTATTAGATGCAGGGTTCATCTATCCAATATCCGATAGTGAATGGGTCTCACCACTAGTCATAGTGCCCAAAAAAGGAGGCAAATGGAGAATTTGTGTGGACTACAGGGAGATGAATAAAGCAACAAAGAAAGATCATTTCCCACTTCCATTTATAGACCAAGTGCTAGACACATTATCTGGAAAAAAGTACTTTTCATTCTTAGATGGTTTCAGTGGTTACAACCAAATTTTGATACACCCAGCTGATCAAGATAAAATGACCTTCACATGCCCATGGGGAACTTACGCCTATAGGGTCCTACCCTTTGGTCTATGTAACGCCCCAACAACATTTCAAAGAGCCATACTGAGTATTTTCTCCTATTTTCTGAATAACAAAATGGAAGTATTCATGGATGATTTGACACCTTATGGATAGAGCTTTGAGCAGGTGTTGAAAAATGTTGAATTAGTATTAAAAAAATGTATTGAAATGAGCTTGTACCTAAGCAATGGCAAATGCAGGATGTTAATGGAAGAAGGAATTGTTCTAGGACATCATATATCACAAAGAGGTATAGAGGTGGATCAAGCCAAAGTCTTAGTAATCAAAACATTGCCCCCACCTGTCAAACAAAGAGATGTGAGAAGCTTCCTTGGACAGACAGGGTACTATAGAAGTTTTATTGAGAATTATAGCAGAATTGCTACCCCCATGTTTGCACTTCTCACAAAAGACAATGAGTTGATATGGACAAGCAACTGCATGTCATCCTTTGAATGTCTTAAACAGAAAACCCATAGCACCAATACTTCAAGGACCAAACTGGGAAATTCCATTTCACATTCACACCGATGCATCAGATAAAGCAATCGGATATGTGCTTGGGCAAGAACAATACAAGAAACCCTATGCCATATACTACATAAGCAAAAATTTGGCTAGAGAAAAACTCAACTACATAGTCATAGAGAAGGAATTTCTGGCAGTCATACATGCAATCAACAAATTCAGGCATTACATTACAGGATACCAAAGTTTTATCCATACTGACCACTCAGCGATCATATATCATATGAACAAGCCTAATACCAGTGTAATAGTTATTCGATGGGTGCTACTTCTATAGGAATTCGACATCACTATAATAGATAAACCAGGCAAGCATAATGTCGTAGCAGACTTTTTGTCAAGAGTAACACATGGGAAAGATAATGAATTGGTCCAAGATAACTTCCCTGATGAGCACCTTTTTCCATATCAATAAAAAGCCCACAGTTTGCTGACATAGAAAACTATTTGGTATCCGGGAAGTTTCCAGAACATTACATTTATAAAGAAAGGACAAAAGTAATAAGACAAAGTGACACATATACATGGATAGAGGGCATGCTTTTTAAACAGGGACCAGATCAAGTACTTAGAAGGTGCATTAGGGAAGATGAGGTACATGACATAATGCATGCCACCCACAATGAACCCTGTGGAGGACACTACACTACAAAAAGGACAGCCTACAAGATCTTGCAAACAGGGTATTATTGGCCAACACTCCACGGAGATGCTTATGAGTATGTGTCCCATTGTGACCATTGCTAGAGAATGGGAAAACCGACGCAAAAACAAGAAATGCCACTACATCCACAAATCTCTTTAGAGGCATTCGATAAGTGGGGATTCAATTTTGTTGGCCCATTCAACCCACAGTCCAACCAGAAGAGCTACATCCTTGTATGCACTGATTACCTTACAAAATGGATAGAGGTAGCAGCACTGGCTGTTGCAAATGAAACCAGTATGGCCAAATTCTTTACTGAGCAAATCTTTCACAGATTTGGGGTGCCAAGAGAAGTAGTTTCTGATCAAGGACCACAATTCACATCAAATTTAATTAAAGACTTGATGAAAAGAAATAATGTAAAGCACAGACAGTCATCCTCCTACCACCCTCAAGGAAATGGTCAAGCTGAGGTAACCAACAGGGAATTAGAGAGAATCTTGAAAAAAACTATCCAACTTCACAAAAGGGATTGGGCTAATAGACTTAGTGAAGCAGTCTGGGCTTACAATACTACATGGAAAACAAAAACAAGATTCACACCTTATGAATTGGTCTATGGGAAAAAGGTCATGCTACCAATCGAATTTGAGGTAAAAACATTAAGAATTACAGATGATCTAAATATGAACCTATCAGAAATTCAAAAAGAATGCATGCTACAGCTAAATCAACTGGATAAACACCTCCAGCAAGCACTTACATATACTAAAATCATCCAACAACAAAGAAAGAAATGGCATGACCAACATTTGAAGGATAAGAAATTCAATGAAGGTGACTGGGCACTACTCTACAACTCCATATTTCACACATTCAAAGGAAAGCTAACCACTAGATGGCTTGGACCTTACATTATACAGAAAATTTATGACAATGGTGCTATGAGAATTATTACAATTGATGATGATGAGTTCCCCATGATAGTGAATGGGCATCGCCTAAAAATATACAAAACACCACAGTCCAAATAATTTACACAAGTACTCTACTAGCAACAATTGATGCTGATAGACCATGCTACAAATCAGTGAAGTTCAACGCATATCATGAAAAAAAAAAAAAAGAGAAAAAATATAAAAAAAAAGAAAAAAGAGAAAAAATATAAAAAAAAAGAAAAAAGAAAAAAGAGGAAATAGAAAAAAGCAAAAATAAAACAACACACAAAAGGTAACAGAAAATTTACAGGGCATCGACCACAATTCAAGCGAGGCTGCCATCTATCAAGCGAGCCAGCGAAATAATTCAAGCAAGGGTTCCACCTATTCAAGAGAGCCAGCAAAAATTTCTACAACTACAGACACTCTACAGTATCATCACAAGAAGCTGCCAACTATTCAAGCAAGCCTGCAAAATAATTCAAGAGAGGGTGCCAACTATTCAACCAAGCCTGCAAAATGATTCGAGCAATGCTGCCATGTATTCAAGACAGCTAGTCACATACAGCCATTAAACCATCCAATCAGAAAAAACATCGCATGACTTGTATCCTCAACAGGAACAACTTTCAAAACAAGGAAATACAACAAATTCAAAATAAAAAGAAACAAAAAAAGCAGCTCACACGCACAACTACTGACATGCACAAATCTACTACAGAATCCACCATCCATAAAAATCTCACCAGAGCATCAAAGTAGGCATGCATAAAGACCAAGGTAATCTCTAACATGATTTTATTTTATGATTAAATTAAGACATTATCCCATGCTACATGATATTTTCGTCAGCTGAGGACAGCTTCTACTCCAAATTGGAGGCATGGTGGAATGACCCTAAAAAGTCATGATCGCCACTTAAAAATTCAATCACCTCATCAAATCATGATCACAACCTTCAATACAAAGGTAGATCATGAGAAGACAGAGATCAATCATGGAAAATAGGGGATTAAGAGGGGCAAGTACAGGTATGATGGAAAGAACAGGTACAGAAAGACAGCGGATTAGGGTGCATAATATTCCACGATTGCGCATATAAGTAACCACCAAGGCTTCACGAGAAGCAGCCACCATTGGTATTCCTCGAACCCGTAGACAGAGCCCGACCAAGTTGAAGGTATAAAATTGCATTCCAAAAGCCCTGGTTTTGTTTGATCATAAGAGAGGTTCTCAAAATGACAAAGGGTTTTAAAAAGAGTGAACGAGAGGATCATAGAATCATATACCAGAACATGAGAGTCCTGCAAATCGTTCGCAGCACAGGCTGGATGCCCTTCATCTTGGGTTTGAAAGGACATGATGCAGGGATAGCTCAGGAATTCGCAAGAAATTTCAAGCATATTAAATATGAACAGTACGTCACCCGGGTGAAGGAGTTATGTATCAAGTTGGACGAGGAGACAATTTACAAATTCACTGGCCTACAGAGGGGTTTGTATTGGAATAGGGATGACAGGGAGGCAAACCAAGAAGCAAAAAGCAACATTCTTTGAGCGAGGAGAGGTCTATGACGAGGAAAAAAATGGAGTCAAAAGACTCTCCATGCCAGTGCCATGGGAGGATGTAGCTGAAATCATTCTAAGGTACATCACATGCTCTGGTAGGTTAAGCTATGTTCCCATCTTTCATTTTCGGATCCTAGAACTGATAAGACACAGGACCCATCATCCCTCAAATAACAACATTAGTATCCCATTCTACTTACTCCAATCCCCATCAGAAATGAGCAAGAAGGTGGCGATGTTAAAATTCAATATGCTAAGACAGAAAATAGCAGCATTACATTCCATTTCACAATAATAGCATATACAGGATCACTGAAGAAACAACAAGCATAGCATAAACACAAGAGACAGAGATTTATCCTGGGAAACCCTCATGGGGTAGAAAACCCAGCAAAGCTTCCTCAATATAGATGACCAGCAATATACAAAGATGAAACCCTGAGACATGATCTCCTCCTCCACAATAGCAGACCTCTTCTCCACAAGTGCGATATCCTCAAGTGAGTGTGTGTGTATAATGAGGAACACACCTCCTCTATTTATACACTACTCTGATATGTATTTTACACAAGTACATGTAGGCTCGTATTTAACCATTAGGTTAAATACACCATTATAACTGACTGGGACGACCCCCACATGGTGGGTCTAATAACCCTTTGACCCATATAACACATACAGGGCCGACCCCCACTAGGGAAGTCTAATAACCCAAGTTACCACATTCCGACGGAGGAATAAACATCTTCGGATATACAATAAGATCTTCACGGAGGAATGAAACATCTCCGGAATAATAAAGTACAAATATAATATTCTTTGAAGTTACAATATCTCAACACTCCCCCTTAACGAGAAGGATATTATAACAGCATCTGCACGAGCAAGGATTCATCAACATCATACATGATACATCTATAAATCATTGGCATCGTCATCACACGATCAACAGCATCATCATCTAGATCATCACGATCAGCAGCATCGTCATCTAGATCATCATGATCAGCAGCATCGTCATCTAGATCATCACGATCAACAGCATCGTCATCTAGATCATCATGATCAACAACATCGTCATCTAGATCATCACGATCAACAACATCATCAATACAAGTATCCTCATCAATACAAGTATACACATCATCAATACAAGTATCCTCATCAATACAAGTATACACATCATCAATACAAGTATCCTCATCAATACAAGTATACACATCATCAATACAAGTATCCTCATCAATACAAGTATACACAATAGCAGCATACCCTGCAACACACAAGATCCAATTACGGGATGATCAATCCCTCTCACTTTAGGACATAGGTCGAAGGATGATACAATCCTGATCCGCTTATGGGATGATCAGTCCCTCTCGGTTTAAGAAAACTCTCATGTCTATGGATGATGCAATCCAGATCAACTTACAGGATGATCAATCCGTATCACTTTAAGACACCTCACCATGTCTAGGGACGAGGTAATCCCAATCTATTTACAGGATGATTAGTCCTTATCACTTTAAGACATCTCAACATGTCTAGGGACGAGGCAATCCCAATCTATTTACAGGATGATCAGTCCTTATCACTTTAAGACATCTCACCATGTATAGGGACGAGGCAATCCCAATCTATTTACAGGATGATTAGTCCACTCAATCTCATTTAGGACTATCCTTCCTTTCGAATTACTAGATTTACTGTCCAAGGATGATTTAATCCATTCAATTCATTTAGGACTATCCTTCCTTTCGGAATTACTGGATTTACTATCCAAGGATGATTTAATCCACTCAATTCATTTAGGACTATCCTTCCTTTCGGAATTTATGGATTTACTGTCCAAGGATGATTTAATCCACTCAATTCATTTAGGACTATCCTTCCTTTCGGAATTACTGGATTTACTGTCCAAGGATGATTTAATCCACTCAATTCATTTAGGACTATCCTTCCTTTCAGAATTACTGGATTTACTGTCCAAGGATGATTTAATCATTCAATTCATTTAGGACTATCCTTCCTTTCGGAATTACTGGATTTACTGTCCAAGGATGATTTAATCCACTCAATTCATTTAGGACTATCCTTCCTTTCATAATTACTGGATTTACTGTCCAAGGATGATTTAATCCACAACCGTACATTTAGGACCACGTCCAAGGATGACTCAATCCTCAACCGTACATTTAGGACCACGTCCAAGGATGACTCAATCCTCAACCGTACATTTAGGACCATGTCCAAGGATGACTTAATCCTCCACCGTACATTTAGGACCACGTCCAAGGATGACTTAATCCTCAACCGTACATTTAGGACCACGTCCAAGGATGACTTAATCCTCCACCGTACATTTAGGACCACGTCCAAGGATGACTTAATCCTCAACCGTACATTTAGGACCACGTCCAAGGATGACTTAATCCTCAACCGTACATTTAGAACCACGTCCAAGGATGACTTAATCCTCCACCGTACATTTAGGACCACGTCCAACGATGACTTAATCCTCAACCGTACATTTAGGACTACGTCCAAGGATGACTTAATCCTCAACCATACATTTAGGACTACGTCCAAGGATGACTCAATCCTCAACCGTCCACCAAGGACTTCATTCTCGAAGACATACGTCTACGACTCTTCTTTCAGACGGAAGTCCAGGGATGATCCAATCCCCTCACATGTTCACCAAGAACTTCATTCACGAAGACATACGTCTACGGCTCTTCTTTCGGACTGAAGTCCAGGGATGATCCAATCCCCTCACATGTTCACCAAGAACTTCATTCACGAAGACATACGTCTACGGCTCTTCTTTCGGACTGAAGTCCAGGGATGATCCAATCCCCTCACATGTTCACCAAGAACTTCATTCTCGAAGACATACGTCTACGGCTCTTCTTTCGGACTAAAGTCCAGGGATGATCCAATCCCCTCACATGTTCACCAAGAACTTCATTCTCGAAGACATACGTCTACGGCTCTTCTTTCGGACTGAAGTCCAGGGATGATCCAATCCCCTCACATGTTCACCAAGAACTTCATTCTCGAAGACATACGTCTACGGCTCTTCTTTCGGACTGAAGTCCAGGGATGATCCAATCCCCTCACATGTTCACCAAGAACTTCATTCTCGAAGACATACGTCTACGGCTCTTCTTTCGGACTAAAGTCCAGGGACGATCCAATCCCCTCACATGTTCACCAAGAACTTCATTCTCGAAGACATATGTCTACGGCTCTTCTTTCGGACTGAAGTCCAGGGAGGATCCAATCCTCTCATGTCCACCAAGGACTTCATTTTCGAATACATACATCTACGGCTCTCTTTAGAACAAGTGTTCAAGGATGATACAATCCCTCTTCTTTCTCGGAGACACTTGTCTACGGCTCACTTTAGAACTTGTGTTCAAGGATGATGCAATCCTCACATGTATTCTCATCAATTACTATCGATCCTGGGAACCCATACAGAACCTGATTCACACTTCTTCTTTAATTACACCATTAAGAGAATGGTCTTATCTAGCCACTTGGAGCAAATATCTCATCATGATCTTTCCTACAAATCAAAATTAAGTACATGATTAGTAATACTTCATAATCATCAAATCATATTGACATTTATGCATACAGATATCATTTACATAGTTATGCAGCTATTTTGACCAATACTTTGGCACAACACTTTCCCATATACTGTATGCATACAGTGGCTATCTAGATGCCTTCCATCTCTACCAGAACATACTATCGAGAGTGTGCACAGCTCTCAGCATGTCAGCAAAGAGGTTTCATTCTAGACAAGCAACAATGGAATGTTTGTCCAACTTACCAATCATATGCATATTAGTAGTATACTGTTCAATGTTCTATGAATATTTACACTTAGCATGATATATTATAGGAATACAAATATGCATACAACCTATTACAGGCAATATCATTTACTATTTCAAATAACAACTCAAATACTTATCTTTTATGTTTGTGTGGTTGCCTCCCGCTTGATCTTCTGTATGTCTTTTGAACTTCTATTCATTATGTACCACTGTGCATGTTCAAGTGTCATCCTCATGATCTCATACACAAACATACACCCATTAGTATGTTCTAAATGTTATCAAAACATTATAATCTTGAGAATGTATAGTCATGATTATAGTTAATAAACATTAGTATTCAAGATTTTAGGGAAGTCTTCTTTTACTCATGCATATCATCAATCAAGATAAAAGACATAATATGCATAATCCCTTGATTACTAACTTTATGAATAAGCATAACCAATCATACCAAGTATACTTATATAAGGGATCCTAACACAAGGTAAGATTCATGGGAAACATACCTGGATTAGTATACCTACTTAGTTATGTACAACATACCTAAACAATCTCTTCAATGATTTAGAGATCCTGAGCTAGAACCTGCATGTCTCATAGGTTAAGCATAATATAACAAAGTCATACATACCTCGTAAGTAGAACAAAGATTATGGATGAGTCTTTGTCTTCATGTTTTCATGGTCATGGAACCTGATTTGTCTTTTGTGATGTACCTGAGCATTGTTAGCAGACAACATCAACCTCACACAACATCATAATGCATTAGTACAATCATATAGCCCTAATCAATGAATGTCTTTGATCATTCACATGCATTCATACTGTTACTAGGGTGATAAGACAATTCTAACATTAATCAAGATTGTACTAATAAATAATATGAAGACAAACACATCATGAACTTAATCAAGAATTAGATTTCAAGACATACCTGAGCCTCCTTAAGTCATACCTGTCGAGACTTCTTGTAGTCTTCTTATGTAAGGCCTTAGCCTCAACTCCCCCTGAAACTTGATCTGGAGCTTAATTAGGGTTTTCTAGAGAAACCCTAAAAATTCAATCTTTGACTTTCACACTTCTGAATGGATGAAAGAATATGTCTTGCTGAGCTGATCAAACTAGCATACTTCAATTTTGGAATTTCCAAAATTTGACCCCTCAAAATTGCCTTTGAAACTTTTGGATCTTCTGGACAGGATCCCGAACTAGGGTTTGATGAAGCCCACCCTTCTGCCCAAACAAAAGGTTCGATCCAAGGCTCTAAACTCTTATTTTTCTTAGGAGCTTCCAGCCGTGGTTACAGACTTCAAAAATTCCAACTTTTGCTGAAGCCCTAATTTTCCATCTTTCCGATCAAAATCCCGAACTGGGGTTTGATCAAGCCCGGTCTTCCACCCAACCAAAAAATTCGATCTTGGTCTCTAAATTTTGATTTTCCTGAGTAGCATTCAGCCGTGGACTCCGATTCCAAAAATTCTAACTTTCTCCGAAACCCTAAATTCTGGAAGCCATGAATAAAAGTGCTCCAAAAATAATTCTGTTTTGACAGAAATATGCACCTGATTGTTTCTGCTATAACTCTGAAATTTTTGCTCCACAGGGTCTGAAACCCTTTTTTTTGCAGTATCCTGACCTGTCATCTTTCCATCCTGACAGGTCTGACCTCAATTGGGTTTTCTGAGAGAGAGTTATGCCAAGTGTCGCAACATGACCTGTTTATGGGATAAAACAGGAGAGCAAACTTGTACGGCATGCCACGTGTCACTGTTTGAACTTCGGCCTCTGAAAACATTTTCTGAGATAGATCGACCTGTTATCTTTCCATCCTGACAGGTCTGACCTCAATTGGACTCTCTGAGAGAGAGTTATGCCAAGTGTCGCAACGTGACCTGTTTATGGGATAAAACAAGAGAGCGAACTTGTACGGCGTGCCACGTGTCACTGGTTCACCTTCGGCCTCTGAAAAAGTTTTATCAGATAATACAGTCTGTGTACTACCTGTAAAGTTTTACGAAATTTCATTTGGAACTTCCTAGCCCATGTTATGACCTTTTTTCCAAGGTCACCTGATTTTGACTGAGATCTGGAAGAGGCAGAAACCCTAACTTGTACTGATCATAACTCACAAAGTACAACGAATCTGAGGATGCCCTTTGGACACAAGGTACCTGGGGATGTTATCTTCGACCTGTAAACTTTTCAGACCCTGAACCTTTTCCAAAATGGAGTTATATCGAAAGTTCCACAATGACTGGTTTTTGCTATGTAAAACCCTAACCTTCAAATTGTCGTAAGTAAAGCAAGTGTCGTAAGTGCCATACCTTGTCTTCCTTCAGGTTAGCTCTGAAACCATGTTAAAATTCAATATGCTAAGATAGAAAATATCAGCATTACATTCCATTTCACAATAATAGCATATACAGGATCACTGAAGAAACAACAAGCATAGCATAAACACAAGAGACAGAGATTTATCCTGGGAAACCCTCATGGGGTAGAAAACCCAGCAAAGCTTCCTCAATATAGATGACCAGCAATATACAAAGATGAAACCCTGAGACATGATCTCCTCCTCCACAATAGCAGACCTCTTCTCCACAAGTGCGCTATCCTCAAGTGAGTGTGTGTGTATAATGAGGAACACACCTCCTCTATTTATACACTACTCTGATATGTATTTTACACAAGTACATGTAGGCTCGTATTTAACCATTAGGTTAAATACCCCATTATAACTGACTGGGATGACCCCCACATAGTGGGTCTAATAACCCTTTGACCCATATAACACATACAGGGCCGACCCCCACTAGGGAATTCTAATAACCCAAGTTACCACATTCCGACGGAGGAATAAACATCTTCGGATATACAATAAGATCTTCACGGAGGAATGAAACATCTCCGGAATAATAAAGTACAAATATAATATTCTTTGAAGTTACAATATCTCAACAGGCGAAGGGTAAAGATTATGCCTTGGCCCATCATGGGCTAATCAAGATAATTGTTTGCGAGGAATTGAAGGCGCAGATACTAGAACTTTCGTGGGAGGAATTCGTGTTGGTATCCACAGAAGATGTTCAGAGGATGAGAAGTACACCCATAGCTAGCATACCACCTAGAGGAAGGAATGGAGCTGCCTCTATATTAGGGGCAAAAAGGAAGATTGACCTGGACCATGTAGCAGAGACCCTCGTGGAAATAAAAAATTCAAGAGAGCACTCCCCCAGGGCAAAATCAGAAATTCCTGCCGAAAATCAAGAACCCAAGAGGAGGAGTACGAGATTCAACAAAACAACCCGAATCCGAACATACAAGGAAAAGAGCAGAGAACCCAGTCCCATTGTTCAAAATGTGTTGGATGGGGACGATGATCAGTGGGTAGATCAGGAAGACCCCACTACACAAGAGGAACAGGATGAAGAAATGTAGGATGGAGGGAAGAAATGAATACAGAAGCAGAAGAATTGGATAAGGGAGAAGAGCAGAACTTAGGAGAGTAAGGAAACTTCCAAGGAAATCCTCTAGCACAAGATAACCTCGAGGTCGTCACCCAACTCGCCGAGGCACGAGCAGAATTGGAGAAGCTTAGAAACGAGCTGGAAGCATTAAGGATTGGGCCAGGAATCCAGCCCACACCTCCCCCATTCTCAGCCGAGAAAACTCAAATACTGAAGATGCACCATGCAGAGGAGCTACAGCTGGCCGAGCAGAAGCATTTAGCGCTTGAAGAAAAGTTGGTGGAGGCACAAGACGAATTGGCCAAAAAGGACCAGGAGGTCACCAAATTAAAAGATTTTTTTGCCACTACTGCCAACATATATGAAAAACTGAGGGACCTCAAACCCCCTTTGGCAATCTATGCAGTCTATATGCAGGAGAAATGGGGTGAATTCCAGCTCGAGAGGTTGAAGCAAGGACTCCCTATAGAGGTAAGCACCCCCAAGGAGTTTATGGATGCATGTTTGAACTCCACAAAGCTGGAGAAAGACAAATTAAGTGAGTTCCTTTTGCATAACTTCATGGTTTCTGGCTCTCCCAACTGGTCACCAAACCCATATGTGGGCGATTTCCAGTTGAGGGCATTATTTTGGTGGATGAACCACGAAATTGAGCGAGCACAGGACTACCATATCTATGTCACGTCCAAATGAGAAACCCCATTGATGATCAGACCTGAGCCAACTCACCCTGAGGGAATAATCTATAACCACAGGATCCTCACTCAGGATGAGGAACTGATACCCATTCTCCTCGCAAAACAACAGGAGGCCGTGACTCATTTTGACATTACACTCTGCGGCATGTAGAAGGAAGTTAACGAGTCCATTAAGGAAAGATGGAGCAGAGTGGCAAATGTTCTGAAGAGGAGAGAACTCCACTCTCCCCTCAGGCTTGATGATGCCCTTTTCAAAGCCACACTCTAGAAAGAATCCTTGGCAAGAAACCAACTTAGATGGATTGGGATGAGGCTGAATCCCCCATTCTTTCTTTCCCCAGTCATCAAGGAACATATAAATGAAGAGGAAGAAAGGAGGACATGGACCAGGGAGGATCAGAACTTTGGGTATCACAGGTAGGTAGGGATCCCTAGGGTGGTAGCATGGGACATTAGGGAGGTCATCGATGAATCGAATAAGTCACCCAAGGATGGGTGAATCCTTCAAGTGTGGGAGAGAATGATGAGTCAAGTTTTCAAGTTCAGGGTCATTCAAGAATGGAGGTGTAGAAGATTAAAGCATCACCAAGCTTGGTGCCCTGTTTCCTGATTTATAGAGGACGCACTCTCACTTTCAAGAGGAATTAGCATTTAGACAACTAGTTAGGATCAACATTAAATCATATAAATATGGGCCTCTCGGGTAGCGAGAGGCCCCTGCTATTATTTTGAGAAAAACATTGTTTTAACATTTTCTGCCCTATCGATACTGCAAAGTACAAACCTTTGTTTTGACATGGATTCTATATTTTAATGAAGAGATTGATTATTAAGTCTAGCCAGCGTTTCTAAGTTTTATTCTCTCCTGAGTACGGGTTGAGGAGGGCCCCTCCAACATGTAGGTCAGGAGATTTCTATTTGCAGGTATTTCTTTCAATTATGCGTTTTACATTGATGAAGAGTTCTATTACATATGGGAGCGCTTGAATGATTTATTATTTCTGTAGTGGTTTATAATACATTCTGTAGTACAACAGAACAGTTTCAGTAGTCCTGTAGGTTCTTTCTTTCAACGCATATTCGAATCAATGATTGGTGTATCAGCTTTGCTTTCAATATCATGGTTTATATTTGAGGTTTTTCACTATTTCTCATCATGATCAATTTCTTTAGTAGTAGATGGATAGCTTCAAATGATTGCACTTCAATTTTAGTCTTGGGATTTAAAATGGTTTAGATCGGAATTCTAGTTTTAGGCATAAAATAACTATAGACCTTGTTTTCCCCAATCTTAGAATAGATCTGTTATGGCATGTTCATTTTTAGATTTATTATTCTGCATTAAGTAATTTTATAAGACCATCCCCTTTACTCTCAGCATTTTAATTATTTAAGATAGATTTACTGCTTTATTTCTTAGAATAGATTTACTGCTTTTGGTATCTTTATTTCTTAGAGCAGGTTTACTGCTTTCAGCACTTTAATTCTTTTAATTAGATTTATTGCTTTCCAGTATTTAATTCTATTGCATAACCATTTTACATATTTAGTAGACAACCTTTAGAACATCGATACCGACTTCCAACTGTGACAGAGATTATCCTATAAGAGCACAGATAGTGCATGCATCTCTAAAGTTTGTATGTTCCCTGGGTTGACATTTAAAGTAAGCTCTTGGTATAGCTACCCTCATTAGGCATCCATATTAGGAGCTCACCACGGATCCCACATGCCATCGGCATGTGGTCCAGGAACTAACTTGGGCTCATGTTGTGTTTGCGGTGCATCATGAATGATGTCGTACAAAATGCCAAACTAAGAATATAGTAAATCCAACTGCTAGACTTTTAAGATGGCTTGTTCCTTAGTCATAATACCGGACATCGAAACATCCTTGGCAATATATGGGAGTAAAGACTTGAGGAACCATTCCAACAAAAACTCTGGAGGAATGTTGGCTTTCAATAATCTCTTCTGTCGATGCCACTCTTGAACGTGGTCAGAAATATTTGTGGCCTTGTTCTGACAGAAGGTAGACAAAAGTTCAATACCAGTATCATAGCGAACTGGCAACTAGAAATGATCCAAGAAAACCAAAGTGATCTCATTAAAAACCCTATAAGTATTTCCAAGAAACTCAACATACCACTTCACGGCTTCCCCCGTGAGGGTTCGTTGAAATAGTCGCAATCTAACAGAATCATGATTCAATGAGTTGGAGGAGAACCAAAGGTGAAATTTTGTGACATGATCACCTGGGTCCTCGCCACCTTTCCCCTCAAACTTAGAAATGTCCGAAGGGAGCTTGGTAGGGACCAGAGGCCAATTAGGGTTGTGACACACCAGATCATTCGTGAGCTTCGAAAGATCTGGAAGATTCAAACATGCAAGGAATGGGAGTTGCGGCTAGAAAGCTTGATTATAAGCTCCCATAAAAGGTTGGTTAAACGGAACCGAATTATAAGGTGGACCAAAAGCTTGACCATGAGAATTAAATTGGTGATAATGAGGACCTAACAGACCATAAGCTTGACCATGGCCATAAGGTTGATAACCTCCTCCGACCTGACCCGTATGAGAGTAAGAATATATATAAGTGTTTTGGGCACCATATTGGGGTGGTTTGTACTGGTGGCCAACACTGACTGTGTTGTAGTAAGGGTTGCCACCATAAGTATGGGGAATATACGTACTATTCGTAGCGGGAACCGAGTTGTAATGACCATAATGGTGAGGTATGTTCCCACCCCCAGCATTAGGATTAGGGTGAGCAGTCATGTGGTGACCATAAGCATGAGATGTATTCCCAACCCCAACATTGGTGTTACTAGTAGTAGGAATGGTGTCATTATGACCATGAGGATAAGATATATTCCCATCTCCTACATTAGTATTACTAGAAGTGGAAGTGGACGCAAAAGTATGCAGTATATTCCCATCCCTGTGGTTAGGAGGAGCATTAACATTCGTGAAAGTGGTCCTGGGTTGACGGGTAGCAACATGTGCATTAGGTGGTGGATGGCGATTTGTGTTGCGAACAGTGTCCCTATTAGGTTGGGTAGCCCTAGGAGGCGGTCATCTTCCAACATTAGCATTGTTAGGAGGAATATGACCGGTCCCCATACTACGTGTGTGAGTGGACAATGTGGTGTCCCCGGCGAGGGTATGCCCCCAGTGGGTACAGTGTTTCTAACACCATGAATGGCGCCAACATGACTACCAAAAGCAGTGGAAGGATCAACTGTGGTGTAATTCGGCATACCATATGAGAATGCAGTAGGGTTGACTGTAGGGCTTGTGTCATCATGTAATTCTAGCATCCCATATAAATAATTATGTGGAAACAAAGGATCAAATGGGTCATCCTTTGGTATATCTAGACCAAACAAACTAGGATGAGTCTCGAGTGGATTCGAACTAGACAAACTAGGTTGGGTCTCAGGTGAATCACCCCCCACGCCTCACGAGGAGTAGGGCTGTCGGAAGTGTGCTCAACTCTACCTGAAGGACTGGTCAGGATTTCTCCCATGCTAGAGTGTGCAGTCATGGAGTCGATAACGTATGTCTCGTAAGAATCCGAAGATTCAGAGGGAGCCTGGCGGTGTCCCTTCTTAACACAGTGTTTAATCTCGGCAGCTGGTAAACCAACCAACCGGTGAGATCAACAGGGAGCAGGACTCCACACCATGATATCTCTGGAGAGACTATAAAATCAAAATGTCACCTAAAGGCAAACTATCGATCAAAAAACAGTAAATCAAAAGCACACACCTAGAGAAACTACATCCAAGAGCAAACAAACAGAGTGGCTAAATGAGCTCCCGACATTAGAGCCGGTATGTCTCACCTAGGAGAGGCTTGAGACTCCCAAACTATAGCCGGAGGTAACAGAATCAGTTATAGAGACACCCAGGCTTCACTACGTGCAAAGGGTCGTAACCCTCAGCAACAAACAATTGTGTTGTCCAATCCCTATCTGACTCAAGACACAAACAACATAACCACTGCAAGTACCCTATGCGATACCTAGGTAAGGAAAATATGGTCATCGCAATATAACCAATACTCAGTGGGACAGTCATAGGTGGGATCCGTCGTATGGGCATGGTAGTTGATCCTGAAACTCAATGAGGGTCAAATCCGCCAAGAGTCCTCAGATATGAACAAATCCTGAAATATCTCCCACGTTCAACCTATATCAGAGGGATATCTCCTCAACCAACCTCCCGTGACCTCGTGCTTAACTCTGGTTTCAGTAGATCTTCCTAAGAACACCAATGTATACCATGTATTCCTCCACTCCGTGGTCAGACACATAATGTTTCGTCTAGTAGTCTTGGATTGTTAACTCACAACGATCTATTCCAAGACTCTAAACCTATGCTAGTTGGTGTACCCTATAAATAAAATCGATCTAATCAATTTTAAGATTAAGTGTTAATTTTAATGGACGTGGTTACTCAAGGGATATGGTCGTGAAACTAGTGATATGTATGACTCAATAATATGCAAAATTGTCAAATCCTAGACTCATCTATCCAATAAAAACAATGTCACTAGCATGCAAAATCAATCCAACGGTTTTGAAATAAAAATGCAATCCTTTTATATTTTTGATGCACAAGCAAAACCTAAATGAAGGCAGCAAGCACTCAATGCAAGATGCAGTACATAAAAGCAATTTTTTTTTTGTTTGTATTTTCTCTTATAAACAAAAGGAAAATGCAAAACTATATGTATTTTTTTTTGTATTTTTCAATATAAGGAAATGAAAAATGCAAGCATAGCCCTACTATCTAGTCACTGATATGCCAAGGAGATCACTAAGACAACCTGACAGATACCAAACAGTAAGACTCAGCCAAAGAAATGAGCTCGAAAGGAAAAAACCAACAAGGCTAAATCCAAACATGGGTAAAAACCCAACAAGGCTCAACCAAGAGAAAAGAAGAGTTCTGGTCACAACCAAGGCATGGAATAGTCAAGAAATAGGCCAACAAAGACTCAGGATCATCCAAAGCCAAACCAGCAACAACCAAAAGTCATAAATCAACCAAACCCGGAGTTTTACGCTATTGTCGAAGGAATACCTGCGAGTACCCGTGAGCAGTAGAGTAAATAGACGTGGGTGTACACGGGCAGAGCTAAGCTCACCCACGGGTAAGGAAAGGAAAATGAGAAAACAAATATTCCAATGGCTCAGTGACATAGAGCTTCGACAAACAACAACTCTAATTAAGGACTAATGCTCAAAAATCCCCAAAAATGGATGTTTTCCCCAGCGGAGTCGCCATTTCTGTTTTGGAGAAAACTCACTATGGCTTGGGGTAGACCACAACGGACAGCTGAATACTAGGAATTAACTTAATTCTCAGTACTATGCTATATAAATGACAATGCTAAGATCATGAAGAATGTAACCAACCTCGATCCAAACGTTTGATGTAGATCCCCGTTGGAGCTTTCAATCCATGCACTTGAATCTGTAAATTAGTCTTGACAACCAATACATAACAAGTATATATAATATATAAAGGACATTAACATCATCAAAAGCAATGGTCCATGATATTATAAGTACATGCAACCCAATGTAGTATAAACAACATTAATGGACGAGAATATGAGTCTTTCTATTAATAAACAAGAAGAAGTACAATGTGATACGACCTCTTGCCGGCAACCAATCTAAACCAAGATCTGGGTCAATCCACTTGCGCCTCCACCACCTCAATCCTCCATGGAATGGCAAACTCAAACTATGATAGGATTTTGGAAGGCGAACATAAAAGGTTCACAACTACAAGGATCAATGAGTGTAGACTCAAGATAGGGCAAAAATCCACTAGAGTTCTCTTGCTCTTCTTTCTCCTCCCATCCATAAGCCATATGTGGTCAATATATAGTCCTCCCAAAGGTAAGTGAAAGGACACATCGAGACGTTTTAGGGCAAATGGAGGGCCAAAGGTCACCTTATGACTGCTTTTTGGGAGTAAAAAGTACTAAACTAGTGATTTTTACCCTTTTACATGCTACCCGTGGGCTATAGTGATGCAAATCGCGGGTATGCCCACTGTAATGATGCAGCTAGTGTACAAGGGAAAAAATAGGGAAAAACAGTGTCTAAAGGATATAAAGTGTATCTAAGACAATGAAATGGATCCTGTAGGCCAAAGAGTGTTGAGGCTCACAAGGTGGAAAATCACGTTGTAACATTAATCCTTTTTGTGAGGTATACATCATCTCTTAGATATGCTGTGAGGATTTTCACATGGTATCAGAGCATGTTTAGAGTATAGTCTATCTCCATTCTTGAGAGTTTTTTGTAGGTTATTATCAATATTTCGAGTGCAGTAGTTTTTGCACTTTTGCAGTAGTAGCAGTTGCAAACATTTTCTATTGTTTTTGCAAGTCTTCTGAAACAACTTCCATGAATTCGGAAGAAATTATTCCTCTTTCTCCATTCAACTATGATGAATGGAAACCACATATGATAGCACATTTGAAGAGACATGGTCTCTTTCATTATTGTTTTGAAAGAGAGTTCGAATCCTCTAAAGAAGAGAATGATTGGTTAAATGAAGGGGACAGAGCCTTTGTAGCCATTATGTTTGCTATGGCTCGATGCATGGTACACCACTTATTTTCTGCTGAATCTCCAAAAGAGCTATGGGCCCATCTGGACGAAATATTTGGAAAACAGAATGGAGGGATTGGTCCAAACCATTTCGAGAGCAAGCCCACTGTTGCATTCACCCTCCTTGATGATCTCCCTGATCATGAATTAGTATCAAACATATCTAATATTGAAGTTGTCCACAAAGAAGAAGAACTTGTAGATTCTACACTCATGCTCCAAATTTCTTCTATTTTGAATTCTGTGCCAACTCACACTCTAGAAATTATAGAGGTTCCTAAATCCTCTCTTGCACAAGAGTCTATTGGTTTGCATCATGATCTATTGAATGTTTTGGAGGTCAAATCAGCAATTGGAGGTAATGCATTCACTCTCCTTGATCACTCACCTCTTATGTACTACTATATGATCATTTGTACATGCTCTCAGAAGTTTATTGAAGATGTAGGGCATTTCCATTCGCTTGGGATAATTTCTCATGCATTTTATGGTTTTGATCTCACCTCTATTGGTTCAAAGGAGATCTCAAGAAACCATTCATTAACTCTTCGAGCTGATTTAAAATCCAAGCAATCACTACTTGGGATAATTTCTCATGCATATCATGGTTTAGATCTCACCTCTAATGGTTCAAAGGAGATATTAAGAAACCATTTTTCAAGTCTTGGATCTGATTTAGATTCCAAGCAATCACTTACATTTGATGGTTCTTTTGGGCATAATCTCACCTATGATGGTTCAAAGGAGAAAACAAAAGACTATCTACACATTCATGGATTTGATTCTACCTCAGCTGATTCGAATCATAGGTTCTAGGATCATCCTCATATCTTTGGTTTTGTTCTTATCACATTCGATCTAAAGAGAAAGTACAACCACATGCTTTTTGAGCATGAACCACTTCTTCCCAAGAACAAGATACCTCCAGATATATGACCAAGCATCACACCTGCTTGAGTTTGGAGCATTTATTTTTGGTGTGCCCTACAATCTGTTTTGAGGGGGGTTCCCATGAGGTTTTTCCCATTTCCTCACTTTATTGTCTGTTATTATTATTCATTGTATTGGGTGACCTTTGTTCTCAGTTACCAGGGCCCAAGATAGATTAAGGGGGGGTGTTGGGATTTTCCTATACTCCATCCTAGTCCTACCAACATTATCCATTTTTTAATTTTCAGTCATGCATGCATTTTGCATGTAGTCATGATTTTGCATGCATCCCAGTCATCAGTCCCAGCACCTAGCCCTCAGTTATCTAGCCCCAGGATCTTCTTTCTGATTAGTTTTATCCATCCTAGTGCTTAGTGTGCCATGCATGCAATTGCATGCATCCCAGGTGCCCTCTCTCACCTACCACTCAGTTTCACTTCAGTTAGTTGAGTTATCTTTAGATCTTTCCTTGATTTAAGGCTAGATTGACTCTCAACTGACTTCATCACTCCGATGGACCTCCAATGAGACTAGACTGCCTATTCTGACTCCAGTTAGCTCCTCATGCACCCTCCACTGAGCCTACTTCATTTAGTTAGTGCTTCCATGTGCCAGTTACACTTACCACACTCAGTTAGACTCAGTTTGACACCTGGTTGATGTTAAAATATTGTAACTTCTAAGAATATTATATTTGTACTTTATTATTCTAGAGATGTTTCATTCCTCTGTGAAGACCTTATTGCATATCCGGAGATGTTTTATTCCTTCGTGGATAATGTGGTAACTTGGGTTATTAGACTTCCCTAGTGGGGGTCGGCCCTATATGAGTCATGTGGGTTAAATGGTTATTAGACCACCCTAGTGGGGTTAGCCCTGTCACATTATGTTAACTGGTTAAGTTGGGGCCGACCTAGTTAGTGTAAAAGTAAAGTCGGAGTTGTGTATAAATAAAGGAGGTGTGTTCCTCTTTTAACACACATTCACTCACTTTTGATTAGCGCATAAGTGAGACAGAGATATTCTATGGAGGAGAAGGAGCTCATGGTTGATAATTACATCTTTGTATTTGCTGGTCATCTATGTTGAGGAAGCTTTGCTGGGTTTTCTACCCCATGAGGGTTTCCCAGGATAAATCTGTGTCTCTTGTGTTTATGTTGTGCTTGTTATTCTTTCAGTGATCTTGTATATGCTATTGTTGTGAAATGGAATGTAATGATGATATTTTATGTCTGATCATATTGAATCTTAACATGGTATCATAGCTAGCCTGAAGGAAGGAAATGTATGGCACTTACGATGCTTGCTTCACTTGCGACAATTTGAAGGTTAGGGTTTTATATAGAAAAAACCAGTCATCATGGAACTTTCTCTATAAATCCATTTTTGCAAAGTTTCAGGATTTGAAACCTTTATATGTCATAGATAACATCCCCATGTACCTTGTGTCCAAAGGACAGACTCTAATTGATTGTACTTTGTGATTTATGATCAGTACAAGTTAGGGTTTCTGTCTCTTCCAGATCTCAGTCATAAACAGGTGACCTAGGAAAAAAGGTCACAACTTTCGATAGGAATATCCAAATGAAATTTCGTAAAAAGTGACTGGTAGATCACGGACTGTAGTTTCTCAGCTAATTTTTTTCATAGGCCGAAGTTGAACTAGTGACACGTGGAACGCTGTACAAGTTTGCTCTCTTGTTTTATCTCATAAACAGGTCACGTTGCGACACTTGGAATAAATCTCTCGCAAAGAATCCAATTAAGGTCATACCTATGGGGTTGGAAAGATGACAGGTCAATCCACCAAAGGCTGAATTCTTAGATCCTTTGGATTCATAATTTCAGAGATGCACCAGAAGGAATCAGGTGCATATTTATGTCAAAACAGAATTGGATTCTGAGCACCTTCATTCTTGGCTTATCTCTGCTGCGGGAATTTAGGGCTTCGGAGAAAGTTAGAATTTTTGGAATCGAATGGAGTCCATGGCTGAATAATCCTCATCAAAATCGAATTTTAGATCTTTGGATCAGACCTTTTGATTGGGCATAAGGGTGGGGTTTATCATGCCCTAGTTCGGGGTCATGTCCAGTGAATCCAGAAGCTTCAAAGGCAATTTTGAGGGGTCAAATTTTGCAGTTTTTAAAATTGAAGTATACCAACTTGATCATCTCAGCAAGCCACATCTTTCCATCCATTCATATGTTTGATAGTCAAAGTTTGAATTTTTAGGGTTTCTCTAACAAACCCTAATCTAACTCCAAATCCAATTTCAACAAAACAAAGTGGATTGGATTAAAAGCAATCATGACAGGTATGACTTGAGGAGATACATGTTTGTGTTGAAATTTGTTCATGATATGTTTGTCTTCATATTATTGAGGTTAATACAATTATGATTGCTTGATAATGAATGCATGTGAATGATAGAAGACATTCATTGATTAGGGTTATGACACTTATGAATGTACTAATGTACTTGTGGTGTTGCATGAGGATGATGTTGTGTGCTAACAAGATACATGTACATCAAGAAAGACAAATCAAGTTCTATGACCATGATGACATGAAGACAAAGATTCATTCATAATTCTTGATCACATAGAATCTCTACTTGCGAGGTATGTATGACTTTGTTCTACTATGCTTAACCCATGAGATATGCAGGTTCTGGCACAAGGTCTCTAAATCATTGAAGAGAACAAAGAAGATATTGTTTGGGCATATTAAGACATAACCAAGCTTGATAATCCAGGTATGTTTTCCTATATCAAGTTAGAATCCTATTTTGTTAGGATCTTAGGTAAGTATACCTATGTATGAAATGATCATGACCATACATACTTAAGATTATTTAGAATCATAATGTTTTGATAGTATTAAGGCTATACTAATGAATGTATGATTATGTATGAGATCATGATGATGACACTAGTGCACACTTAAGCATCCATAGTGGTCCAGGATGGATAGATGTTCAAAGACATAGAATCATGAAGGGAAAATAGATATCAAGTGGGAGGCAAACACACAAACATAAAAGATAATTATTTAAGTTGTCATTTGAATTACTTCTTGAATCTTTGAATAGTAAATGATATTGCTTGTAGTAGTTGTATGCATTCCTAGAATATATCATGTTGAGTGTGAACATTCATATAGCATTGAACAGTATACTACTAATATGCATATGATTGGTAAGTTGGACAAACATTCCATTGTTGCTTGTCTATAATGAAACCTCTTTGCTGACATGCTGAGAGCTATGCATGCTCTCAATAGTATGTTCTGGTAGAGATGGAAAGAATCTAGATAGCCACTGTATGCATACAGGATATGGAAAAGTGTTGTTTCAAAGTACTGGTCAAGATAGTTGCATTACTATGTGAATCATATATGTATGCATAATAGATTATCATGTCAAACATGCTTTGATGATTATGAAGTATTACTGATCATGTAATTAACTGTGATTTGTAGGAAAGATCATGAAGAATGATGAACACCGAACAAGTGATGGATGTTCAACAAGAAGATTTACAAATCAAACATACTATAGAAGGCTCATGGCTAGAAGATTCTCTTAATGGTGTAATTGAAGAAGAAGTGTGAATCAAGAAAACTCCCAGAATTCAATTGAAGAAAGCTATGTACGGGTACCCAGGATCGATAGTCATTTGATGAGCTTAATGATCACCATGGGTGATGCGGATTTCAACCTTTGATACAAGGTTGAAGATGGTGTATATATTTAGATGACATTATTATATTAAATGAATGCAAGAAGGAACTCACCACAGAGTTCGAATGATCTTGAGGATCATATCAGTAGACCCATCTGATGGGACATGGCACAGATAGATATGCAGAAGATCACTCAAATTGATAGCTTCTTTACAAGCTTGGGCTTTACCAAAAGTAAAGTTGATCCTAACCTTTACCTTAAGTTTATGGATGATACTATTATTGTATGTGGATGATCTCTTTCTGACAGGGAACAAGAAACAAATCATGGAAAGCAAGAAGAAGCTAGCTACAGAATTTGAAATGAAAGATCTCAGATTGATGCATTACTTCCTAGGTCTGGAAGTATGGCAAGGATTAGAAGGAATCTTTCTTAACCAGGGAAAGTATGTTGTGGAAATCTTGAGAAGATTTGATATGTTGGAATGTACAACCATGGCCACTCTCATGGGTTCCAACTTGAAGTTGTTAGTTGATGACTCCTCAGACTTAGTGGATGTGACTTTGTACAGAAAGATAATTGGGTCATTAATGTATCTGACGAATACCAGGCCAGATATATGCTTTGCGGTGAACACCTTGAGTCAATATCTAGTGGAACCTAGGCATGTTCATCTGATAGCTATAAAACATGTGATGAGGTACCTAAAGGGTACGATAGACTTTGGTCTATGTTATCGTGGAGATCATGACTTTAGATTGTATGGCTACATAGATGTTGATTGGGAAGGAAGTGTATCAGACAGGAAGAGTACATTGGGTGGATGTTATTGTCCAGGATCTACCATGATCTTGTGGTTTAGTAGGAAGAAGTCAAGTGTGGCTCTCATCACAACTGAAGTGGATTATATAGCTGCTTTCTTTGATATTTGTGAAGCGGTATGGCTTTGGAAGCTATTATCAAGATTGTTTGACTTAGAGATGGACCCCACTGTGATCCTGTGTGACAACCAGAGTTGTATCAAGATGGCAGAGAATCCAGTGTTCCATAATAAGTCAAAGCACATAGAGATCCCATATTTTTTATATATGGGATATGGTGCAGAAAGGAGATGTCAAGCTCGAGTATGTGAGCACTGACGAACAAGTTACTGATGTCTTGAATAAACCTCTATCTCAAGTAAAGGTTGAGTATTTCTGAGACAAGATTGGTGTCGTTTAGAAGGACCCTCCTTGAAAGGGGGAGTGATGTGGTTGATGATGAGGATACTTGTATCGATGATGAGGATACTTGTCTTGATGGATACTTATATCGATGATGAGGATACTTGTGTCGATGAAGTGGATACTGTATTGATGTCGATACTTGTATCAATGATGAGGTTACATGTTTCGATGATGAAGTCGATGATGAGGTTTCTGGTTATGACAATTAGGTTGATGCATGGTCCCTAGTGGATGAGGATGGATTGTATCATCCCTAGACTTAGGTCCCTGAATTGATCCGTAGACATATGTCTCTGAGAAATGGTCCCTAGTGGATGAGGGGGATTGTATCATCCCTGGTCACATGTCCTAAAAGAGATCCGTAGACATATGTCTCTGAGAAAGTGGTCCCCAGTGGACTTGATAGGATTGCATCGTCTCTAAACGTTTGGTTCAAAATGCACGTGATAGGACTGCATCATCCCTGAACATTCAATTCAAAATGTACATGATGGGGATTGCATCATCCCGGAACCACTAGTTCAAAATGTACATGATGGGGATTGCATCATCCCGGAACCACTAGTTCAAAATGTATGTGATGGGGATTGCATTATCCCGGAACCACTAGTTAAAAGTGTATGTGATGGGGATTGTATCATCTCGGAACCACTAGTTCAAAATTTACGTGATGGAGATTGCATCATCTCAGAACCCTTGGTTCAAAATGTGGGTGGTGGGATTGCATCATCCCTGGAATTCGGTCCCTGAATTGATCCATAGACATATGTCTCCAAGAATTGGTCCCTAGTGGACGAGATGGGATTGCATCATCCCTGAAATTTGATCCCTAAATTGATCTGTAGACATATGTCTCTGAGAAGTGGTCCCTAGTGGACGAGAGGGGATTGCATCATCCCCAGACTTTGGTCCCTGAATTGATCCGTAGACATATGTCTCCGAGAATGGTCCCTAGTGGACGAGAGGGGATTGCATCATCCTCGGACTTCAGTCCATGAATTGATCCGTAGACATATGTCTCTGAGAAGTGGTCCCTAGTGGACGAGAGGGGATTACATTATCCCTGGACTTCAGTCCCTGAATTGATCCATAGACATATGTCTCCGAGAAGTGGTCCCTAGTGGACGAGAGGGGATTGCATCATCCTCAAACTTCGGTCCCTGAATTGATCCGTAGACATATGTATTCGAAAAAGAGGTCCTTAGAATTTCTCTAAGTTGACGAGTGGACTGCATCATCCCTAGACATGTTATGGTGTCTTAAATGGATCATGTGTATCGCAGGGTATACTAATACTATATTGTTGATCGTGATGATCTAAATGACGATGCTATTGATCTTGATGATCTAGATGATGGTGCTGTTGATCGTGATGATCTAGATGACGATGCTATTGATCGTGATGATCTAGATGATGATGTTGTTGATCGTGATGATCTAGATGATGATGTTGTTGATTGTGAGGATCCATATGATGATGTTGTTGATCGAGAGGATCCAGATAATGACGTTACTGTAGCTGTTCGAATGTTGCAGAAAATGAAGACTCAGTACTAAAGATGTTGATGTTCCAGTAACTGCTTTAGTTACTGATGATGTATGAATAAATATTCCAATGATTTATAGATGTATCATGTATCATGTAGTTGATGACTCCTTGCTCCTGCAGATGTTGTTATAATATCCTTATCATTAAGGGGGAGTGTTAAAATATTGTAACTTTTAAGAATATTATATTTGTACTTTATTATTCCAGAGATGTTTCATTCCTCCGTGAATACCTTATTGTATATCCGGAGATGTTTTATTCCTCCATGGATAATGTGGTAACTTGGGTTATTAGACTTCCCTAGTGGGGGTCGGCCCTATATGAGTCATGTGGGTTAAAGGGTTATTAGACCACCCTAGTGGGGTCAGCCCTGTCACATTATGTTAAGTGGTTAAGTTGGGGCCGACCTAGTTAGTGTAAAAGTAAAGTCGGAGTTGTGTATAAATAGAGGAGGTGTCTTCCTCATTTAACATGCATTCACTCACTTGTGATTAGCGCATAAGCGATAGAGAGATCTACTATGGAGGAGAAGGAGCTCATCGTTGAGAATTACATCTTTGTATTTGCTGGTCATCTATATTGAGGAAGCTTTGTTTGGTTTTCTACCCCATGAGGATTTCCCAGGATAAATCTGTGTCTCTTGTGTTTATGTTGTGCTTGTTGTTCTTTCAGTGATCATGTATATGCTATTGTTGTGAAATGGAATGTAATGCTGATATTTTCTGTCTTAGCATATTGAATCTTAATAGTTGACAGTTAATTGTCCATTTATGACTCCACTGATGATGATTAGGACTCCTAGTTGTGCTTTGATGACACTGCATTGATCTAATGATCACTCCATGAAGGCTAATTTGAATTTCCACCTTGGCATTCAAATCCTCTGACCATTGTATTATTTATTTGTCCATATTGTGATTAATGAATTAGTGTGTGATGTTATTTTGCTTCTATCCGAGTTCTACTTTATCATAATTTTGTTGCTCTTTTACACTGCATTGTTCACTCTTCTTCTATTTTCCTGCTTAATCCTTTTTGTGAGGTATACATAATCTCTTAGATATGCTGTGAGGATTTTCACAAGCAGCCCAGCTCGAGTGGCCTCATCATTACCATTCTGGATTTGTTTTGAATTAGTTAATATATTTTGATGTTTTGTAAGCCTATAAAGGCAAGGTTCGAAGTAGACCAAAAGGTTGGACGTTTTTTATTCAGAGAGATTACTGCTCTGCACTTGCATTTGAATTCAACCTCTTAATTCAATGAGCAGACTTGATTTTGGAGCTTGAGATTCATGTGATGTGTGTTCTGATGTCTGTTGCTTCCTATGTATGTGTTTTTGCTTTGCATTTCCATTAATTGTTTACTTCTCCAGTACCTAAATATCAAGATTACATGGTCTGGAATTCATGCCCACATGCTCCAGATGCATATGACTAGGTATTCCACCCTTTTCCTCTTGAAGTTGCGTGTTAGAATTCATTCCTAAATTCTCTAGACTTGCGGTTGAACTTGTTTCCCTTCTCTGCCTTCACCTACCGATTACTTTGACGTGAAAGAACCATATCTTCCTTGCCTCTTGTCTCTGCAATCGCGACCCAAATATTCCATTGATAACAGTAACAGACTAAAGTTGACTCCATGCCCAACTCTCCTCATGTTCTTTACTCCAACCAACCAAATACCCCTTCATTGTTTTGAATGTCTAGCCACCACTTTGACCAATATCCCATCCCATTCAAGCTATATCCCGTTGCTAGAAGCACTAAAGGGAGATCCCTCCCTGTGGTTGGAAAGGCTAGTTTCCATCTACTAATGATTGGTTTTCAACAGGTACCCCATGGTCTTTACTGCCACAACCAAGGAAAATCTTGGGTGATAACACTTATGAAAATTGATGAATGACCTAGTGTGCCATGATCCTAACTGGACTCCCATTCCAACCAAATTTCCCTCAGGAATTCTGAATTTTGAAGGTAAAACTAATGAAGATCCTAGAGATCATGCTACAACATTTAATTTATGGTGTTCTTTGAACTCTCTTAACAATGACTCTATCTGATTAAGACTATTTCAATACACACCCACTAAAGTTGCTACAAAATGGTACATCGAGTTTCCTATTTCATCCTATCGGTACTTTCATGATTTAGCAAATGTATTCTTGAACCATTTTAAGCTTCCCGTCTGATATGATCCTAGCATTGATCTACTATATCAGTTTAGGTAGATCAAAGATACCCATATCTTGGATCACATCCAATAATGGTTTAGGTGGAAAAGGATAATTAAGGCCATTATCCGCCTTCAGTTCCTATTAGAGTGTTTTCTCTAATCCTTGTTTCCTTATATCTTCAAGGACATTTCTATGTCACAGGTCACTACTGAATAATAAGCCATATTTAAGTCCCAGTAACTAGATTTCATCTATTCTTAGTTTGGGATCCTTTACGAAATTAGTCCTAATTCACCAAGGTCTAGTACAAACCCTTCAAAACCCAAACCTGGACCCCATGTTGTTGGCAATATTTGTTCAGTTCATACTGTTGAAGATGTTAATATCCAAATGAAAAATTTATCGATCCAGTCTTCTATATCAGGTCCAACTTATGCTTCCACCTCTCCTCCTTCCCAAACAACTTGTGTACATACTATGAAGACTAATAAAAAGGAAACTAGTATCCTAAGGGGAAAAATAAGAATGTTGAGTGTGATTGTAATTGATGTGAAAGGAGTTCATTAATGACAAAGGATAAACAAAAGACATGATGGTAGGGAAAACTCAGTGAATGATAAAAGAGTAAACAAAGGAAGTGATGACATGGCATGTATGATGATTTGGTATGTGTGATGAGGTTGAGAAGACATATGATAGTGTTCTAGTGCAATCATGAAGTCATTGTGACAATCTGACATCATTCTATAAAGATTTGTCATTTGGAGAAATTTTGGAAATTGACTAAGTGTTGGAAAATTGGTCCAAATGGCCTCAGGAAAATGCCCACCATACCTCATAAGAGAATGATAAAAAGTATATAAAAATATCAGACTATACCTTGTTGAATAGGCTATTTGACCATGTTCCCATTTCTCCAAAAGAGTGTTTTATGAAAAAGTTATAGGTTTTCCAAAACAAGGGTTCAAGTAGTTTTACTGGTTGGGAACCCAACTCAATAAAATGCTCGCCCAGGTCAGAGGATGATGAATTTTGTTATGAAACCAATTGTGATGAGATGAATTAGATGAATACTATTTTCTGGTATCACATTTCATTGATTTAGGTGAAATAAATATTCACCTTGAAAAATGAAAGATTTGGTTAAGTATAAATTCTTCCTACAAAACTGCCTAAGTAGCCTCTGAAAAATGCCCGCCCCCTTCTGTATTTGATTGAGAGCTAAATATGAGGAAATAGGAATGAAGAGTGTGGTTTTGTGCATCTAACCATATGATTAGTTTTCCAATTAAATAAATGAGGGTGAAGATAATGGTTTGCCAAAAGTACCCTCTGGCTTGATTTGCACTGCTCTAGTAAAATGCCCGCTAAGGAGAGAGAAAGAGGTTTCAGAGGATGAAATTGGTTTGGATGGAATCAACACGTTGTCCCCTATGCTTTGGATGTTTCATATTTCCAATTTGGTGAAAATAAAAATCACCTCATGTTGACTTAAGGTTTGATAAATTTGTCTAAGTGTTAAATCAGGGGTTTAAGAGGCCACTTGCAAATGCTCGCCAGATGCTCTCTTTGTGTCAATAAATTCAACAAATGATATGGATATGTTCTTTGCTTAATTGTCCATCCATTCATGTTCTCATTTTCCCCTCTGGTGGTCACACGTGTGAGAAATGGAACTACCAAGTTGAACAAAAATGTCTAAGTGTATAATCCATAAGTTTAAAATACCATTTATAAATGCCCGCCATATGCTCTCATTCTGTAATTAAATTTATCAAATGGTATGACGTTGTTCCTTGATGATTTCTCCATCCAACCATGATCTTGGTTTCCTCCTTGATGGTCTCATGTGTGAGATTTTGGTCTACCAAAACAGAGAAAAATATGGTTATTCACACCTTACAATATGCCCGCAAGGGGCTTACAATATGCCTACAAGGGGCTTACAATATGCCCACAAGAGGGGCTTATAATATGCCCGCAAGAGTGCTTACAATATGCCCGCGGAAGGGGCTTACAATATTCCCACAAGAGTGCTTAAAATATTCCCTCATGATATTCCCATTAAGGAATAATGATATGCCCACATAAGGCATAAGAAGATGCCCGTGTAAGGCATAAGGATATCCCCACAGGTGAAGGAAGATATGCCCGTAGGCTTAGGAAATATTCCCTCACGATATGCTTAGGAAAGTTACCCATAGGCTCAGGAAATCTACGTTGTTGTTAGAAGAATAACACAGTAGTTAAATTTTGTGTGTGTTTGTTAGTATTTAATTAATATATGTTTGAAAGGTTTTTGTTAATCTGGATATGAAGAGGCATGATGATTGTATGTGAAGAGACACAATGTTTTGTTGTCATGTTTAATTGAAAGGGCGCGAAGGTGAATGGAAAAGATGGGTGAAAATACACAGTGGTTCGATCTCATAGAAGAATATATAACCATAAGTTGGAAGTGGAAGAAAGATGTCTCAGCAATCCAAATCGAGGTAGCTTTAAGGAAAACAGAGACCAAGGAAATAAAGAAGATCCAATAACAGATTTGAAGGAACATGAAGATCTGAAGTTGTACAGAGACCAAAGTAATAAGAGGAAGAACATAGTATGTTAGCTGAGTATTTAATATGAAGATATGATGCAGTACATAAGTGAGAGAGCATAATAAAAGAGTAGTATTGTCTCTATGGTCAGAATTGATGATTTGCAGCAAAGGACAGAGAACAGAAGATACTATAAGAACTTATTAAATTTATGAAAAACAAATAATAGGGAGGTAGGGTGGTGCTAGGGCATGCTACAGGCCTACAAGGGGGTTGTAGCCTCCTTCCAGTGGTTGTTGGGGTGTCGAAGCATCCTTTTAGTAGTAGCTGATAAACCAGGGGTCGTAGCTTCCTTCCAATTGTAGTTGGTAAATAGGGTGTCGAACCATCCTTTCAGTAGTAGATGATAAACCAGGGGGTCGTAACCTTCTTCTAGTAGTATCTGATAAAAAGGGTGTTGTAGCATCCTTTTTTGTCGTAGCAGGAAGAAACCAGGGTGTTGTAGCATCCTTCAGTCATAACTGAGAAACTTGGGGATTGAAGTGTCTAGCAATTTTTAGCTTGCAAAAACAATTGTAAATATAATTTGGAAGTTATAGAAAGTGTTTCTAGTTTTCCCAATTGGGATTCTGTGATAAAAGTTGTGTTCCTTGTATCTTATTGATCCTGTGTGTTAATGAATAAGTTAAAAGTGGCTTTAATTTTTAAAATTTATCAATATTGATTCACCACCCCCACATAGTAATGTCCAATATTCCAACAATTGGTATCATAGCAGGATCCTTCACTATAGTCTAAACTACTGGAAGGAAGATCCTATTAAAAACCACTATGGATCAACAAGAAGAGATTGCCTCCAACGGAGCTCCAACATTTAATAAAGAAGAATATGCATTTTGGAGAAATATAATGAGTGTATATTTACAATCATTGGGATATGGTGTATGGAATTCAGTAAGCTCTAGTTATATCCCACAAAAAAAGAATAAGGACTACATCTCATAAAGAGTCCAAGAAAAATACCTCAATGGAAATGGAGGCCATACTTTATGGATTAACTCAACCCATCAAAGAGAACATAGGACAATGTACCTCAGCTAAGGAACTCTAGATCAAATTGGAGAATATTTATTCAGTTGAAGAGATAACTGAAGCAAGCCCTATAGTTCTCAGTGATGATGAAGAACTTTGCAGTCATAAGGAAGATCAACAGAGTAAAACCATATACAAGAAGAAAGCTAATAAAAGGAATAAAACCTTCTATTCCATGGAAGATAGTTAAGATGAAGAAATTCTATGCATGGGGACATTAAATTGAGCTTCAGGAGATGATTCAAATATGGAAGACAAGTTGGACCTAAAGGACGAACTCATAAGTACTCTAGATAAACTTAAAAAATGTAGAAGAAGGAACACATCTTTGAAAGAACAATTGTCAAAACATCAAGAAGAGAAAAAATCAAAAGAAGAGGAAGTCAAGACCCTCCAAGAAGAGCTGCACAATTCAAGACAA
Source organism: Larix kaempferi (assembly GCA_027924585.1). Taxonomy (NCBI): domain Eukaryota; kingdom Viridiplantae; phylum Streptophyta; class Pinopsida; order Pinales; family Pinaceae; genus Larix; species Larix kaempferi. Next base: position 356,029 of record BSBM01000157.1, read on the forward strand.
CAAGTGACGACTAACAAGAAAGAGGCCAAGATCTTAAAAAAGAAGTTTCTAAACTCAAGGGAGAAGTAGAGAGGATAAAATATCAGCAGACTATCAATGAGAAGTTCAAGGAAAGTACTGAAACACTTAATAAAATCCTCAGCATACAAAGATCCACCATGAATAAAACAGGTCTTGGATATGATCAAGAACATGCCATTAAAGGAGCAAGCTCCATCAATTAAGAAAATGTTGAAAGGGTTAAAAGTTGGGATAATGCTTCAAAAGATATATCTAGGCAGCAGAAGAATCACAAGAAAATGAATTCCAGACATAAAAATTTATCTCATTCTCCTAAGATGAAAAATTCCAGAAGACATACAAATGGAAAGAGTCATTACAAGCAAAAAAAACAGAGATTATCCAAATATAAAAGAACATTCTATGGATATTATCATAGCTATCACAAGTTTGGCCACAAGGCTGCTAATTGTAGAATCAAAGAAGAAGATCAAGGTCTGAAGAGGAAATAAGACACTAACATCTCAAATGGTGAAAGATTTATTAAATGTTTTATATGTCACAACATTCGACTCTTTGCAAAACATTGCAAGAACATAACATACATATTGTCTAAGGAAACACAAGAGACGATATGTAAGATGAAACCCAAAAGACAAATAAATAGTAGACTGGTAAGCAGGGTACCTCGTGGAAAGATGTGGAGAAGAAAGGAAGACTACAAAGGTTCAGAAGAAACACAAATTCCCAGCATCAATAAAGTTTCAAAGATGATGTTAAGCATAATAGTGTTGTAGATAAGAATGACATCCATTATGATGGAAACCAAGATGAAGATGTAAAAGAATACACTAATGGAGATAAAAATAATGACGAAGAATATAGTGATGATGGTAGAACTGAAAAAGAGTGTTTTTTATAAGAATCTCTCATGACCCAGAAGAGAACCCTGAAATTAGCATTAGAAGGGATCATATACTCAAGGGGAGTTAATATCATAAAATTGCAAGTGGTATTTGAAATTAATTAATATAATCTGGTAAGGATAAAATACATTGAAAAAATCTAAAAGCTATCTTCCTCAAAAACAAGAAGTAGTGTGACATATTGAAGAGTCATAAGAGTACTTTCCTTGAGACCACCCATGCGACAAGTGAAGTATAGAAGGACAAGTAAAAGATTAAGTATAAAGAAAAGCATAACTATGATGAAAAGTAATGGGAAGAGTATAGTATGAATAAAGTAGAAAGGATACAAAATAGGAGCCATTGATAGTAATATATACATAAAGTTCGAAAACAAAAATATGATCATTGTTGTAGTCTATGTAGATAATATCATATTTGGAAGTGATCTACAAAATCTGAGTGTAAACTTTGCTTCAGAAGTCTAGAAGGAATTTTAAATGCCAATGTTGGGGGAACTAACATTCTTTCTTGGTTTACAAGTATCTTAATCAGAAAAAGTGATCTTCATCTCTCAAACTAAGCATATCAAAGAGATGTTGAAAAAGTTCAAAATGGAAGAATCCAAACATGTTAGCACTCCTATGGTCGTTGTTTGTACATTGAGCAAGGATGATGAATCCTTAGAAGTAGACCATACCATGTATAGGTCAATGATTGGTAGTTTATCATATATAACAGCTACAAGACCAGATGTAATGCAGGCTGTAGGTTTGATTTCCAGATTCCAATCAACCCCAAAAGAAACACATGTGGCTGGAGTAAAAAGAATTCTTAGATATCTAAAAGGCATTATGGATTATGGATTATGGCATCCAAAAAGCGATAACTTCACTCTAAGGGAATTCACTGATGCAAATTGGGAAGGAAGTATTGATGACAAAAAAATCACCAAGGATTGAATGTAAGAACTCAAAATAAAACTGATGAGTGTAAACCCTATCACAAGATGAAAAAAATGTTGATAAGAGGAGGAACACTGATAAGGGGAGTCTATGAACTTATCATCCAGTCTCTTATTCAAAGACGCACTACAAGAAGGTAAAAAAGGATGTTAACTAGATGGTCAACATCAAGTACAAATTAACAGGAGGAAGAGAAGCAAAAAAAATGGTAGTTGTCAAAAAGGAGAAAAATTGGAAATTCTCTGTCAAGATGGTTACCAGCCAGGGCATAACAAGTTATCCTTTGTCATTGTTTTCAAAGGCGGAGAATGTTTAGATGTTTCCATCATTGCCAAAGGGGGGTAATTTTGAGTGTGATTGTCATTGATGTCAAAGGATTTCATTAATGACAAAGGATAAACAAAAGACATGATGGTAGGGAAAACTCAGTGAATGATAAAAGAGTAAACAAAGGAATAACAAAGGAAGTGATGACATGTCATGTATGATGATGTGGTATGTGTGAGGAGGTTGAGAAGACATATTATAGTGTTCTAGTGCTATCATGAAGTCATTGTTACAATCTGATATCATTCTATAAATATTTGTCAGTTTGGAGAAATTCTGGAAATTGACTAAGTGTTCGAAAATTGGTCCAAATGGCCTTAGGAAAATGCCCTCCATACCTCATAGGAGAATGATAAAAATTATATGAAATTATCAGATTATACCCTCTTGAATAGGCTATTTGACCATGGTCTCATTTCTCCAAAAGAGTGTTTTATGACAAATTTATAGGTCTGCCAAAACAAGGGTTCAGGCAGTTTTACTGGTTGGGAACCCAACTCAATAAAATGCTCCCCAGGTCAGAGGATGATGAATTTTGAGATGAAACCAATTGTGATGAGATAAATTAGATGAATACTATTTTTCGGTATCATATTTTTAGTGATTTAGGTGAAATAAAGATTCACCTTGAAAATTGAAAGATTTGGCTAAGTATAAATTCTTCCTACAAAACTTCCTAAGTAGCCTCAGAAAAATGCCTGCCACCTTATGTATTTGATTGAGTAACTAAATATGAGGATATAGGAATGAAGAGTGTTGGTTTTTTCATCTAACCATATGATTACTATTGATTCCCAATTTTGTCATCACTTTTGATCATTAAACATGCTCTGTTGGCATTATTTTTACCATTTTTGATATGATAAGTCATACTTCTTGCCATTCAGACCACCATTTGTGTAAGGTTTGTCATTACACCAAAACCTACAGATGTTGATGAACATTTGAAGCCAAGCACAAGGTCCTATTACTAGGAGTGGCAGTTAGCCCACATTTTTATATTCCCATAGGTGCGATGGTTATACGATGTGGTTGCACCGATACTCCAACACCCCCCCCCTCCGACGTAGCTCGGCGGAATTGAACCTCAGCCCTCAGCTCTAATACCACGTAAAATTAGTCACAACAGATCTATTGAACCATAATATCAATCACAAAGATGTAAAACAATTGGGAGTAAAAACTGTGCAAGAGAGATGCATCAGTGCTCTATAATCCAGAATAGTAGAATTACAATACAATAATGTCACAATGAGTGAGAAATTTGAATTATTGATGGAGTTCATTCAAATATACTGCATGGTGTAGCTTGGATCCAACTAGGATTCCTCATCATCAATTAGTGGTGGTCATCAATGCACAAGTCACTATCAAACAAGTGTCAAACTTAGTCTAACTGAGTGTAATAAGTGTAACTGATGGTAAGTGGCACTAATGTAGGGATGGAGGCTCAGTGGAGGGCGCATGAGGATTTAACTTCACTTATAATAGGTAGTAAAGTCTCATCGGAGGTCAATTGGAGTGATAACAGCAGTGAGGAGTCAGTCTAGCCTCAAATCAATGAAAGACAACTAGCTAACTGAAGTGAACTGGACTGGTAGGTGAGAAAAGGAGCCCTTCTCAAGTGGTGGGTGAGAAGTGGGCGTCTTCTTGACTAGGAGGGCTAAAACAGAGTGGAAAGTGGCTCCCAGGTGCTGGCAGACTAGGGACTAGGTGCTAGAGGCATCAAACTGGTGACTAGGAAGCATGCGGATGCATGCAATGCATGTATGCATGCAAAGTGCATGCAAAGTACATATTGAATGATGAGATATCCTAACAATTTGAACTCAGGTATGAATACATTTTAAATATTGCATGAATCTTGATTGATTATCATCATTTTATGGTTTATTAACGTTAATTTAACATTTCTCAACCTGCTGGACACATAGAATTCATTCTGCAAATTATGGTCTTCAAACGGACTCTCATTCAGACACGCATTCACATTAAAGACGCCTAGTCACATTCGGACCATCGTTCAGCCCTCCGTTCACACCCTCGAAATCGTTGGTTAGAATATTCCAGGGCATTAAAGGAAAAAACCATTACGTGGGTTCTGTTGGCAATGTGTCCCTTATGGTTCGTGAGGCCTCGTTCTAGAAGATCCGTGTTCCTACTCGCCCAGCTGGACAATGCACCAACTTCTCATGTGAATGGAACCAACACACACAGATTCTGGAAGACGACCTGTGTGTTGTACTAAGCCGTTTTCTTCAGTAATTAAGACTCTCTATTTTGAGAGAGGTCGACCACTAAAAGGGTCAACCTGCTCTCCCATTGTAAAATATATATAAGACATCTTAGGTTGAGAAACACATGCATGGATATAGAGAAAAATACATTGTGTAACTTTGCTTCAGTTTAATAGAAAGACTCTATTTCAATTGTTGATGATCATTTTCTTTTAATGGTTGGTGACTGAGTAGCTTAGGAGATAAACCCCTATTGCTAGGAAGGGCCCCTCAACAATAAGAGGTTCCATTTGTGTATTTTCTATTGGTTGTGGATCCATATATTCCAGTGTCATAGATGATGATTTAGCCATGTTTGAACCCCAGGTTTGGTGATCCCAGCACGATCGCCAATAGTTTTCGGGCCCATGGTTTTGGGTATCCCGTGGTATTTTCGCATTGTATTTCCCCTATAAAAGAAAGACATTGTAATATGGATAGGGTTGATGTATTTAGGTACTATGCATTGTAAAGATCTCTAAGATCATGAAGAGAGACTATGAGAGAGTGTGAAGAGGAAGTGTAGGGACTGTGCTGCAGGTTGTATCCCTTCACTTTGTTGGACGGTATAATAATAAGGACTGGCAATTTTAGTGTGTACGTAGCCCATCTTGGGTGAACCACGATATATTGGTGTCTCTCTTGTAATTTGTTTGTGTGATTATATTTGCATTTATGTTTATTGTTATTGCTCTGTGATCCTGTTTTTCTAAAAATTGGTATCAGAGACAAAGGTCTATTTGGTAGACAAACCCGCAGGAATCTAGGATTTTTGGTTTGAGTGGGAGAAATGGAAAAAGAAGAAAATTTTAAGGTTGAGAAGTTTAATGGCCAAAACTTCCAGTTATGGAAAATAAAAATGGAGGACTATCTGTACCAGAAGGATCTATTCCTAACATTGGGAGGAAGAGCAAAGCAGTCGGCGGCTATGAAGGATGAAGAATGGGAGGTTCTTGATAGAAAGGCATTGGGAACAATATGGTTGTCCTTGACTTTCAATATCTCAGGGAAACGACAACAAAGGGTTTGATGAGCACACTGGGTAAGCTGTATGAAAAACCCTCAGCCTCCAACAAGGTATTTCTAATGAAGCATTTATTTAATATGAAGATGTCTGAAGGTGGATATGTTACTGATCATTTAAATGAATTTAATACGGTTACAAATCAACTAAGTTCTGTAAGTGTGAACTTCGATGATGAATTTAGGGATCTTCTAATCTTGTGTTCATTGCCAGAAAGCTGGAATAGCTTGGTCATGGCTGTAAGTAACTATGTCTCTAGTTCAAACACCTTGAAATTTGTTGATGTTATTGGTGTTATTCTTAGCGAGGAAATGTGAAGAAAAAGAACAAGTGAGACATCAGGTAATGCGTTGACCATGGAAAGCAGGGGAAGACAAAAGGAGAGAGGAAAGAGCCAAGGTAATTGTGGCAAGTCTAAAATGGGCAAATCTAAGTCCAGACTAGGAAAGATAAAGTGCTGGAACTATGGAAAGAAAGGATATCTAAAGAAAGACTGCATATCTATGAAGAAGAAAGGAGATGGACAGCAGGAAACTACCCAGGAAGCAAATGTAGCAGGTGATGTATTACAAGATGCTTTGATTCTTGCATTAGATAATAATGGTGATTATTGGGTAGTAGATTCAGGGGCTCCATGTCATGTTACACCCCATAGGAAATATTTTCATGATTATGTTCCAGGTGATTTTGGACATGTTTTATTGGGTGATGATGAGCCATATAAAATTTTTGGAATGGGTAAGGTATGGATAAAATTTAAGAATGGAACCGATTGGCTGCTGGAATATGTAAGACATATTCTTGCTATGAAAAGAAATCTGATCTCAATAGGGAAGTTGGGAGATTGTGACTGTCTATCTACATTTGGAGAAACGTGGTGGAAGATCACCAAAGGATCAATGGTGATAGCAAAAGGAGACAGGGTAGGTACGTTGTATTTATGTCCTCATAATACTGACCATTCTAGATCTTTAGCTTCCACAAGAACAAATACAACATTGTGGCATCATAGGCTTGGCCACATGAGTGAGAAGGGGATGCAAATTCTCCACTCAAGGAAGTTGCTGCCAGATTTGAAGCAGGTAAGTTTGGAATTCTATAAGAACTATGTTTATGGAAAACAGAAGAGAGTCAGATTTCTCATGGTTGGGAAATAGAAGAAGAATGAAAAGTTAGAGCTTGTGCATACAGATGTATGGGGTCCGGATCAGGTACAATCTCTTTGTGGCTCTCATTATTATGTTATATTTATTAACGATGCAACTAGAAAAACTTGGGTTTATTGCATTAGACATAAATCTGATGTGTTTGCTACTTTTAAGAAGTGGACAGATTTGATTGAGAATGAGACAAGAAAAAGGTTGAAGTGTCTCAGATATGATAATGGAGGTGAGTACTGCGGCAAAGAGTTGGACAGTTATTATTCATACCATGGGATTTGTAGAGAGAAGATAGTCCCAGGAGCACCACAAGAAAATGGTGTGTCAGAAAGGATGAATAGAATGATCATGGAGCATGCAAGGTGTATGAGAATACATGCAGGGTTTCCCTTAAAGTTTTGGGAGGATGCTATAAATACTGTTTTTTATTTAATAAACAGAGGACCTTGAAGTGCTTTGGATGGTGGTATTCTAGAGGAGTCATGGACAGGTGAAAAGGTAAACTACTCATTTTTTAGAATGTTTGGTTGTGAAGCATTTGTCCATATTGACAAAGAAAATAGAACAAAGCTTGAAGCTAAATCCAAGAAATGTACCTTTATTGGATATGGGGTTGATGATTTTGGTTATCACTTATGGGATTATGAAAATAACAAAATCATTAGGAGTAGAGATGTGACATTCAATGAAAAGGTCATGTATAAAGATCAGTTGCAGGGAAAGAAACAGGAAAAGAAAACCACAGAGTACACAGTACTTGATGAAATTGAAGAAAATGAAGTTCCAAAGGTGCCAGAAAATCAAGAACAGCAGCATGTACCTGAAACTCCTGCAACTGCAAGAAGATCTACCAAGTTAAGTAGAATCCCTGAATGATACTGCCCCTGAATGTATTATTTATTGATGACTGATTCTGGTGAACCAGAGTGTTATGAAGAAGCAATGCAAGTGTTAACTAGAAAGAAGTCGGAGCAAGGCATGAATGAGGAGATGGACTCATTGGTAGGAAACTAGACTTGGGATTTGGTTCAGTTTCTTGCTGGTAAAAGAGCATTGCAAAACAAATGGATTTACAGATTGAAGGAAGAAGAAGGAGGTAAGAAGCGGTACAAGGCTAGACTTTTTGTAAAGGGGTTTTCACAGAAGAAAGGTATAGATTTTGATGAAATATTTTCTCCTATTGTTAAGATGACCTCAATTAGGACTATCTTAAGTCTAGTAGCGGTAGAAGATTTACATCTTGAACAGATAGATGTAAAAACAGCCTTTCTCCATGGGAATTTGGAGGAAGATATATATATGTAGCAGTCACAAGGGTATGAAGTCAAAGGTAAGGAGAATTTGGTATGCAGGTTGAAAAAAGTTTGTATGGCTTGAAGCAAGCTCCAAGGCAATGGTATTTAAAATTTGACAGGTTTATGACAGAACAAAGTTATAGTAGATGTCATTCTTACCACTGTGTTTATTTCAAGAAGCTAGACAATGAGAGATATATTATCTTGTTATTGTATGTGGATGACATGCTTGTTGCAGGGTCTAACATGTAGGATATAAATGTACTCAAAATGAAGCTAGCTAATTCATTTGCGATAAAGGATTTGAGTGCTGCAAATCAAATCCTTGGTATGAGAATAATGAGAGACAGGAAAAATAGCAAATTGACATTGTCTCAGAGTGAGTACATACAAAAGGGTTGGAGAGGTTCAGAATGTAGATTGCAAAACCAGTTAGTACACCTTTGGCCAACCATTTCAGTCTAAGTAAGGAAATGTGTCCCAAGACACAGGAAGAGAAAGATTGCATGTCCAAGATTCCCTATCAATCATCAGTTGGCAGATTGATGTATGCCATGGTGTGCATAAGACCAGATAATGCACAAGCAGTGGGAGTTGTGAGCAGATATATGAACAATCTAGGTAAACAACATTGGAATGCACTACAGTGGATTCTCATGTATTTGAGAGGTACTACCACTCAGGCATATTTTTTGGAGGTTCAGACATTGTTCTATAGGGATATGTTGATGCAGATATGGCAGGTGATAAGGATAGTAGGACGAGCACCACAGGGTATGTGTTTACTATAGGTGGAACAACAATAAGTTGGATTTCGAAACTGCAGAAGGTTGTTGCACTTTTAACAATGGAAGCAGAGTATGTTGTTGTTACAGAGGCTAGTAAAGAGATGGTTTGGTTATAGAGGTTTATGGAGGAATTGGGTAAGAAGGAGAAGGATAGCAAGTTGTATAGTGATAGCTAGAGTACCATTCATCTTTCAAAGAACTTCGCATTCCATTCCAGGACTAAACATATACACCTCAAGTAACATTTCATACTCTTTGTTCTGGAAGATGAACTGTTGAAGCTGGAAAAGATACATACTAACTAGAATCCTACAGACATGTTCACGAAGGTAGTGACTAGAGAGAAACTGAGTTCTTCCTCAGTTTCAGTTGTCCTTCTAGCATGAAGGTGAAGATGAGAAATTTGCCAAGTCTAAGGTCCAGCAAGCACAACAGCGGTGGAGTTGTTGTGATCAGTCTCCAAGTGGGAGATTGTTGGTTGTGCAGCCAGATCTTCTAGTGTCATAGATGATGATTCAACTGTGTTTGAACCCCAGGTTTGGTTATGATCTCGGCATGCTTGCCAACAGTTTTTGGGCCCATGGTTTTGAGTATCCTGTGGTATTTTCCCATTGTATTTCCCCTATAAAAGAAATACATTGTAATATGGCCAGGGTTGATGTATTTAGGTATTATGCATTGTAAATATCTCTGAGATCATGAAGAGAGACTATGAGAGAGTGTGAAGAGGAAGTGCAACGGCTATGCTGCAGATTGTATCCCTTCACTTTGCTAGATGGTATAATAATAAGGACTGGAAATTTCAATGTGGACGTAGCCCATCTTGGGTGAACCACGATATATCGGTGTCTCTCTTGTAATGTGTTTGTGTGATTATATTTGCATTTATATTTATTATTATTGCTCTGCGATCCTATTTTTCTAACATATTCAACAATTTCTTTTTACATTTGAAGCTAAGTCATTTCATTTTTGCATGTATCTATTACGCTTTCCTGTTAACACCCAAAAAGTGTTCACTACCTCATCTACTACATTATATGGCTCATTTGTCCATTTTCCTACCATATTTCCCTTAAAAACCCTAAAAATCCCACTAAAAAGCCTCCAAAAGGCCTAAAATGCCTCCAAAAGGCCACAAAACCATCAAAATAGCCTCAAAAAGGCTAAAAAACCCCCTTTTTCCTCCAAAAATATCCAAAATTCCTCTAAAATAGAAAAATTCCCCTAAAAAGGGAATAAAAAATATAAAATAATGAGGAAAAAACCCTACACAGCTGCCCTAAACCATATGGTTCCCAAAACCAATGGGTTAGCACTCCACCACCAAAAAACTATAAATAGGTGATGGAGATCCCTTATTTCATATCCACAATCATAAGCACCCTTACTCTGTCAAAATCTCTCTTGAAACCCTAGCTCACCATTAAGCCACTTTCACCTTGAGAGCCCCTTTTGGCCCATTTCCACCATTGGAGAAAGAGAAGGAGCACATTGGAGCTTGGAGCAACCCTCTTGGACATTGCAAGGGCTTCATCAACCTCCCCATTGGAGGTAATATCAATACAAAACCATTATTTACATTTTGTTGTTTATGTTTCATGCACATGTTTTAGAGTAGTTTTTACATTTCTGTTTTTAGCTTAATAATTTACATTTACTGAACTGCTACTAAGGAGTCCATTCTCCTTAGTAGGTGCTCATTTGCACAAGCTAGGGGTAAAACCCTAGCTACAGTTTTGGCGACTCCCCTAGATTTTGAATTTTTGGTTTCCGTTTAAAAAAAAAATTTCCTTTCGGCTGTCCCTTTCGGCCGTCGTACACTGCGTCTTTTCCCTCTGCAGTCGCATCCCGACCGCGCCTTTTAGGCCTTTACCTACGACCCGACCGTGGCTCTCAGACGGTTTCCGACGCCCTGCCGGTGGATTCAAGTCTGTTACATGCGATCTGACCGCGGCTAATCAGCCTGTTTGCTGCGATCTGACTGCGCCTGTCGGCCATTTTCCTGCGTCCTGACTGCGGCTTTCAGCCTCTTTTCCCACGTCCCAACTGTGTCTATTAGCCTTTTTTCCACGACTCGACTGCGTCTTTTTCACTGTTTCCCGCGTCCCGACCGCGTCTATTTCCCTCAAACCCGCGGTCCGCCTGTTCTGATTCGCCACAGACCCGCGGTCTGATTTCTGTGTTTTTTTCCCTAATTTGAGCCCAGCCCCTTTTGCTGCAATATTTTCTGCATCTGAACAGCCCTCTGTCCTACCTGCAGCCCCACTTCCTTACAGCCTTTCTGCAACATAATTTTTGTTCCCTTTACAGAATATTTTTAAAAATTTCAGTATTTTTAATTCAGAAAATTTTGCAAGTTAAAGTTTCAATTTCAGTATTATTGATAGTTAGAAGTTGCCCCCCTTGTGGCACTTCTATTTTGGGTTGATCACCTCACGAGCACACACTCTGTCACATAATTCAAGTGAGCCTTAAAAAGTACCTAACTCAACCTATATTCTAACCCCACTTGGGGAACACAAAAGAATCTTTGTAGTTAGGTAGGATCGGGGGGATAGGCTTCCAATAACACCCCTCGGTTACTTACACTTGAGACATAGTTGTTGTCCAATTAGGGAACCAAAATCCCCTAGTACTTTTTGGCACGGTCACGACCAGTTTATCAGAGGGCCTCTCCCTTAGGAGGGTTGAAGTCGGGAGACTGGTTCCGGAGGCCTGAGTGGAATACCGCACTCCATTCAGTAACCGAAGGGCTACCTTTCGCGGTTCTCGGGATATCCCTGTATAGGGGTATTGCGGTTAAAGGACTAAACGACAAATTCACCTTTCTGGACGTGTCATGAACGGGGTATCTTAGTTCCCATTCTTCTAGGATTGACTACCCAGTGTCCCTCCCGGTAGGGGGATATCATAGCCACTTGGCTTTCCTATTCATATTGTCTGACTTGGATTTCATCACCTTGTAGAGGATATGTCTAGTTGAGTCAGAATACTTTTAGTTAGGTGTTTGCATGCTCCTTTACCTCCCTTTGGTCTAGTGAGTCCACCATTTTTTATTTTTAGGAAACCTGCTGCTTGTTGGTATTCTAACCATCTTTGTTGATACTCCACCTATTGTAGCACAGCTGTTGCAGTGGGTGTTTTGAGTTGGTTGTTGGCCTGAGTGCCTTGTTTTTTGAGCTCTCCTTATGCACACTCGGTTGCATTAGGGTTTTTGAGCTGTTTTTCTACTCACCTCAACCCATAGAGATTAGACACCATCTGTCACCATTGAGTCCCCGAGACATTCTCGATGCCTCAGGGGCGAGCCCCCACAGCACGGTTCACTTGACACCACTCGTCATAGATTCCGATCATCATCTGTTGATACCACTCATCACAGATCTAGAGCCTTGTCACTTGACTCCACTCATCAGCGACATAGGACTCTGTCACCAGATATTGATGCTCCTTACTTTACCTCCGATTCTGACGAAGAGTCTGAGAACCCTATTTACACTGCTCCTACTAGCCCCATGGCTGGCATGACTTCCACTCCTTTTGTTATAGGGACCATTGGTGGCACATCCACCACTACACCAGTTACTACCCCTGTTTTGGGTATGCCCTCCATGGGGCCCCCATCTACCGTTCCCCTCACGGCACCTATTCCCGCAGCGGGAATCCCTATCCCCACTACATCAGTGGCACACACTACCCATGGTGGTGCCGGACCATCCTCCACCACCTTAGTTCCCCCACTTGGGGGCACCATCCCAAATCCTGTCCCTCCACTTGGGGGCATTGGCCCCAACTTGGTTCAACCCACTACTGTGTCACATCCTTCTTCCAGTTTGCCATTCATGGCTAGCCTCAACCTACCTGACCTGGCCAGATTGACCAATGACCCTATCCGACACAACCCTGCGTGGCCTCATATGCCTACCAAGCTCCCCTCTCACATCCCTAAGTTCGAGGGCAAGGCCGGTGAGGACCCACAAAACCATATCATGTCTTTCCACTTATGGTGTTCCTCTAATTCCATAGTGGATGACTCTGTTCTCCTCCGTCTCTTACATCTCACCTTCACTGGCTCTGCAGCCAAGTGGTATATCGAGAAACCTCATGGGACCCATGCCACCTTTGCTTCCCTTGCCTCGACCTTCCTGCAGTTCTTCCAGTTGCATGTCCGCTATGACGCGGGCGTTGAGATCCTCCTATCCTGTAGACAAAACACGGCTACCCACATCACGAACCACATCCATGAGTGGCGTCGACGCCATAGCTTATGCAAGATCAAATTAGACGACCGTATATTCCTAGATTGGTTCCTCAAATCCCTTCTCCCTGTTATTGCTAAGGATGTGGCATCAGAAAGACCCCAGTCGGAAGAAGAGGCCATCCTTAAGGCCCAACAGTTCGACCTCATTTACACCCAGTCGGGTTACCTTTATACCATTATACCTGACGCCCCTCGCGGTGAGTCCTCCCAGCACGATGCGCCGAGGGCATCCCACGCTGCAGACGGTATCATTGGCCGTGTTTCTTCGCATCCCCAACCATTTTCCATTACACGTCCTACCCCTGGCACCGACCTTTCGCGGGCTACCTCAAAGTCTGGAGCAACCAACTCTTATGCTCCCATGACACATCACCACCATTCCCATGGACCCTCATGTCCACCTCAGTGCTTCGGTCATGCAACTCCCGCTTATGCCCCCCCGGTCGCACCTCAGCCTTACTACCACCAGCAAGCTGCCCCAGCTCCTGCGCCTTCACAAGCCCAACCCGCTTATTACCCGCCACAGGCATCCCCTGCAGCAAACCCACAACCTACTCCGCAGCCATATCAGCAACCCCCTCAAGTTGCTGCACCTGCTCAGCCTCCACCTGCATATCATCCCCTGCAACCTACTCCCGCACCTGCGCAACCTCAGAATCCACCTGCTGCCCAAGGGCAAGTTTACGCCCAACAAAACTCGCAGCAAAACTAGAACAACCAACGTAACTAGGGCCAACAAAACCGCGGCAAGGGCCATAATCGTGGGAACAACCAACCTGCAGACCAAGCTGGTCAACCGACGAATCCCCCCCACAATAATAATGCGGCCCCTGCTAACCAAAACCCTGATCGCCCGCCCAAGCAGGCTAAAAACCCCAATCTGCGAACAAACCATCCTTGTTCTATTTGCGGGGTCTATGGCCACTACACACATGCTTTCCCACACTTGGAGCGAGCTCGACAACTTTGGGTTGATGATGCCCATCGCCAAGGGCATGCAGCTCCTGAGGTGCCACCTAACCCCCCTCAGCATCAGCAGCCCCCTTTGGTTTTGCAAAACCCCTTACCAACCCAAGGCGTAGTGAACACTCAGCCGTTGGCTCCCCCTCAAGCCAACGTGCAACCCCAACAACAGATCACATACGCTACTCCTGATCAACCCATGTTTGATTCGGGAACCCACCACTTGTTGATGATGTCCTCCGCTGATGTCAACCTCCAGACTCGTCGGAACCAATATGGCTCCACCACTGAAGCCCCTCCTGCTGAGAAAACCCCTAACACTCATCCCACCGATCAAGCGTTACGCATACCACCGCCTCCACTAGAGGGCGCTCCCAAAGCACCTCATTTCCCGCTTCGCCGTGTCAACAATAAGCCCAATGCACGGGCTGTGTCAAACTACAACATCATCGATGACTTAGCCTAATCTCCTGCAGCCATGTCTGCATTAGAAGTCTTGAAAAACTGCCCTTCTCAGTGCAAGACTCTACTATCCGCCATTGGGGCGATTGACCCACATGATTCGAATTTGATGGCATTTGATTTGGACCAATCCGAACCACGCCTTCCTTCCTCCTTAGCATTCCAAGTTTCTGTTTCCGTTCGGAATCTTGTCATCCATCGATGCATCATCGATGAAAGTGCCTCCACATGCATTATGTCTACATTCGTATGGCAGAAGTTGGGATCCCCTACTCTCCAGCAGTCCACCACTGCATTACGCGCCTATGACGGTTGGTCGGCCCAGCCCCAAGGCCTCCTACCCAATGTCCCCATCCAATTAGGTGGTAAAACCGTCCTTATCAACATCAAGGTACTCAATGCCCAATTGGATTATAACCTTTTACTTGGGCGCAGCTACATGTATGCCATGCGGGCGATTGCCTCTTCCGTTTTTCGCACCATGATGTTCCCCCATGAGGGACGCGTGGTCAAGGTTGACCAGCTCACCTACTATGATCCCAGTGCTCCCGCGGAACCTGAAAATGTTCTCCCCATGGTTGAACAACCTGTTTCTCGTGCCACCACCTCGTTTGTTTCCTCTACGGGGCCTGGAGTCTACTCAGACGCGCCGATGACCTCCACCTTCCAATCCATTCCTCCCCCGTCATCTACGCCCAAAGTGTCTGACTTATGTACCTTGTCCCACGATAACCAACCACCTAACAATCAACCACCCTTGTTTCCTAAACCACCATTGGTACCTAGCCACATTGGTGTTACACCTATCCATACGATCCCCTTCCTAGTCCCTCCATCGGGAGTAGTAAGCGCCCCAGTCATGGCTACCCTTAGCCTCCCTGGGTTAACTTTGGGATTACCCGTATGGTATCTTTCGCCTCCCGTTCGGCCGCCGACACCAGATGTCATCCTCCAACTGGTGCAACCCATGGCTACTACCACTCAGCCACCCCCCGGGGTCTCTACCCCTTCATCCTCCATGACTCCCCCTCCTACTCCCAAACCCACAGGGGGCAGAGAGCCACAACCTTACACTGCTGTACCACCTCCCAAGACAGTCAAAAACCCTCCAGTGTTTCACGCTCCGCCCAAATGCTCGTTGTGCGACGAGTTAGGCCATGCGACCCATCAGTGTCCATAGTTACCAGCCTTACATAAACACATGCAGATGCTCGACGACGACCCCAACATCCCAGTTGTCGAACTAAACCCCACTCCCAAGCCCAAGGACAAATCCCTGCGTACCAACCACCCCTGTGCCATATGCGGTGTTTACGGGCATTATTCCCATCATTGTCCCGATCTCCCGGATTACAGAGCGGCTCTCTATGAGATGAACAATCTGGATCTTGAGACGGCCCCACCCACCATTGAGGAGATCTACCCCCTGGTCTCTTCCCCGTCTGGAGAGGTTAATACCATTTACATGATCTCTTCAACTACCACCCCCTCGTCAACCGATTTGACGATACAAACTTTCCGTACTGATGAGGAGATTCTCGAGGCCCTCACTACCCCGGACTGTCCCTGGGATGACATGCACCACCGTTCCTACTTCATTCCAGACGAATCCTCCTCTAGCACAGCCACCCAATTCACGGTTGAATCCAAAGACTTCCTTCCCACTAAGGTCGACTGGTTCAAGGACCCTATTCCTGCTCCTGACGCCTTCGAGGAAGGTAACATGGCCAACATCTCACCTATCATCCAAATTGATATCGCTACCCCAGGACGTGCCCCTGAACTCATCACTTTAGGAGCCTTCTGTAGTAAGCAAGAGATTGAAGACTACCAAACCCTTTTCAGAGAATTCCGTGATGTCTTTTCCTGGTCCTATAACGAAATGCCCGGTCTTGATCCCACCATTATAGAGCACCACATTGACACATGGCCTAATGTACCCCCCGTTCGTCAGAAACAGCGCCCCATTCATCCCTCAAAGCTCCCAGCTGTTAAAGCTGAGATTGAGAAACTACGCAAGGCAGGGTTCATTTATCCTATTTCCTATACCACTTGGGTTTCAAACCCCGTTCCCGTTAACAAAAAGCAAGGCACCATCCGAGTATGCACTAACTTTCACGATTTAAACCGTGCTTGTCCCAAGGACAACTTCCCCACGCCATTTATTGACCAGCTCATCGATGCGTGTGCAGGGCATGAAGTCCTTTCCTTCATGGATGGTTTTTCCGGATACAACCAGATTCAGATCCGTAAGGAAGACCAGTACAAAACTACCTTTACTACCCCATGGGGCACATTTGCCTATCGGGTCATGCCTTTCGGCCTCAAAAATGCTGGTGCCACCTTCTAGCGGGCCATGACCTATTGCTTTCACGACTTGGTCCATATCTTGCTAGTCTACCTAGATGACCTTACAGCTCGTTCCCGGAAACGATCGGACCACCTTAACGACCTTCGGCAAGCTTTTCTGCGTTGTCGCAAATATCAAATCCGCTTGAACCCACACAAGTGTGTCTTTTGCGTTCCGGTAGGATGATTGTTGGGTTTTATTGTTTCCCGGAAAGGGATTACTGTTGATCCTCTGAAAGTCCAAGCCATCTTAGACCTACCCTCTCCTCGCACGCTCCGGCAGCTCCAAAGTCTGCAGGGGCGCTCCAATTTCCTTCGTCGCTTCATTCCTGATTATGCCACTACTGTTCATGGTTTCTTGCGTCTGCTCTGTACCCACATACCCTTCGTCTAGGATGAGCAAGCAGAAGCTGCATTCGAAGCGCTCAAGAAGGCTCTCACACAAGCCCCTCTGATCTCCCCTCTGGATTGCTCCCAATACTTCATCCTATACATCTCGGCATCCAAGCATGCCGTGTCCGGAGTCTTGGCTCAAGAAGACGCTTCTCACCAGGAGCATGTCATTTACTACGTCAGCCAAACTTTGTCTGGCCCACCCCTACGTTACCCATATGAGGAGAGACTAGCCCTAGCAGTGGTCTTTTCCGTCCAAAAATTGCGACACTACATCTTAATGAGTCATACCACAGTCGTCGCCGACTCTAACCCCATGGTCTATCTCCTAAACTGGCGGCTACTGCAAGGTCGTGTTGCTAAATGGATCATTATCCTCCAGGAATAGGACCTTACCTTCCGAACACCTAAGAGCACAAAAGCCCTCGCGCTTGCCCAGCTCATTACTGATCTCCCTTCCCTTCTCCTAGCCAAACCAATCTCCAAAGAGTTACCCGACAATCACCTGTTCACTATCTCATCTGATGACCCATGGTACGGTGATATTTTGTTAAACCTATGCACGTAGAAGTTCAGACCCAAAGTCACCCGTAATGGTCGTCATCGTATACATCACCAGGCCTCTCGATATCTCCTCTTAGGCGATGTCCTTTACCGGCGAGGGGTTGACACCATTCTTCGTCGTTGCCTTACACACGCGGAAGCTGAACACGTCCTGAACGACTGTCATAGCGGCGCCTGCGGAGGCCATTTCTCAGGGATGGCCACTGCCCAAAAGGTTGTCCGCGCCGGATACTTCTGGCCCACACTTTTCACCGACTGCATTACTGCGGTCAAGCATTGCCACAATTGTCAACTTTTTGCCCCCAAGGCCCGGACACCACCTGCTCCGTTACACCCAGTCGTCACCGTTGGTCCCTTTTGTAAGTGGGCCATCGACTTCATGGAGTGCAGACCCTCATCTGCCAACGGTCACAAGTATATCATTGTTGCCATTGATTACTTCACCAAATGGGCGGAATCCATGCCTACCTTCAATTGTACCACTGACACTGCTGCCCGTTTCTTTTTCAACCATGTTATCACTCGATTCGGGGTCCCTAAACAGTTGGTCTCAGACCATGGTTCACACTTCGAAGATGCCGTCTGGCGTGAGTTATCCACCCTCCTCAAATTTGAACACCAATTTTCCTCTGCTTAGTACCCCCAAGGGAACGGTCAACTAGAGGCCATTAACAAAATCCTAAAAACCATCCTCCAACGAACGGTCGACAAGCATAAGTCCAATTGGCACCACATGTTGTTCCCTGCCTTATGGGCTTACCATACTTCCACCAAGACCGCCACTGATTTTACACCATTTCATCTAGTTCACGGTGTAGAGTCTATCCTCCCCATCGAGTGTCAGATTCCTGCCTTACATATCTCCGTTGAGCTTCTCCCCGACACCTCCCCCCTCGAGCAGCGTTTGCTGACACTCGAACAAGCTGATGAAGACCGTCGTGCCACTCTCCAGAACATCGAAGCTGCCAAGAACCGCTCCAAAGCCGGTTATGAAAAACATGTTCACCCTCGAACTTTCCATGAAGGGGACCTCGTCCTTGCCTATGACCAAGCCCATGACAAAACCGGTAAAGGGAAGTTTGAATCCATGTGGCAAGGCCCTTACATCGTGCAGACCTGCCTCGGCAAGGGGGCATACATCTTAGCCGACTCTGAAGGCCATCGTTTGCGCAACCCCCGTAATGGGTTGTATCTTAAGCGTTTTTACCCATAAATGAAACCGCGGCCTCATTGGTCCGCATTGTACAGTTTCCTCTCTTTTTTGTTTTTCACATTTTTTACCATCATCTTACAAATCATCATTTCTGCATGATCACAGATGGACCATCTTCCACCTTGTTACACTGGCTACGCTGATGGCGCAAGCCGCTGGTCTCCCAACTTGGCTTCTGCAGCATGGGTCTTGTACTCCCCTTCCAATGAGATGATTCACCTTGACGGAATATGTATAGGTGCTGCTACCAATAACCAGGAAGAGTATGATGCTATGACCGGTCTCCTGACTGCTGCCCTTCAGATGGGAATATGTCACCTTCATGTGTTCCTCGACTCCCAGCTACTTGTCTCCCAGCTCAACAACTGCTACCAGGTGCGTGATCCCTGCCTTTTTAGAAAATTCCTGCGCGCAAAACAACTCAGCCAACAGTTTGAATCCATAACATTCACACATGTCCCAAGAGCCCAAAATAGTGTCACAGATAAAATGGCCAACAACATCCTAGATTGGCATATCAATCACACCATGTAACATCATGCATCATCATCCCATAACATCTCATAACAATATATAAAAACCCAAAAAGATTGCATCGCATCAACATTTGCATCCATGTACATAAACCACATCCATATCCATAGGGGCATCCACGTGCCTAATCATACATCCATCATGTTGCATCACATAAAAAACACAAGGGGCATCCACGTGCCCAACATCCTAGCCTACTTGCATCCACGTGCAATGTAAACATATCACAAATCATAAAGTGCATCCACGTGCGTACAACTAAAACAACATCATACAAAAAGGTGCATCCACGTGCATATATATATATATCAAAAAATACATGTTCAGTGCTATACATGTCCTGAGTACCCCTGTACTCAACTATACAAAAAATGACTATACATCCCTAAAGCCTCATCAAAATACATGCCGTAGCTACAAAACTTGGGGGGAGTCCCCTGTACTCCCTAATGAGAGTCGTATCCTGCATCACTGCCTGCATTGGCTGCCTCTGAGTCCTCCCCTCGCTCCTCCTCCGGCAGGTCCTCATCTCCTACGGGCTCCTGTGCTCGTTCCCGGTCCACCAAGATCGCCACCCGGATCGCTATGGATCTGAACTCTTGGGGTGCCCTCATGCAATCCTGAACCACATCCGGATCGACATCCCACCATCCCTCGTCGGTTACCCCTATAAGCAAACGGTCTAGTAGTGCCCGGACTGACTCCAGAGTCCCCTCCGCATCGCGGCGATGGACCTCCCCTCGCCTAGGCAGAGATGGAACGGCCACAATCCCCCTCCGTGCCACATGTCCTAGAGGCGGCCTCGGGCCCACATCTGCAGATCACCCATATGTCAGTCACAGTATATCAAACTACTATCATATATATAAAACTTGACATACATAACATGCAAGAAAAAAAATATACATACCGTCGGGACCCCATGCCTGTCCTGGCGCTCGTGGCGCCTCTGGATCTCTTGTGTAGTCCATGTCCCTATACGGGAAGTTGTCCAGTGTCAATGGTATCTGGAGCCACTACAGGTACAACTCCTGTGTAAAATACCTGCCAACATCGCCGCCACCACGGCGACGCATCATCTCGCCCCACCGCACCATCCGCGGCTCCCTCATACCTCTTGCCCTGATCGGCACCCGTGGCCGCAATGTGGGTACCCTCTCCATAAAGAAGGCACACAAGAAAGAACCAAAACAAAATCCCTTGCCATCTTCCTTCGCTGTCGTCAACTGCCGATGAATGTAGGTCAGGAACATCTGGCCCCATGCGTAGTACACCCCATCCAGCACGCGCTCTACCATCTGCATCTGGCCCCCCGACACCTTCTCAGGTGACTGGGACCCCAATACCCGAACCACACATGCCGCCATGGCCTGCACTGCTCGCTTCTGTAGATCCCTCACCAGGAATGCATTCCTATGCACCCTCGCCTCGGGACCACAGTATCTCTCCAACATGTCCTCCATGTCTACGTCCGCGGCGATCCGCAGTTGTGTGTCAGCCACTCTGCCCAGACAGGGCAACCCCGTCAGAAAATATACATCGGTCAGGGTGAGGTCCACCCTCTCACCCTGTACCCAAAAAGCCTGTATGTCCGGCTCCCAGAAGCTAATCAGCCGGTTCAGCAGCAATGCTGCTGACCATATCATGGGTATCTGTGCGAACTTCAGTAGTCCGCACAGTCCCAACACAGATCGCACATGGCGATCCCCCTGGATCACGGCCACGATCTCATCAGGGATCTCCCGCTCTCTCCAGAGCACCTGCGGCATCTTGTCAATCACACAAAGTCAACTCATCAGACTCATGTCAAATAAATAAGCCCTTCCCCTCCCCCCGGAAGACCCCCATAGCTCGGCCCAAAACCGCGGCTTTAGGGCTTCCTGCTGCGGTTTCCAACCGCGGCTGTCAGGCCTACACTCGCGGTCCTAAACCGCGACTGTTTGACCTAACCCCGCGGTTTGGCACCGCGTGCTCCTCCCTGGAACACGCGGTACTAGACCGCGTATCCAGCCGAGAAACCCGCGGTCCCCAACCGCGTGGTTCACCCTGAAACTCGCGGTCTCCAACCGCGGTTTCGTCCCCCTAACCCGCGGTCCACTCCACGTGGACCGTACAAATAACCCTGGGACCCACTACCCAACCCCCGACCCTAAAAAACATGCAGGTATGAGTTTAACGGAATACCTGTATCTCCTGGATCTGAAATCGGCCGGTCGGATCGTCCAGAAATGCCACCTAAGCTCTGGTCCACTCTGATCACAAGTCAAAGTCAAATAGTACAAATGACACATGTCATGTTGGACCCACCCACTATTTATAGTCAGTTGACTTTTTCTTGTTTTGGCCTTTCTGACCCCATACGAAGTCCATTTTTCGAACCGTTTCCACCACTGGAATTAGCACGACGCGACCGTCATGATGGTCACCTCATTGCGCCATTTTTTCCTCATCATTTTTTGCCCATTTTTTTTGATGCCACTAGTCGCCTCGGTTTGCATGCCACATCGGTCGTTCTCTGTTTTTCACATGTTTTATATCATCGGATTCATTTTTCCGAGCTAGTGATGATGCTTGAGATCATTTCTCGCTCTCACCCCCTGATTTTTCTAGTATTTTTCCAGAATGCCCCCGTCGCCTCGGTGTATGTGCCACATCGATCGGTACCCGTTTTTTACACTCTTTATATCGCCGGATTCATTTTTTCGAGCTCATGATGATGCTTGAGATCATTTCTCGCTCTCACCTGGTACAATTTCAACATTGTGTCCCGACACCTTGCTGCCTCGATTTGCGCGCCATATCGGCCGCCATCGGATTGTTCCACACTTTTACATGAGCCCTCCACTCCTGTCATACTGCAAATGTTTCGTTATTTTGCCACCATTTCATTCACCCCTCAAGGAGGCCCACCAGTGTTCCCCCCTACCCTCGTTCTTGGTCATCATTACTGATCCTTGATTGAACACTTCCTCCTTGCCTGGCCATCCCTTTTGTTCGGTATACTTTTATCCCTTTTTTGGGCCGGACAAGTCCTTTACGAAAAAGACACTTAGGGAGTTTCCGTTAAGCTCTTTTCTGACTCCTAAAAGAATGAAAAGATCGCCAAGCAATCTTGCTTCCTTTCATGCTCGTTAAAGTACCTGAAAGGGCGTCTATCTGGTATAAGTTTAACCCTTTTCCGGACCTGGTAGACTAATTACGAAAAAGCAATACTCTAGTCACACTGGCTAGAAGAGTTCTTCATTGCATCATTTTATGCTTCTTTGGGCCTTGGAGACTAAATCTACGAAAAAGCAACCCCCTGGAGTCTTCTTATTTGCTTTCAGACTCTCTAAAATTGAAAGCAACCACGAGCACGAACTGTCCTAGGCTCGTAAAATCCACATGACAGTACCATTCCATCATTTCAGAGTCTTCTTATCGCTTTCAGACTCCTTAAAATTGAAAGCAACCACGAGCATGAACTGTCCTAGGCTCGTAAAATCCACACGACAATATCATTTTACACACACTTCTTCTAGTTCCTTAACCCATGAAGAAGTCTCCTCCCGTGTCTCCTGGCACTATGATCGATCATCTCAGCAGCACCCCCAATCAAGTCGCCTTTGTTCAGAGTATTCTGCAGTCTCCTGCCATTTTATACCAGCTTGAGTCACCCTCAGACCAGTCACCCTCCCTGATCCACTACAGTTATGATCCCTTTCCCCTCAGTCAGTTTCATATTCTGCCATATCATTCCCATTGTCATACTCTGAACAAAGGAAGTTTGAGTCCACCCACTCTACTTGCCCAGTTGTCCCCCCACAGTTTGGTCAGTCCTGCCATCAGTACTATCACATTTCGGTTCTCCACCTCGCGCTCCTGTCAAGGAAACATCATTGCCTTGATATTTGCAGGTCTCCCTCTGTCGACGACAGCCCCTCTATTCCAGAGGATAGGCCCAGAGGTCCCTACGCCTTGGACTTATCACCATCTGTGGTAAGTGCCTACGGATCATTCTGAGAGGAGTCATCATTGCCTCTCCGAGTGGTTGTGTCTCACATGCTCGACTTCAGCACCTTCATCGCATCGTCGAGAATCGCGTAGGGTTACATCCTTTACATTATTTGTCGAAGACCCCAGATTTCCCCCGACTCTAGCACATTGGTGAGTCACTTCGGAACGACCAGTTATATGTTCCCGTGGATGTCCGGGTTGCGTTGGCGTTTATATTCGGAAGCCATCCAGTTATATGCTTCCTTGAGTACCCATTTTAGTTCCAGCTCAGTGTACCATCGAGGTTATTGCTCCCAGTCATTATGATCCAGCAGCTCATTAGTTCGTCTAGTACCCCAGTCAGCAGCACTGTTGATTGTTCCAGTGCACCAGTTCTTAAGACCACACATGATCAGCCCAGCAGTATGTCCCAGATTTGTGTCCCCTCTGGACTCTTATGATGTACACAGTGGTTATGTATCTTACAGGTCCCCCTTTTCGGGCCTCATAGTTATGTTTATGTATCCTGATACGAGCATGGGTATGCCCGCCTCGTCCATATATTGAGATTATTCCTCAGTCAGTATTTGAGGTCATGTATATTTCAGGTCCCCATTTTTTGGACCCCATTGTTATTGTTATGTTATATCCTGATACGAGCATGGGAATGCTCGCCTCGTCCATATGATCAGATGATTCCTCATCCATTATTGAGGTTATGTACTTTTAGTTCTTGCAGTTTGTTCGGGATCGTTGTTCCGGGCTTCAGTTTGTTTCTTCTCTTCTCTCCACACCCCAGGAAAACCATTCATGACTTATGATATCCATCGGCCATACGATGAGCTCCTGCCCTCGCACATCAGGGGGCAATCTGTTAACACCCAAAAAGTGTTCACTACCTCATCTACCACATTATATGGCTCATTTGTCCATTTTCCTACCATATTTCCCTTAAAAACCCTAAAAATCCCACTAAAAAGCCTCCCAAAGGCCTAAAATGCCTCCAAAAGGCCACAAAACCATCAAAATAGCCTCAAAAAGGCTAAAAAACCCCTTTTTCCTCCAAAAATATCCAAAATTCCTCTAAAATAGAAAAATTCCCCTAAAAAGGGAATAAAAAATATAAAATAATGAGGAAAAAGAGGAAAAACCCCTACACAGCTGCCCTAAACCATATGGTTCCCAAAACCATGGGTCAGCACTCCACCACCAAAAAACTATAAATAGGTGATGGAGATCCCTTATTTCATATCCACAATCATAAGCACCCTTACTCTGCCAAAATCTCTCTTGAAACCCTAGCTCACCATTGAGCCAATTTCACCTTGAGAGCCCCTTTTGGCCCATTTCCACCATTGGAGAAAGAGAAGGAGCACATTGGAGCTTGGAGCAACCCTCTTGGACATTGCAAGGGCTTCATCAACCTCCACATTGGAGGTAATATCAATACAAAACCATTATTTACATTTTGTTGTTTATGTTTCATGCACATGTTTTAGAGTAGTTTTTACATTTCTGTTTTTAGCTTAATAATTTAGATTTACTGAACTGCTACTAAGGAGTCCATTCTCCTTAGTAGGTGCTCATTTGCACAAGCTAGGGGTAAAACCCTAGCTACATTTCCTATAAGTCATTTCATTTCAACAAGGAATTATTTCGTTTTCCTGTAGGTGACACTTTTTATAACATATAATTTCCTGTGCTTTTATGCAATTTATGCCTTCAGAACCCATTCGGCCAGCCATTCGCACCATCCTTTCAGAATGCCTTTTAGACCTTCTTTCAGCCTTTCATTTGCATTTAAATAAAATTTTCCAGAATTGCTAGTATTTCATTTTATGCAGAGATAGTTAGCTAGGATATAGGTTGATTTTCCAGTACTTCATCACATTCTGCAGCTAGTTTGGGATTCGAATCCACCCTTAACATTTCATATCTCATTTTACATTTGCAC
Organism: Larix kaempferi; assembly: GCA_027924585.1. Classification (NCBI taxonomy): domain Eukaryota; kingdom Viridiplantae; phylum Streptophyta; class Pinopsida; order Pinales; family Pinaceae; genus Larix; species Larix kaempferi. The sequence goes on from BSBM01000157.1 coordinate 381,440, forward strand.
ATAGGTTAACCATTTCAGCTTTATTAATGATGAAATTCATTTACATTCAGCATATGTTTTACTGTTCAAATGAGAAATAGTTCTGGTTTAAGTAGAAGCAGTAGAAATACCTTTTGCTTATGATTTAGGTAGTTTATGAGTTACTTTCACTTACTTTCATACCTAGGACCTAGATTAGCTTGAACTTGTTTACAATGTTATCATAGACTTTGTTAAATCTCAATTTGTCTTATTTATGAATTAATTCAATATTTCATTTCCAGTTTGCATTCACGTTCCTAATTAGTCTTTCACTTTTATTTACATAGTGTTCTGATTTGGTTTAATTTCATTGTTTCAAGTTCTTTCATTTATGCATATAGAATAAATTAGGAACTAGTCTCAATCCAAGTTTAATAAGTTCATGTGTGTTTGATATCGATGCATTAGTTTTCAATATATAAGAGTTTTCATAACTTGGTTTAATATAGGTTTACTTCTCAAGTTATCGATCAACTTTATTGCACTTTCATAGTTGTCTTAGAAGATAGTTTGATTTTTAGTGGAGGTAGTGTAAGAACATTTTGCTTTTCTATTGTAGCTTTTGATTACAAGTTGATATTGATTTTAGTCATTTAAGTTCTTGTCTTGTACTTAGTTTCGTTTGCTTTGCTTATAGTTAATGTTTCATAAACTAGTTTGAAGTATTGATAGATATCATTTGATGTTGATAGGCATGTGCATGAGTTAGATAAATATTTCATGTTTTAATTCCAAGTAGTCATTAGAGATTAAATAACTTAGGATTTGTACTTTGTTAATCGGCATTTCATTTAAAGTACTGTGGCTAGTTTTTTAAAGTGTCATTTTCTTATGGATAAATAATAGATTACAATGTTTAAAATCAATTGTAATTGGTCACTTTTTAGCTTACATATCTTTGTAGAGGTTAAATTAGATTTACTTCCGTTTTGTTTCTCTGTCACATTTGAAAGCCATTTCGATACATTTTCTCCAGTTCCTATCACATTTGACACATTTCCTCAAAATCCTCAAGGAGAATGGAATTAGGTAGCTTAGCTTAGTTTTGAGTGTTTGTTAAATGCATGAGTAGTTTAACTGTTGAATTCCTTAGGTTCATTAAGTGGTTGAAACCTTGATTAAGATAGTATAAGTTTCTTGTCTTTACATAGTTCGTTGTAAACTGAATCATTTCATAGATAGGTTTCTGAACTTGTTCATAGTTATTACATGGTAGCTAGTCTTTCTAATTCCTAGATTAGAGTTTTAGTAATTGATCAATAGTTTCCATTTTCATAAGACTAGTTTGTTTTTGATCAAGTCGTGTTTCCTATAATAGTATTGTTTTTTATCTTTTCAATTATTGTTCATAGAGTAGAGTAGTATAGATTGATATTATTCTGATCTATTGGTTTTGTTAGGTCTAATCAGCTTAGTAGTTGTATTTCTAAAGTTTGACTCGGTTTTTCATTTTGAAAGATATTTCGATCTTTTGATTATTAAACATTTCTAAGGTCATCCAAGCTGATATATTAGGTATCCTTCTACCTCATCATATACTTTTCCACAACTCTAAGATTACCAACCCTGGTTGATAATTAAATATTTGGTGAATTCATTAAGACAATAATACACCCAACATTTTGGCGCTGTTGCCGGGGAGTTGTAGATAGGTAGAATTTTCTTTCTAAACCTTAGTGATAGGTAGAATTTTCCTTTTGAAACTTAGAGATAGGCTGGTGGCGGGTGAGCGGTAAGACGAGAGGTAAGAACCTGTGCATCTATTATAACAGGCATCCTCGAAACCCAACAATAGTATTAATGCAATTAATTTTTTTTTTAGTTTTAGCTTTGTTTTCATGAATAAACCTAGAGATTTAAAAGGTAGATACATTAAAAATAGTCCCTGAAACACTAAAATTCCTACTAACCTTTACAGGGAGCATGCCACCCCAACTACTAACTCAGCAGAAAGGTATCGAAAAACACCTAAAGGGGATAGTCCTACTTGGAAAGCTAAGGAAATCCTTTCTAGAAACCATTTAGGGGGAACCATAGAGACATCAGAGAAGTCTGTTCATAAAGAAACACCACTAGGAGAACCTCAGTCTCATATTGAAACTCAATTTAGGAAGGAAGAAGCTCAAAAATATAAACCATCAGAACCTCTTAATCCTCCATTAGTTTCAAAACCGAAAGACACAACCTTCTCACTAGTAGGGGGTCCAAATTTGGTATATTTTGTTGTTCCCTCATAGATAGATGCTCTTTTTGAAAACTCTTCAAACATAATTGTTTCACAAATAGAAACATCAACTATAGGACCTACAATCCCTGTAGAGCTGGACTCTCACATAGCTGAAAACTCTTCTCATCGTAGAAATACTCTCCCTGAAACAGAACGTTGGGACATACCATATTCACTAAGAAAGGAACCACCGAGGTACACTCTCTTTGGAAATCAAGTCTTCATGGAGAATGAAAATGAATATCATGTCTGACAAGATGAAGAAGAGGGAGAGGTTAGAACTGAAGGTACTTTTGGGTTCCCTATCTTAGACACTGCACAAGATGTAACCATGAAAAACATCCCTCCCGCCTCACTACCGACCTTTTATGGGAAGAGTAGTGAGGATCCAGATACATTTATGTTCGAATTTGACATTCTGTGTAGGATCTATAACTACCTACAAGATGGCAAAAAGTTAAAACTTTTCCCTGCTACACTGAAAGATTCCGCTCTTAGGTGGTTTATTGGGTTAGGAGAATTTAGCATTAGAACTTGGGAAGACATGAAGACTGCATTTCTACGGAAATATCAGGATTATTGTAAACCTAAGGACTCTCAGAATGACATTTTCAAAATACAACAAATTGACGATGAGAGCCTAGAAGAATATCTCGAAAGATTTAACTATGTGTTACATAAATCAAAATATAGTGATCTTCAAGAAGATGTAGTAAGAACACTCTTCCTTAAGGGAATTTCAGAAGAGTTTTTAGAAACTCTTAACCTCATGGCAGCTAGAGATATTTCTCATAGGTCTTTTTCACAAATTTGTGAGATGTGTAGGAATTACTCTAGGAGCAGAGGGAAAAGTGGGAGACACTTTTGGGAATCTTATACTAGAAACCTAAAAGGAAATATATCTAGTCCTGGTGGAGTTACAAGGGTAGAATTGGGGAACCTATTAGAAAATTTCAAAACAGATATTTTAGGAGGCATGGGTTCTCAATTAGATGCATTACAAGCTAAAAAGAGACAGGATGAAGAGCGTGCAATAATGAGTGTTTTATGTCCTAGGTGTAGAACTAAACATCCCCAATAGGAATTCCCATTAAATAATGTTTCAGTATGTCGCCTTTGTACAAAAGAACATCCAACTCATAATTGTCCATCGTTGCCTGGGTTGCAAACCGTATATAAGGGTGGAAATTTTGGTGAAACATATAGGAGGCCTTGGAAACCTATATACCAACCATCATATCATGATCCATCATTACAATTTCTGCCCTATTATCACCCTTATCAACCACCTCAACAATGGAACACCTCAAATTGGCAAACCTAGCCACCTCAAAGCTAGCCACCTTAGAAATGGCCACCTCAATATCCTCCTCAAAATGCTCAGCATCAACAATGGTCACAAGGGTGGAGGGGACAAGCATATGCTCAATCTCCACCTACTCCTATGCCTACCTATCCTTACCCACCTAATATCCAGCAAAGGTTTCCTGGATTTGTGCCTCCTTCACTACTCTCTATCACACATCAGCCTCACCATTTCCAGAATATGAATCCCCCAAGACCCACAATATTTCTTTCACAACTGATACCAAATCCTAACAATAAAACAAATCAATATCTTAACAACATTGGGTTTCCACCTCTTCCATGGTATGTTATTGTGACCGCACCAGTGCATGAGATTCAACTGTGGTCTGGATGAGTTTTGCAAGATCATCCCAAATCATTAGTTGTTATTAGTGAAGAGAATGAAGAAGAAGACATACCGACTAAAATATTGAATGATGCCATTTTCGAAAATGTATTTATTCCAAAAGTTCTAACACATGACCCCTCTCAGAAATAAGCAACTTCAGGAGAAAAATTACCCCCATATCCGGAGCATCTAGCAATAGATAAACCTGCAACTTTTCTAGAGTATGATATTATTAACGAATTGAAAAATATTAGTATCAAGATCCCTTTGTTACAAGCCATTAAATACATACCAATTTATAGTAAACTAATAAAGGAACTTTGTATTAAAAGACCAGGTAAGAAGCAAAAAAACCCTTCGACAATTCATGTCATAGGTGAAATGTCAGATTACATAGCAAACCAACCTAGAATTCCAAAGTATACAAATCCAGGAAATCCTATGGTAATTGTTATCATTAATAACACTGCTATAGGAAACACACTTGTTGATCTAGGGGTTTCTATTAACCAGATGACTACCACAGTTTTAGAAACTCTCCATTTAGGACAGTTTATCTGCCCTACCACAACAATGCTGCAATTAGTAGATTGCACTATGGTACAACCTGCTGGGATCCTAGATGATATCATTGTATCAGTGGCTTCATGGGAATATCCTGTGGACTTTATTGTCATAGAATCAAAGGATCTTTCCAAAGGACACCCTATTATTCTAGGAAGACCTTGGCTAGCCACTACTAATGCATTTATAGGATGTAGGGATGGAGAGATGATCATCTCTGATGGGTTATCTACAAGGAAACTCACTTTATACCCACCAGCACAACTAGTAACCGAAAACCTATTTTGGTTAGATTGCCCTTTTAGGGATGAGAACTTGGAAGAACTTTCCCTTATTAGTGATTTCTCCTGGGAACTTCAAGAACAAAATACCAAAAATGTGTTGAACCAATTTGTCTCTTCCACAACATGTATAGACTTTCCTCAGTCTTTTTCCCAACTTGATCAAATATTTGCATATGAATTCCAAGAGAACATGAGCCTCTCCACATTTACAAACACACCTTGTGTCTTTGAAATCGAAGAACATATAGGATCCTATACCATACCTTGTGAGGTCAATCCTGAAAAATTTCTACATATAAATGTAGGTTTAGATGAGTCAGCAAAAACAATTACTAAAAGTTCTTAAAATTCAAACTGGAGCATTTGCATGGGAATACAACGATATGAAGGGTATACACCCATATACTTATATTCACCATATTTACACAGATACAAACATAGCTCCTGTTAGGAAGCCCTAGAGAAGAATGAATCCATCCCTAAAGGATATAGTTAAAGATGAATTACAAAAAATCCTCAATGTTGGTTTCATCTACCCAATTTCTAACAGTAAGTTACAGGGAAATGGAATATCTGTGTTGACTTTCGAGAATTAAACAAGGCTACTCTTAAGGATTATTTCCCTTTACCATGCATTAACCAGGTGTTATATACCTTATCTGGAAAACAATACTTTTCTTTCCTCGATGGGTATAGTGGATACAACCAAATATTAATAGCATATGAGGGTCAAGACAATACCACCTTTACTTTTTCTTGGGGGACATATGCCTATAGAGTTTTTCCATTTGGCCTATGTAATGTACCTATCACTTTCCAGCATGCAGTATTATGAATTTTCGTTGACCTTATACATGATTGTGTAGAAGTTTACATGGACGATTTTACAATATATGGTAATACCTTCCAAGAAGTCCTTGATAACCTTGAAACAGTTCTTATTCGGTGCCAAGAAACAAACTTATCCATTAGTCATGAAAAATGAAAGATGTTACTAACCGAGGGTATAGTTTTGGGACATCATGTCTCTCTTCAAGGAATCAAGGTGGATCCTGCAAAGATAGAAATAATTGTTAATCTTCCTCCTCCAAAAACTCAGAAGGAGGTAAGGAGCTTTCTTGGCCATGCAGGCTATTACAGACATTTTATTGAAAACTTTACCAAGATAGCTGCACCTATGTTCAAATTACTCATGAAAGATATAGATTTCCAATGGACTGAACATCGCCAATATGCCTTTGAAACTTTAAAGGTAAATCTATCACTGGCACCAATACTTAGGGGCCCCAATTGGTCCCTTCCATTTCATATATCCACTGATGCTTCCGACACGGCTATAGGAGGAGTCTTAGGTCAAAAGGAATGATCCGGATTTTATGAGCAGAACGAAATGAATACAGATTATTATCAGATGCTTAACACAAAATAACAGAGATACAGTAAAACTGGTTTTCTATTCAATAAGGAAATAAGCTAGAACTGTAAAATGCAGCGGAAAACAAGCTTGCTGGAATGGTGGCGGCTTATCTCTGAGAAGAGATGTGACGGATGCTCTCATTTCGCAAGAAGATGGTTACAATGAGGCTCTCCAGGCCTTTTACAATAAACAAGAATGTCAAAAACCCTAGACATCCAAAAACCTAACCCTAGGAGATGAAGCGCCAAAAGTCATGTGGGCCCCGTTTGGGTAAGTTAGTACATCAACTTCCCGGGGTCGTAACTTTTGCATACAATCTCCGTTTGGGGCGCTCGGTAGCCCGTTGGAAAGGTCTATCCGAGATTTACAACTTTTGAATGGGGACAAATCAACGCCGGAGGCAACCATTTGGCCCCCCAAATCGCCAAAAATGGTCGTTTAGGGCCTCAAAATGGCCCCGGAAGTTCAGGACCCGAAAAACTGCTAAAAATAGTACAATACCAAAATTGCAATAAAATTGTTTTGAGCCAGTTGGAAAGGTGGGTGGCCACCAATATCCACCTGGATCAATCCTCCCTCCTTAGGAAGCAATGGTCTCCATTGCGTTGAGTTCCCCCATCAGATGAGGAAATTTCTGCTGAATTTGACCTTGGGTGAGCCACTTGCCTTGGTGCAGGAGCTGCCCTGCTTTGACAACTCGATAAAGCTGGATCCTTTGATGTCGAGTGCCCTTGATCTGTGTGTCTGCAATATGATCACTAGATGCTTGTTGTTGGAAGTCAGGGTTGAGCTCGTTGGTGTCAACTTCTCTGCTATCTCTGAGGTGTCTAATAGTGGTGGGAAATATGGCCGAAGGAGAGCCACGTTGAAGACTGGATGCAGACCCAGGAAGGGGGGAATGTTGAGCTCAAAAGCATTGTCACCCACCGCCTTGGTGATGGTGTATGTCCCATAACGGAGTGGGCAAAGCTTTCGATGGGGCCCTGTAAGGCGTTCTTTCTGCAAATGCAACCAAACTTTGTCGCCCACCTGAAACTTATGTGGCACCCGATGTTGATCATGGCGCTGCTTGTACTTGGCATTAGACTTCTGTAGAATATCCTGAACCTGTTGGCGGATATGCTGGATCCGTTCAATGAACCGGGCGGCTTTGTCAGCTTCTGGGGACGAGTCGGTCGAGGTGGTCGCAAGGGGAAGTGAAACATCCATGGGGCCCAATGGTTGGAATCCCAACCCCAATTGAAAGGGGCTGTGGCCAGTTGAGCTATGCAAGGCTCGGTTGTAGCTATGTTGGACATAGGGGAGACTCTCATCCCATGTGTGGGGGTGTGTTGAATTGTACATGCGCAGGATATGTACGACCATCCGGTTGACGACCTCCATTTGTCCATCGATCTGGGGGTGGAAGGCAGTGGATTTGGTGAGCTTGGTATCCAGCAGTGACCAGAGGCTTGACCAGAATGAGCTGAGCAACCGACTGTCACGGTCTGAGATAATGGTCTGTGGGATCCCAAAATGTACCCATACTCGTTCAAAGAAGAGCTTGGCAGTGGCTTCTGCTGTAATGTTCTTCTTGCAAGCGGCTAGAATCGCCATCTTTGAAAAGCGATCAACAACCACGAAAACACAGTCGTTTCCCCTCTTGGTGGACGGGAGGCCCGACATGTAGTCCATTGAGATGGATTCCCATGGCCTGTCAGGAGTAGGCAGAGGGGTGTATAGGCCCTGTTTCTTAGTGGTCGGTTTGGCAATAGCGCAAGCGGTGCAGGACCTGATATACTTGCCGACATCCTGTCGAAGTTTCGGCCAGTAGAAATGTTTCTGCAACACTGCCACTGCCTTTTCGACGCCAAAGTGTCCTGCCACCCGACTATAGTGAGCTTCCCAAATCAGCTTCGCACACTCGCTTGATGGAACGCAGAGATGGCCCAGATGACACAACAACCCATCCTGAAGATGGAAATTAGCAACCACTGAGTTGGTGCCCAACATTTGATAGGTGGCAGAGAAGTCAAGGTCTGTCTCGTAGAGGTGAGGCCATCCGGAGGTCTCGTGGCCACAAGAGTCTAGCACCGTGGTAAGTGCCACGACTGGAGGTCGATTACGGCAGTTAGCAACTCGGTTGGTACTCCCTGTTTTATATTTGATGTTGAGGTGGAACTGCAGTAAATATGTTGACCACTTCTGATGGCGGTCATTCTGCAACTTTCCTTGGGTCTGCATGAACTGTAGTGGCTTGTGATCAGTGTGGATGACTGTCTCCTTCCCAATAATGTAATGTCTCCACTGGCGGCAGGCTTGTACAATGGAGTACATTTCTTTGTCATAGGTAGGGTACTTGCGAACAACATTTGATAGTGTCTCACTATGATATGCCACAGGGTGGCCGTGTTGAGTGAGAACGGCACCCACAGCATAATCTGAAGCATCTGTCTCGACCTCAAAGGGATGTTGCAGGTTCGGTAATGAGAGTACCGGCGATGAGGACAAACGCTTCTTCAAGTCATCGAAGGCTTGTTGTTGGGACAGGCCCCACACAAATTTTGCCTTACCACCACCCCTGGTCACTTGGCTGAGGGTCCATGCGATATGAGAGAATCCCAGCACGAACCGGCGATAGAAATTGGCGAGGCCCAAGAAGCTCCGAAGTTCAGTGAGTGTGGTTGGGGCTGGCCAGTCACGGATGACCTGTATCTTGGCTGGATCCACATGCACACCATGTCGATCAACGATGTAGCCTAAGTAATGGACCCTGTCCATGCCGAAGGAGTATTTTCCCAAGTTTGCATATAGTTTGTGCTTCCGCAGGGTGTGCAGAACCTGCTGAATATGCTGCAAGTGTTCCTCCCAAGTCTTGCTGTAGATGAGGATGTCATCCAGATACACCACTACAAAATTGTTGGTGAAATGTCGTAGGATATCGTCCATCATCCTCATAAAAGTTGCTGGAGCATTTGTCAAACGAAAAGGCATGACCAGCCATTCAAAAAGACCTTCTTTTGACTTGAAGGCAGTCTTCCATACATCTGTCTGTTCTATTCGGACCTGGTGGTAGCCTGAATTCAGATCAATCTTACTGAAGTATTTGTCCCCCGTGAGCTGATCAAGGAGGTCGTCGATTCGGGGAATCAGGTACCGGTTACGGACTGTGATTTTATTCAGGGCCCGGTAATCAATGCAGAGTCGCCAGGTCCCATCTTTCTTCTGCACCAGCACGATTGGGCTCCCACAAGGTGATGAACTAGGATGGATGTGCCCCTTGTGGAGCAATTCTTGGATCTACCTCTTGATCTCCTTGTTTTCCAACAGAGAGCGGCAATAGGGGTAGCGGTGCGCCTGGGGTCAGATCGATGGGATGATTGACCTGGCAGTGTAGAGGTTCCCCGGTCGGAGAGGAGAAAATATCTGAGTATCCTTCCACCACCTTATCCACTTGCTTCTGTTGTGTGGATAGATCGGTCGCAGAGGCCGGGGATGTGGCTGCGATCTTTCTTTCACTCTGAGAGCGAATCACGAAGAAGACAAATTTCCCGGTCTGAGAGATGACCTTCCTGCATTGCTTGGCAGAGATCAAGGAAATAGCACTAGGAGGGACTGCCTCGGGTATCCTGTACAATTTCCTGTTCAAAGAAATAATAACACTACGAGGCCTAGACTCATATATAGCATGACGTTTCCATAAATAAGGCTGGCCCAAAAGAACATCTGAAACTTCGAGAGGAGCAACATCACACAATACCTCGTCCTTGAAGGGCTTGATGCCGTATGGCAGTCGGCACTGTTGGATGACGCGAAGATCACTTCCTTTGTGGAGCCATCCAATGGTGTAGGGTTGTGGGTGCGGCGTTGTCGGTAGGGCCAGGCGCTTGACGACCTCTGCTGAGATGAGATTCTTCTGGCTACCGCTATCAACGATGAAATGCAGCATCTGTGAATGGAAGAGGCGTTCTCCTTCTTCTGGCTCGTCTGGTTCATCAGGCTGGAGCTTGGTGGTGGCCACGGTGGCATTGGGTTCCGCGTCAATGATCCGTATTCCCCTTTCTGGTTCGGACTCAGAGTCAGAACCCGCATCTGATTCAGATGCTTTCAATTCGGCCACTAGCGACTGTTTTGAGCGGCAATCAGCAGTGTTATGCCAAGGGCTCTTATGGAAGTCGCACCACTTCCCGGTATCTTTCTTTGTTTTTTCGGTGTCCTTCTTTGCTTGCGGCTTGGACTAGTTGTCCTGATGCTGTCCATCTTTGCTCTGTCCTTTATTCTGTGGGTTGGGGCTGCCCTTTCCTGTCTTTTGCTGTGAAGGGTTCCCAGGCCCAAATTGACGTGTCTTTTGTTTGAGCTTCTGCTCGATTTTGACAGCATGTCGGTAGGCTGCGCCCAAGGAAGAGATGTCCAGAAATTCCATTTCGGTCTGGATGTATCTATGCAAACCACCGCGATACTTGAGCACCAGATGTCGCTCTGAATCTTTGATACCCAGCTTGGTGCGCAAGGTATGGAAGATATTTGTGAACTCTGGCACTGCTTGGTCTCTTTCTTGTCGCAGTGTGGTCCATTTGGTATACAAATTGTCATAACTTCCAACAGGGTAGTATTGTTCTTTAATAGCATCCCTGAAGGATTCCCAGGTGGCCGTGACTGAAAATAATGAGCCTTCTTCTGTGTCCTTTTGCTCGCAGAATGTTTCCCACCAATCTTTGACATGGGGAACGGCTTTGAGGAGCGCAAAAGTAATCTTTTCTTTATTCGAAAAGTTATGGACGGAAAAATACCCTTCTAGTAGATTCAACCACTTATCTACAGCATCTGCGTCTATCTGTCCTTCAAATATAGGGATATCAAAGTTGATTTGTACCTTGAAGGGGGCAGCGCCTCCGCTCGAGGAAGATGCGTCGCTTGTTGGTAGTCGCCGAAGGATTTGCGTGAAATTATCCATCATCTCGTTCCTCTGTTGCTTGAGGGCTTCCTCAAGCAACATTTTGATAGGATCTCCTCTCCCGTCATCTTTCTTTTCTCCTGCCATGATAGGTCGCTTGGGCGTGCGAGAGCTTTTTCCCTCAAGAGAAACAAGCTCGAGACCCAATTCTTTGTACCCTGACCTCGTTGGGGACATGTATTAAGACGACAAGGAGCAAACCGCTCTGATACCACTGATCCGGATTTTATGAGCAGAACGAAATGAATACAGATTATTATCAGATGCTTAACACAAAATAACCGAGATACAGTAAAACTGGTTTTCTATTCAATAAGGAAATAAGCTAGAACTGTAAAATGCAACGGAAAACAAGCTTGCTGGAATGGTGGCGGCTTATCTCTGAGAAGAGATGTGACGGCTGCTCTCATTTCCCAAGAAGATGGTTACAATGAGGCTCTCCAGGCCTTTTACAATAAACAGAAATGTCAAAAACCCTAGACATCCAAAAACCTAACCCTAGGAGATGAAGCGCCAAAAGTCATGTGGGCCCCGTTTGGGTAAGTTAGTACATCAACTTCCCGGGGTCGTAACTTTTGCATACGATCTCCGTTTGGGGCACTCAGTAGCCCGTTGGAAAGGTCTATCCGAGATTTACAACTTTCACACGAAGTGAAATGTACGCCGACGGCAACCATTTGGCCCCTCGAATTGCCAAAAAAGGTCGTTTAGGGCCTCAAAATGGCCGCGGAAGTTCAGGACCCGAAAAACTGCTAAAAATAGTACAATACCAAAATTGCCATAAAACTGTTTTGAACCAGCTGGAAAGGTGGGTGGCCACCAGTATCCACCTGGATCAATCCTCCCTCCTTAGGAAGCAATGGTCTCCATTGAGTTGAGTTCCCCCATCAGATGAGGAAATTTCTGCTGAATTTGGCCTTGGGTGAGCCACTTGCCTTGGTGCAGGAGCTGCCCTGCTTTGACAACTCGATAAAGTTGGATCCTTTGATGTCGAGCGCCCTTGATCTGTGTGTCTACAATATGATCACTGGATGCTTGTTGTAGGCATTCAGGGTTGAGCTCTGTTGGTGTCAACTTCTCTGCTATCTCTGAGGTGTCTAATAGTGGTGGGAAATATGGCCGAAGGAGAGCCACGTTGAAGACTGGATGCAGACCCAGGAAGGGGGGAATGTTGAGCTCAAAAGCATTAACACCCACCGCCTTGGTGATGGTGTACGGCCCTCAACGGAGTGGGTGAAGCTTTCGATGGGGCCCTGTAAGGCGTTCTTTCTGCAAATGCAACCAAACTTTGTCGCCCACCTGAAACTTATGTGGCACCTGATGTTGATCATGGCGCTGCTTGTACTTGGCATTAGACTTCTGTAGAATATCCTGAACCTGTTGGCGGATATGCTGGATCCGTTCAATGAACCAGGCGGCTTTGTCAGCTTCTGGGGACGAGTCGGCCGAGGTGGTCGCAAGGGGAAGTGCAACATCCATGGGGCCCAATGGTTGGAATCCCAACCCCACCTAAAAGGGGTTGTGGCCAGTTGAGCTATGCAAGGCTCGGTTGTAGCTATGTTGGACATAGGGGAGACTCTCATCCCATGTGCGGGGGTGTCTTGAATTGTACATGGGCAGGATATGTACGACCATCCGGTTGACGACCTCCGTTTGTCCATCGGTCTGGGGGTGGAAGGCAGTGGATTTGGTGAGCTTGGTATCCAGCAGTGACCAGAGGCTTGACCAGAAAGAGCTGAGGAACCGACTGTCACGGTCTGAGATAATGGTCTGTGGGATCCCAAAATGTACCCATACTCATTCAAAGAAGAGCTTGGCAGTGGCTTCTGTTGTGATGTTCTTCTTGGAAGCGGCTAGAATCGCCATCTTCGAAAAGCGATCAACAACCACGAAAACACAGTCGTTTCCCCTCTTGGTGGATGGGAGGCCGACATGTAGTCCATTGAGATGGATTCCCACGGCCTGTCAGGAGTAGGCAGAGGGGTGTATAGGCCCTGTTTCTTAGTGGTCGGTTTGGCAATAGCGCAAGCGGTGCAGGACCTGATATACTTGCCGACATCCTGTCGAAGTTTCAGCCAGTAGAAATGTTTCTGCAACACTGCCACTGTCTTTTCGACGCCAAAGTGTCCTGCCACCCGACTATAGTGAGCTTCCCAAATTAGCTTCGCACGCTCGCTTGATGGAACGCAGAGATGGCCCAGATGACACAACAACCCATCCTGAAGATGGAAATTAGCAACCACTGAGTTGGTGCCCAACATTTGATAGGTGGCAGAGAAGTCAGGGTCTGTCTCGTAGAGGTGAGGCCATCCGGAGGTCTCATGCCCACAAGAGTCTAGCATCGTGGTAAGTGCCACGACTGGAGGTCGACTGAGGCAGTCAGCAACTCGGTTGGTACTCCCTATTTTATATTTGATGTTGAGGTGGAATTGCTGTAAATATGTTGACCACTTCTGATGGCGGTCATTCTGCAACTTTCCTTGGGTCTGCATGAACTGGAGTGGCTTGTGATCAGTGTGGATGACTGTCTCCTTCCCAAGAATGTAATGTCTCCACTGGCGGTAGGCTTGTACAATGGAGTACATTTCTTTGTCATAGGTAGGGTACTTGCGAACAGCATCTGATAGTGTCTCACTATGATATGCCACAGGGTGGCCGTGTTGAGTGAGAACGGCACCCACAGCATAATCTGAAGCATCTGTCTCGATCTCAAAGGGATGTTGCAGGTTCGGTAATGAGAGTACAGGCGATGAGCACAAACGCTTCTTCAAGTCATCGAAGGCTTGTTGTTGGGACAGGCCCCACACAAATTTTGCCTTACCACCACCCCTGGTCACTTGGCTGAGGGCCCATGCGATATGAGAGAATCCCAGCACGAACCGGCGATAGAAATTGGCGAGGCCCAAGAAGCTCCAAAGTTCAGTGAGTGTGGTTGGGACTGGCCAGTCACGGATGACCTGGATCTTGGCTGGATCCACATGCACACCATGTCGATCAATGATGTAGCCTAAGTAATGGACCCTGTCCATGCCGAAGGAGCATTTTTCCAAGTTTGCATATAGTTTGTGCTTCCGTAGGGTGTGCAGAACCTGTTGAATATGCTGCAAGTGTTCCTCCCAAGTCTTGTTGTAGATGAGGATGTCATCCAGATACACCACTACAAAATTGTTGGTGAAAGGTCGTAGGATATCATCCATCATCCTCCTAAAAGTTGCTGGAGCATTTTTCAAACCAAAAGGCATGACCAGCCATTCAAAAAGACCTTCTTTTGACTTGAAATCAGTCTTCCATACATCTGTCTGTTCTATTGGGACCTGGTTGTAGCCCGACTTCAGATCAATCTTACTGAAGTATTTGGGCCCCGTGAGCTGATCAAGGAGGTCGTTGATTCAGGGAATCGAGTACTGGTTACGGACTGTGATTTTATTCAGGGCCCGGTAATCAATGCAGAGTCGCCAGGTCCCATCTTTCTTCTGCACCAGCACGATTGGGCTCCCACAAGTTGATGAACTGGGACGGATGTGCCCCTTGTGGAGCAATTCTTGGATCTGCCTCTTGATCTCCTCCTTTTCCAACAGAGAGCGGCGATAGACTGGCCCATTGGGTAACGGTGCGCCTGGGGTCAGATCGATGGGATGCTTGACCTGGCAGTGTAGAGGTACCCCGGTCGGAGAGGAGAAGATATCTGAGTATCCTTCCACCACCTTATCCACTTGCTTCTGTTGTGTGGATAGATCGGTCGCGGAGGCCCGGGATGTGGTTGCGATCTTTCTTTCACTCTGAGAGCGAATCACGAAGAAGACAAATTTCCCGGTCTAAGAGATGACCTTCCTGCATTGCTTGGCAGAGATCAAGGAAATAGCACTAGGAGGGACTGCCTCGGGTATCCTGTACAATTTCCTGTTCAAAGAAATAATAACACTACGAGGCCTAGACTCAAATACAGCATGACGTTTCCATAAATAAGGCTGGCCCAAAAGAACATCTGAAACTTCGAGAGGAGCAACATCACACAATACATCGTCCTTGAAGGGCTTGATGTCGTATGGCAGTCGGCACTGTTGGCTGACGCGGAGATCACTTCCTTTGCGGAGCCATCCAATGGTGTAGGGTTGTGGGTGCGGCGTTGTCGGTAGGGCCAGGCACTTGACGACCTCTGCTGAGATGAGATTCTTCTGGCTACCACTATCAACGATGAAATGCAGCGGGGTGACTTTTACCCACATCTGTGAATGGAAGAGGCGTTCTCCTTCTTCTGGCTCGTCTGGTTCATCAGGCTGGAGCTTGGTGGTGGCCACGGTGGCACTGGGTTCCACGTCAATGATCCGTCTTCCCCTTTCTTGTTCGGACTCAGAGTCAGAACCCGCATCTGATTCAGATGCTTTCAATTTGGTCACCAGCGACTGTTTTGAGCGGCAATCAGCAGTGTTATGCCAAGGGCTCTTATGGAAGTCGCACCACTTCCCGGTATCTTTCTTTGTTTTTTCGGTGTCCTTCTTTGCTTGCGGCTTGGACTGGTTGTCCTGATGCTGTCCATCTTTGCTCTGTCCTTTATTCTGTGGGTTGGGGCTGCCCTTTCCTGTCTTTTGCTGTGAAGGGTTCCCAGGCCCAAATTGCCGTGTCTTTTGTTTGAGCTTCTGCTCGATTTTGACAGCATATCGGTAGGCTGCGCCCAAGGAAGAGATGTCCAAAAATTCCATTTCGGTCTGGATGTATCTATGCAAACCACCGCCATACTTGAGCACCAGATGTCACTCTGAATCTTTGATACCCAGCTTGGTGCACAAGGTATGGAAGATATTTGTGAACTTTGGCACTGCTTGGTCTCTTTCTTGTCGCAGTGTGGTCCATTTGGTATACAAATCGTCATAACTTCCAACAGGGTAGTATTGTTCTTTAATAGCATCCCTGAAGGATTCCCAGGTGGCCGTGACTGAAAATAATGACCCTTCTTCTGTGTCCTTTTGCTCGCAGAATGTTTCCCACAAATCTTTGACATGGGGAACGGCTTTGAGGAGCGCAAAAGTAATCTTTTCTTTATTCGAAAAGTTATGGACAGAAAAATACCCTTCTAGTAGATTCAACCACTTATCTACACCATCTGCATCTATCTATACTTCAAATATAGGGATATCAAAGTTGATTTGTACCTTGAAGGGGGCGGTGCCTCCGCTCGAGGAAGATGCGTCGCTTGTTGGTAGTCGCCGAAGGATTTGCGTGAAATTATCCATCATCTCGTTCCTCTGTTGCGTGAGGGCTTCCTCAAGCAACATTTTGATATGATATCTTGTCCCGTCATCTTTCTTTTCTCCTACCATCATAGGTCGCTTGGGCGTGCGAGAGCTTTTGCCCTCAAGAGAAACAAGCTCGAGACCCAATTCTTTGTAACCTGACCTCGTTGGGGACATACATTAAGACGACGAGGAGCAGACCGCTCTGATACCACTGATCCGGATTTTATGAGCAGAACGAAATGAATACAGATTATTATCAGATGCTTAACACAAAATAACAGAGATACAGTAAAACTGGTTTTCTATTCAATAAGGAAATAAGCTAGAACTGTAAAATGCAGCGGAAAACAAGCTTGCTAGAATGGTGGCGGCTTATCTCTGAGAAGAGATGTGATGGCTGCTCTCATTTCCCAAGAAGATGGTTACAATGAGGCTCTCCAGGCCTTTTACAATAAATAGGAATGTCAAAAACCCTAGACATCCAAAAAACCTAACCCTAGGAGATGAAGCGCCAAAAGTCATGGGGCCCCGTTTGGGTAAGTTAGTACATCAACTTCCCGGGGTCGTAACTTTTGCATACGATCTCCGTTTGGGGCACTCCGTAGCCCGTTGGAAAGGTCTATCCGAGATTTACAACTTTCGATTGGGGCCAAATGTACGTCGGGGGCAACCATTTGGCCCCCCAAATTGCCAAAAAAGGTCGTTCAGGGCCTCAAAATGGCCCCGGAAGTTCAGGACCAGAAAAACTGCTAAAAATAGTACAATACCAAAATTCCCATAAAACTGTTTTGAGCCAGTTGGAAAGGTGGGTGGCCACCAATATCCACCTGGATCAATCCTCCCTCCTTAGGAAGCAATGGTCTCCATTGCGTTGAGTTCCCCCATCAGATGAGGAAATTTCTGCTGAATTTGGCCTTGGGTGAGCCACTTGCCTTGGTGCAGGAGTTGCCCTGCTTTGACAACTCGATAAAGCTGGATCCTTTGATGTCGAGTGACCTTGATCTGTGTGTCTGCAATATGATCACTGAATGCTTGTTGTAGGAAGTCAGGGTTGAGCTCTGTTGGTGTCAACTTCTCTGCTATCTTTGAGGTGTCTAATAGTGGTGGGAAATATGGCCGAAGGAGAGCCACGTTGAAGACTGGATGCAGACCCAGGAAGGGGGGAATGTTGAGCTCAAAAGCATTGTCACCCACCACCTTGGTGATGGTGTACGGACCATAACGGAGTGGGCGAAGCTTTTGATGGGGCCCTGTAAGGCGTTCTTTCTACAAATGCAACCAAACTTTGTCACCCACCTGAAACTTATGTGGCACCCGATGTTGATCATGGCGCTGCTTGTACTTGGCATTAGACTTCTGTAGAATATCCTGAACCTGTTGGCGGATATGCTGGATCCGTTCAATGAACCGGGCGGCTTTGTCAGCTTCTGGGGACGAGTCGGTCGAGGTGGTCGCAAGAGGAAGTGCAACATCCATGGGGCCCAATGGTTGGAATCCCAACCCGACCTGAAAGGGCCTGTGGCCAGTTGAGCTATGCAAGGCTCGGTTGTAGCTATGTTGGACATAGGGGAGACTCTCATCCCATGTGCGGGGGTGTGTTGAATTGTACATGCGGAGGATATGTACGACAATCCGGTTGACGACCTCCGTTTGTCCATCGGTCTGGGGGTGGAAGGCAGTGGATTTGGTGAGCTTGGTAGCCAGCAGTGACCAGAGGCTTGACCAGAATGAGCTGAGGAACCGACTGTCACGGTCTGAGATAATGGTCTGTGGGATCCCAAAATGTACCCATACTCGTTCAAAGAAGAGCTTGGTAGTGGCTTCTGCTGTGATGTTCTTCTTGCAAGCGGCTAGAATGGCCATCTTCGAAAAGCGATCAACAACCACGAAAACACAGTCGTTTCCCCTCTTGGTGGACGGGAGGCCCAACATGTAGTCCATTGAGATGGATTCCCACGGCCTGTCAGGAGTAGGCAGAGGGGTGTATAGGCCCTGTTTCTTAGTGGTCGGTTTGGCAATAGCGCAAGCGGTGCAGGACCTGATATACTTGTCGACATCCTGTCGAAGTTTCGGCCAGTAGAAATGTTTCTGCAACACTGCCACTGTCTTTTCGATGCCAAAGTGTCCTGCCACCCGACTATAGTGATCTTCCAAAATCAGCTTCACACGCTCACTTGATGGAATGCAGAGATGGCCCAGATGACACAACAACCCGTCCTGAAGATGGAAATTAGCAACCACTGAGTTGGTGCCCAACATTTGATAGGTGGCGGAGAAGTCAGGGTCTGTCTTGTAGAGGTGAGGCCATCCGGAGGTCTCGTGGCCACAAGAGACTAGCACCGTGGTAAGTGCCACGACTGGAGGTCGACTGAGGCAGTCAGCAACTCGGTTGGTACTCCCTGTTTTATATTTGATGTTGAGGTGGAACTGCTGTAAATATGTTGACCACTTCTTATGGCGGTCATTCTGCAACTTTCCTTGGGTCTGCATGAACTGTAGTGGCTTGTGATCAGTGTGGATGACTGTCTCCTTCCCAAGAATGTAATGTCTCCACTGGCGGCAGGCTTGTACAATGGAGTACATTTCTTTTTCATAGGTAGGGTACTTGCGAACAGCATCTGATATTGTCTCACTATGATATGCCACAGGGTGGCCGTGTTGAGTGAGAACGGCACCCACAGCATAATCTGAAGCATCTGTCTCGATCTCAAAGGGATGTTGCAAGTTCGGTAATGAGAGTACCGGCAATGAGCACAAACGCTTCTTCAAGTCATCGAAGGCTTGTTGTTGGGACAGGTCCCACACAAATTTTTCCTTACCACCACCCCTGGTCACATGGCTGAGGGCCCATGCGATATGAGAGAATCCCAGCACGAACCGGCGATAGAAATTGGTGAGGCCCAAGAAGCTCGGAAGTTCAGTGAGTGTGGTTGGGGCTGGCCAGTCACGGATGACCTGGATCTTGGCTGGATCCACATGCACACCATGTCGATCAACGATGTAGCCTAAGTAATGGACCCTGTCCATGCCGAAGGAGCATTTTTCCAAGTTTGCATATAGTTTGTGCTTCCGCAGGGTGTGCAGAACCTGCTGAATATGCTGCAAGTGTTCCTCCCAAGTCTTGCTGTAGATGAGGATGTCATCCAGATACACCACTACAAAATTGTTGGTGAAAGGTCATAGGATATCGTCCATCATCCTCATAAACGTTGCTGGAGCATTTGTCAAACCAAAAGGCATGACCAGCCATTTAAAAAGACCTTCTTTTGACTTGAGGGCAGTCTTCCATACATCTGTCTGTTCTATTGGGACCTGGTGGTAGCCCGACTTCAGATCAATATTACGAAAGTATTTGGCCCCCGTGAGCTGATCAAGGAGGTCGTCGATTCGGGGAATCGGGTACCGGTTACGGACTGTGATTTTATTCAGGGCCCGGTAATCAATGCAGAGTCGCCAGGTCCCATCTTTCTTCTGCACCAGCACGATTGGGCTCCCACAAGGTGATGAACTGGGACGGATGTGCCCCTTGTGGAGCAATTCTTGGATCTGCCTCTTGATCTCCTCGTTTTCCAACAGAGAGCGGCGATAGACTGGCCCATTGGGTAGCGGTGCGCCTGGGGTCAGATCGATGGGATGCTTGACCTGGCAGTGCAGAGGTACCCCGGTCGGAGAGGAGAAGATATCTGAGTATCCTTCCACCACCTTATCCACTTGCTTCTGTTGTGTGGATAGATCGGTCGCGAAGGCCCGGGATGTGGCTGCGATCTTTCTTTCACTCTGAGAGCGAATCACAAAGAAGACAAATTTCCCGGTCTGAGAGATGACCTTCTTGCATTGCTTGGCAGAGATCAAGGAAATAGCACTAGGAGGGACTGCCTCGGGTATCCTGTACAATTTCCTTTTCAAAGAAATAATAACACTACAAGGCCTAGACTCATATACAGCATGATGTTTCCATAAATAAGGCTGGCCCAAAAGAACATCTGAAACTTCGAGAGGAGCAACATCACACAATACCTCGTCCTTGAAGGGCTTGATGCCGTATGGCAGTCGGCACTGTTGGCTGACGCGGAGATCACTTCCTTTGCGGAGCCATCCAATGGTGTAGGGTTGTGGGTGCAGCGTTGTCGGTAGGGCCAGGCGCTTGACGACCTCTGCTGAGATGAGATTCTTCTGGCTACCGCTATCAACGATGAAATGCAGCGGGGTTCCTTTTACCCACATCTGTGAATGGAAGAGGCATTCTCCTTCTTCTGGCTCGTCTGGTTCATCAGGATGGAGCTTGGTGGTGGCCACAGTGGCACTGGGTTCCACGTCAATGATCCGTCTTCCCCTTTCTGGTTCGGACTCAGAGTCAGAACCCGCATCTGATTCAGATGCTTTCAATTCGTCCACCAGCGACTGTTTTGAGCGGCAATCAGCAGTGTTATGCCAAGGGCTCTTATAGAAGTCGCACCACTTCCCGGTATCTTTCTTTGTTTTTCCGGTGTCCTTCTTTGCTTGCGGTTTGGACTAGTTGTCCTGATGCTGTCCATCTTTGCTCTGTCCTTTATTCTGTGGGTTGGGGCTGCCCTTTCCTGTCTTTTGCTGTGAAGGGTTCCCAGGCCCAAATTGTCGTGTCTTTTGTTTGAGCTTCTGCTCGATTTTGACAGCATATCGGTAGGCCGCGCCCAAGGAAGAGATGTCCAGAAATTCCATTTCGGTCTGGATGTATCTAGCCAAACCACCATGATACTTGAGCACCAGATGTCGCTCTGAATCTTTGATACCCAGCTTGGTGCGCAAGGTATGGAAGATATTTGTGAACTCTGGCACTGCTTGGTCTCTTTCTTGTCGCAGTGTGGTCCATTTGGTATACAAATCGTCATAACTTCCAACAGGGTAGTATTGTTCTTTAATAACATCCCTGAAGGATGAGCCTTCTTCTGTGTCCTTTTGCTCGCAGAATGTTTCCCACCAATCTTTGACATGGGGAACGGCTTTGAGGAGCGCAAAAGTAATCTTTTCTTTATTCGAAAAGTTATGGACGGAAAAATACCCTTCTAGTAGATTCAACCACTTATCTACAGCATCTGCGTCTATCTGTCCTTCAAATATAGGGATATCAAAGTTGATTTGTACCTTGAAGGGGGCAGCGCCTCCGCTCGAGGAAGATGCGTCGCTTGTTGGTAGTCGCCGAAGGATTTGCGTGAAATTATCCATCATCTCGTTCCTCTGTTGCGTGAGGGATTCCTCAAGCAAAATTTTGATAGGATCTCATGTCCCGTCATCTTTCTTTTCTCCTGCCATGATAGGTCGCTTGGGCGTGCGAGAGCTTTTGCCCTCAAGAGAAACAAGCTCGAGACCCAATTCTTTGTACCCTGACCTCGTTGGGGACATGCATTAAGACGACAAGGAGCAGACCGCTCTGATACCACTGATCTGGATTTTAAGAGCAGAACGAAATGAATACAGATTATTATCAGATGCTTAACACAAAATAACAGAGATACAGTAAAACTGGTTTTCTATTCAATAAGGAAATAAGCTAGAACTGTAAAATGCAGCGGAAAACAAGCTTGCTGGAATGGTGGCGGCTTATCTCTGAGAAGAGATGTGACGGCTGCTCTCATTTCGCAAGAAGATGGTTACAATGAGGCTCTCCAGGCCTTTTACAATAAACAGGAATGTCAAAAACCCTAGACATCCAAAAACCTAACCCTAGGAGATGAAGCGCCAAAAGTCATGTGGGCCCCGTTTGGGTAAGTTAGTACATCAACTTCTCGGGGTCGTAACTTTTGCATACGATCTCCGTTTGGGGCGCTCGGTAGCCCGTTGCAAAGGTCTATCCGAGATTTACAACTTTCCACTGGGGCCAAATGCACGCCGGAGGCAACCATTTGGCCCCCCAAATTGCCAAAAAAGGTCGTTTAGGGCCTCAAAATGGCCCCGAAAGTTCAGGACCCGAAAAACTGCTAAAAATAGTACAATACCAAAATTGCCATAAAACTGTTTTGAGCCAGTTGGAAAGGTGGGTGGCCACCAATATCCACCTGGATCAAGGAAGGAAAAGCATCATATGCCATCTATTTTGCTAGGAAAAATTTGACTCCTGCAGAATCAAAATACGTTGTTACTGAAAAATAGTTTCTGGCAGTAGTCTATGCTATTAACAAGTTTCGTCACTATATCACAAGATACGAATTTTTTGTACACACAGACCACTCTTCCATTAGAATTTTAATGAACAAACCAATCGCCAATGGCAGGGTGACTTCGTGGCTTCTTTTATTACAAGAATTTAACATCACTGTTGTTGATCGTCCCGATCGAGAGAATGTGGGAGCAGATTTTCTCTCTCATATTCAAATTGACAATGGTGCTTGTCCTGTCAATGATAGCTTTCCTGAAGAACATTTGTTCGTTGTGTCTATTCGAACCCTTTGGTTTGCAGACATAGCCAATTATTTAGCACTGGAAATTTACCAAACCATCTCTCCCCACCCGAGAAACGTAGGATCATAGTCCAAAGTTCTATTTTTTCTTGGGTTGATAATGATATTTTTCGTACTGGTCCTGATCTTATTATTAGACGATGTGTACGAGACAATGAGATGGCAGAGATCCTCCATGCATGTTATGGTGGACCATGTGGTGGGCACTTTTCTTATAAGAGAACATCATACAAAGTGTTGCACTCTGGATATTACTGGCCAAGCATTTTTAAAGATGCTGCCAAGTATGTCAAGGGATGTGATAGTTGTCAAAGAATGGGTAGACCTACGCCATCTGATGAGATGCCCTTACAGCCCCAGGTTATGATTGAGACTTTTGAAAAATGGGCTCTAGATTTCATAGCACCAATTTCCCCTATGTCTTGCAAGAATAAGTACATCCTAGTCTGTACAGACTATGTCACTAAATGGGTGGAAGCTAAAGCTTTATTCCGAGCCACAGAAAAAATCGTGGTAGAGTTTATATATATTTGGCATTCCAGAAGAAGAACACATAGCAAAGAAGAGAACCATATCACATACCAGCTATGTTGCTTTACTCTGTGAAGTCTGTTGTGACTTCCAAATGGATCTGCAAAATCAAGCATGCTGCAGATGGCAGTGTAGAGAAATACAAGGCAATATTCGTAGCTCGTGGCTTCTCTCAGAAAGAGGGAATAGATTATGAAGAAACTTTTGCACCTGTAGCCAGGTATATTTCCATCAGAACAGTACTTGCCCTGGCTGCAGCAATGAGATGGAAAATACACCAAATGGATGTCAAGACTTCTTTCTTGAATGGTGTAGTTGAAGAGGAAGTATATGTGGAATAGCCACTCAGTTTTGAAATACATGACAGGGAGTCATATGTCTGCAGATTGAAGAAATCCTTGTATGGCTTGAAGCAAGCTCCCAGAACCTGGTATGGTAGGATGGACAGTTTCCTATCTAGTTTGGGCTTTACCAAGAGTAAAGCGGATTCCAACCTTTACTACAAGGTTGAGGAAGGGAATCCTGTGATTCTACTCCTGTATGTGGATGACTTATTTGTAACAGGAGATGATAGACTAATTGCAGATACTAAGAGGAAGCTTGCTGCTGAATTCGATATGAAAGATTTGGGAATGATGCACTATTTCCTAGGTATGGAGGTGTGGCAGAGTGCAGTTGGGATCTTCCTTGTTCAAGGGAAGTACACAGTAGATATCCTGAAGAGATTTGGGATGATGGATTGCAAGGCCATGGCCACACCTATGGCATTGAATCTGAAGCTTCTATGTGATGCTTCATCTGAGCCGGTTGATGTCTCTATGTCTCATCAAATGATTGGGTCCTTGATGTACCTAACGAACACGAGACTAGACATTTGCTTTGCTATGAACACATTGAGTTAGTTCCTGACAGATCTAAGGAGTGTTCACCTGGTTTCTGTAAAGCATGTTCTGAGGTACCTGAAGGGTACAGTGGATTATGGGCTCAAGTATAAGGTGAATCAAAAGTTTAACCTACAGGGTTATGTTGATTCAGATTGGGCTGGCAGTGCTGCAGATAGGAAGGGCACATCTGGGTGCTGCTTCAGTATGGGATCAAGTGTGATCTCTTGGTTTAGTAGGAAGCAGTCCTGCGTAGCACTGAGTACAGCTGAGGCAGAGTATGTTGCAGCCTGTTCAGCTAGTTGTGAGGCAGTATGGCTACGGAAGCTACTGTCTAAGTTATTTGATCTCCCATTGGATGCTATTAGTATCTTCTGTGATAACCAGATTTGTGTGAAGATGTCCGAGAATCCAGTGTTCATGACAAGTCAAAACACATAGAGATCAAATATCACTATATCATGGATATGGTGCAGAGAGGAGCTGTAAAGCTCCTGTATGTTGCGACGGACGAGCAGATTGCAGATGTGCTGACGAAGCCACTAGCCAGGGTGAAGTTCGAGTACTTCAGAGAGAGGCTTGGCATTCTTTAGATCGAGGACACTTCAAGGAAGAAGTGATGGACACATTTGCTGAAGCCATTCCAAGCATTTTGGAAGGAGGATCCTTCACATGGCTGTGAATGTAAGTGCTGAATGATGAGCATCAGGATGATGTTCTGGTTTCTGCTGGATATGATCAGTTGGATCATTTTTATGTATGTATGTATGCATCATGTTGGATGTTGGATATGATCAGTTGGATCATTTATATGTATGTACGCATCATGTTGGATGCTAGATATGATCAGTTGGATCATTTATATGTATGTACGCATCATGTTGGATGCTGGATATGATCAGTTGGATCATTTATATGTATGTACGCATCATGTTGGATGCTTGGACCATGTATCTGTATATGTATTAGGTGGATACATTGTATGATCAGGTGGATCATGTATGGTGATATGTATCATGTATTTGTATTTGTATCAGGTGGATACATTGTATGATCAGGTGGATCATGTATGATGATATGTATCAGGTAGATACTTGGTATGCATCAGGTAGATGCATTGTATGATCAGGATGATCATGGATGACGGGCTTCAGGATGTTTCTCCAGATGACATGCAGCAGGATGTTGCAGTGATGATGATCAGGATGATCATGTGTACATTAGGATGATGTATGGTGAGTATCAGGTTGATACTCTATGGCCATGGATCATGTTGTGCAGATGAGCATATAATTCGTTGCCCTGGGAGATTTGCAGATATTCTTTCGAGGTTTTGCCTATGGCATGTTATTCAGTGCCCTGGTATATCTAGCAAATGCTCTTTTGAGGTTTTGCTCTGGGAGGACATATAATTCGTTGCCCTGGGAGATCAGATAGTCTTACGAGGTTTTTCCTATGGCATGTAATTCGTTTCCCTGGGATATCTGGCAGATGCTCTTTCGAGATTTTGTCCTATGGCATATAATTCGTGTCCCTGGGAGATCCGATAGGTTGGGCTGTGTGCCCGTAATCAGTCCTGGGATGCTCTTGCAAGGTTTTTCCATGACCACATGTAATTCGTGCCCTGGGAGATCCTATAGGTAGAGCTGTGTGCTCGTAACAGCTTGGGATGCTCTTGCAAGGTTTTGTGGTGACCACATGTAATTCATGCCCTGGGAGATCCTATAGGTAGAGCTGTGTGCTCGTAATAGCCTGGGATGCTCTTGCGAGGTTTTATGGTGAGGTCACATATAATATGGCCCTGGGATATCTGCAGATAGTCTTTCGAGGTTTTTCTTATGCCATGTAATTCATTGCCCTAGGATATATGGAAGATGCTCTTTCGAGGTTTTGTGATGCACGTAATAAGTCCTGAGGATTCCACAGTATGGCCAGTGATGACGAAGACCTGCAGGTGGTGGGCCTACATCCAGTATGAAAAAGGACTAGCTCTGTAGAACTTCCTATGACGAATAGAGTTAGAGATTGGTTGAGATAGCAGCAGCAGTGACGATGACGATGATCCCGAGAAGAAGACTTGTCTAGCAGATCTGTGTCGAGAAATACCTTCCTTGTTAAGAGGGAGTGTTGATGTATATGTAACTTCAGAATGTATTTCATTTGTGTATTATATATATATATTTATTGTACCCTTATAAGAGATGTGTCATTCCTCTATAAGGAAGTGTCGTCATGTGGATTGACAAGTGTCGCAAGTGTGTGTACTTGCCGATAGGTTATTAGACCACCATGTGGGGTCGGCCCTGAATTATATATATTATAATGTGGATGTACCTAGCTAGACAAGTCGGCCCCATAAGGTCACTAGGAAAAAAGGTTAGTATAAATAGAGATCGGAGATCTCTATTTTACTCACTCAGAAAAGTAACTCACTCTCACTCAGAAAGTGGCGCACTAGTGAGGAGGAGGATCATCTGCTACTAAGAGACTATCTCAGTGTATTTTGGTTATACTTGGTTGAGCCATTGCTCTCTCTATCTCTGAGGAAGTTGTGGGGTTTTTCACCTTAGGGTTTTCCCCACGGAAACTCTGTGTCTCTTGTCTCTTATGCTTTTGATTCTTGTGATGCTTGTCACATTGTGATTGTCATGCATTGATATACTGTATATGTTATTCTTTCAGCAAAGATCCTAGAGTATTGTGAATTAATGCTCAAAATTTAACATTTGGGACTCCTATCATAAGACTCTCGAAAGTGTCTTCCATCTTTCCCTCTGCTCCTAGAGTAATTCCTACATAGTTCACAAATATCTGCAAAATATTTGTGAGAAATGTCTCCTACTACCATGAGATTAAGGTTATCTACGAATTCTTTTGAGATTACTTTGAGGAAGAGTGTTCTTACTGCATATTCTCGAAGATCACTATACTTAGATTTGTGTAAAACATAGTTAAATCTCTCGAGATAGTCTTCTAAGCTCTTGTCTTCAAATTGTTGAATTTTAAAAATATCATTGTGAGAGTCCTTAGGTCTACAGTAATCTTGATATTTTCAAAGAAATGCATTCTTCATGTCTTCCCAAGTTCTAATACTAGATTCTCCTAATCCCATGAACCATCAAAGAGAAGAATCTTTTAATGTGGCAGGAAAGAGTTTTAGTTTTTGGCCATCTTGTAGGTAATTATAACTTCTACACAAAATGTCAAACTCGAACAAGAATGTATTCGAATCCTCACTACTCTTCCCATAGAAGGTTGGTAGTGAGGAGGGAGGGATATTTTTCATAGTAACATCTTGTGTAGTGTCTAAGATAGGGAACCCGAAGGTACCTTCAGTTCTAACTTCTCCATATTCTTCATCTTGTCAGACACGGTCTTCGTTTTCGTCCCCCATGAAGATTCTATTGCCAAAGAGAGAAAATATAGGATGCTCCTTTCTTGGTGAATATGGGATGTCCCAAAGTTATGTTTTAGGAATGGTATTCTGCTTTTTAGGAGGAGAATTATCAGCTACGTGGGAATCCATATTTGGAGGTCCTACTGTTGTTGTATCAATCTGTGAGACAACTATGTTCACAGAGCTCTAAAAAAGAGCATCTACTTGTGCAGGATCGACAAAATCTACCAAGTTTGGACCACCTACTATTGAAAAAGTAGTATCATTGGGTTTTTGGATTAACAGAGAGTTGAGAGGTCTTGAAGTTTTACAATTTTTAGTTTCCTCTTGTCTAAGTTCAGTCTCAATATGAGCTTGAGGTTCTTCTAGTGAAATTTCTTTATGAACAGACTGTTCTGATGTCCCTATGTTTTCCCCTAATTGATTTCCAGAAAGGATTTCCTTTGCTTTCCAAGTAGGACTATCCCCTTTAGGTGTCTTATGATACCTTTATGTTGAGTTAGCAGCTGAGGTGGCACACCCCCCATATAGGTTAGTAGGAATTTTAGTGGGAATTTTAGAAAGGGATTTAGTTTTAATAAATCTACCTTGTGAATTTCTAGACCTATTCATGAAAACAAATTATAACTTGAAATAAATTCTAATTGCATAACTGCTACTGCTGGGTTTTGGGGATGCCTGTTATAACAGATGCGCAGATTCATATCTCTCGTCTTACCGCTCACCCGCCACCAACCTATTTTCAAAAGAATAAAATTAAAACGGAATTTTACTTATCTATGACTGAATTCTTCCTATCTTCTACAACTGAATTCTATCTATCTTCTACAATTCCCCGGCAATGGCGCCAAAATGTTCGGTGTGTGAGCTATCTCAAAGAAAACACCTAATATTTAATTATCGACCAAGGTTGGTAATCTTAGAGTTGAGACAAACTATATGCTAAGGTAGAATGGAACCTAAGTTTTTTGGCTTGTCAGACCTTAAAAATATTAAATAAAGAAAAGATCGAAAGATCTTTCAAAATGAAAAACCAAGTCAAACTTCAGAAAAATAGTAAAAAGAACTAAATCAGATTTAGTTAAACATATGAATTGGAATAGTATCAATTCATACTACTCTATCTTATAATTAAATAATGGAAACTGATTAAAAAGAAAATTGTTGACTATGAAAATGGAAACTATACAATTTCATATTCTAGTTAAGAATTAGGAAACAACTGTAAACGGATTAAAGACTATAAAATAACTTCAATAATTAATTCAAGAAAAACATTTATTCCCATGTAACAGGAACTGGAGTGAGTGTATCATAATGGATTTCAAATGAAATAGAAAAACAAAACGGAAGTAAATCTAATCTAACTTCAACAAAAAGATGTAAACTACAAAGAGACAAATTACAGTTAACTTTAAACATTTTGATCTATCTACTATCCATAAGCAGAAAAATAACATAAAACTAATGAAAACTAGAAGCAATTAGAAAACTTGATAAAGATATTTACTTCTAAACTTGATTTGGAAGCAAGTAGAAAACTTGATAAAGATATTAATTTATGAATCGAAATCTTGTTCCATAAACATCTTCATTATTTATTACGATAAGAAACTGATCCTAATCTAAATGAAGGAAACTATCAAAACTAGAATGCTTGAAGAATGAAATTACTAAATTTATTCTAACTATGTTTTAAGAGCATGTAATAAACTAGATTAGGAATAAGACTGATTAATTCTGAAACAACATGTTAAAAAGATAAAATATGAAAGAAATGATTGAAAAGACAGTTAAAGCAAACTAAGAATAATAACAAGACTTGAATTAAAACTTTATGGAATGTGAAACAAAGGCCTAATTATGGTTGAGAAGACTAATTAAGAGCAGGAAAGACTACAGTAAAGAAAACTAAGAAACTGGATTCAAACTAGCATAAACAGTACAGAAAGAGTAAAAATATGAATGACGATCCGAATGCCAGATCGAATGACAGTTCGAATGACAGTCCGAATGGAGGAAAAACGAATTAAACTAAGGAAAGGGAGAGTTTTGATGATCTTGACGTCAGCTGGCGAATGCAGATGAACCTACAATGCAAAGAAATTAGTGAGAAGACTTGTTGAGAAGCTAAGATAATAAAAAGCAACCTATTCTAATCATGGCTGGAGAGCTAAACTATTCCTATTCTATGCTAAAGCAATAGTGATATGAGAGAAGAGAATTAACCTACAGCTACAGAGAAGAAGCTAACTAAACTAATTCTATCTATTAACAGATTGGAAACAACAATTAACTAAGTTCTATCTAATTACAGAAGGTTAGAAAAACAAAGTAGCTAATTAGAAAAGACTGAAATGAAAACTATCAAACTATACTGTCGGTCGACCATTTGCTAGTTCTGTAAACAAAAATTATGTTAGCAATATAATATAAATTACAGAGAAAGAATTATCATGTACAGAAAATGAAATTATTAACATATACATGATAAATAAACTAACTATTGCAGAAAAGAAAATACAGAAAACAAAGACAAAACTTCTGGTTGATGAGGGGTCCTTCCCAACAATTAGAGATGGAAAATGAAACTGGTTTAACTACTCAGAATATCAACAAACTGGAACTTCCATTAACTTGAGAAAATTACACAATATCTGCTATTTGCCTGTAAATTCTATGAACTATCTGCTAATCTAATGATCTTCTTCAACTACAAGCTAACTCTGTTTCTGTCTATAGGCATCTATTTATACATTTTATAATGGATGAGAGGGTCAACAGATTTGACCTCTCTAATAACAGAAGCGTTTACGAATAACTGGCTGCTTTGAATGGTGAGTGATAACGTAGGGAGAATCCTCCAATGCTTCATGGGGTTGATTCCTTCACGAGGCAGCTGCAATGTTGACTTCCTTTGACGTGGACAGAAAGGTATCATGCTGGCAAGCTTGCCGAGCATAGGAAAGGATTGTTGGAGCACTGTCATGGCAAGGTGTTGTGCTGGTAGGCTAAACGTGTGCGACCTGGGCTTCTTCCCGAACACCAGCGTGAACAAGCAGCGTGATTCCAGGCTGAATGCACAGGAGAATCGGTGTGTTGGAGTGTTTATGTGGGCGTGGGATGCATTGTCGAGCTTGGTGAGCATAAGGACGGATCTTCCAGAACAATGGCTCATTAACCATCACCACCGCGTGGCTAACAGAACCCACGTGCCCATTTTTTACTTTAATGACCAGAAGCATACCAACCATGGATCTCGCAAGCTGAATGCAAGACTGAACGATGAGTTGAACGTGGCTGAGCTTAAGCAATATAAACACGCAGTTTGAATGAAGGTTTGTTTGAGAAACCGCAGCCTGTGAATCAAAACTAGATGCCATGCATGACTGGAATTGTTAATTTATCATTAATAAATTGTAATAGAACGAGATTTGACCAAAATTCATATGATAAACGAATACATGCATACCTGGTCTGTTTGATGGGATGAATGGCTAAAAGAATAACTTAATATATCAAAAATAGTGAAATTAATGCCATTCAGAATAGATTTGATGATCAAAAATAGTGACAAAATGGATACCAACAAAAGGAGAGCTAGGAAAAGTTGGACAAGTGGCATTCATGGGAAAATCTCCCTAACTCAAGTTGGGATGAGTCTCTTGGATGGAATTAGAGATAAGGAGGCCTTTGGAGTTTAATAAAATACAAGAGGAAATAAGGATACCATATTTTGATCATTTCTCATTTTGCAAATTGGAGAGCATAGCTTGTCCATGCTAGTGGAGTGTTTACTCTACTTACCCTAGTACCATTTTCGGGGGTGAAAGTATCCCATCCTAATTGGAAATTGGAGAGGCCATTCATACCTTTAATTTGGAGCTGAAATGGAGTCATTTGTTGCAGGTTGATTCTATAGGGCTGCTCGTGATATTTTCTTCTTCAACTTATTCCCACATCTCTTCCCATTTTCTCTCTTTAATCTTGCTCTTG
Source organism: Larix kaempferi (assembly GCA_027924585.1). Taxonomy (NCBI): domain Eukaryota; kingdom Viridiplantae; phylum Streptophyta; class Pinopsida; order Pinales; family Pinaceae; genus Larix; species Larix kaempferi. Next base: position 413,055 of record BSBM01000157.1, read on the forward strand.
GAGGAAGGGCGCACATGGAGAGATGCTAATCTCTTTGGGTGAGTCCAAGGGGCCCCATTTATTTGTAAAATTATTTCCAAACTCTTTATTTGATTCTCATATGTATCTCATATTGAAACTCCAATTAAAACCATGTAAAAATTCCAAACTATGTATGAATGGTGTCATTTTCCCATATAGCTTGTTGAGAGAGCTTAAAGTTGTTTGGTATCGACTTGTATCAGTAAATATCTGCGATTTTATTTCTGTTTGGAGAGAAATTAATATACTAAAGAAGTTTCATACACATTATGCAAGTCCTTGTAACATTTCTCACAAATTTCATAGCAAGTTATAGCGTTTTTCTCTCATTCCCCCCCATGTTAAGACATGTTTACAAATCTCTGATTTATGGGATTTGAAGCCACCTTTTATAACTGATTAATGATGCATTTGGGTTCCCATTGAAGTCATATAACTAATCCATGTATATTTTCTGAAATTTGGGAGTTCCGTACTGCATTTGGGAAGCCATCAATGACCTCTACCCTTGGGGATTTGAACCTCAAATTTACTAGCAATTTTTTCTATTTTCGCCTAAAATTAAATGAATGTTGTAGAAGTATTTTAATAGTGTATAAGAACCCATTAGGATAATTTTTATGTCCTACTACCTTTGAAACACTCTCAGACGCAATTATAAATCCTTAGGATTCTTTTGGAGCCATCTACCCTTGGGGGTTTCAACATCGATTTTCCTAGTAATTTTTCCTTTCATTCTCTAATTATAAATGCAAGTTGCTGAAGTATTTAGAAAGTGTACAAGAATATAATATTTGCATTAATGTGTACTAATACACCTCAACTCACTCTATACATAATTCAAAACCACTTGGGATCATTTGGGACAATTTAGAGTTTCACTAGTCAAAGGTTTGAAAATTGGCTAAATTGGGTAAAATTTCAAATTGGGTACATTACACGGTCCTTCCAACAAGTTAATCTCATTGAATCTAAAATTTCTATTATGGGATAATGATCTAGAGTCCTTTTAGTACCTTGGAGCTTGCAACCATCATTGGAAATTTCCCTTGTTGTCAATAGTGGTAATATATCAATATCCCTTGATTGTTAGAATATAAAGGTGTTTGACATCAAGACCTATAGTCACGCTTGTTAGATTATACTAGGTACCTGTTGATGCCTCAGTTGTGTAGGTTAGATGCAAAAGGTGCTGGAACATTCCAAGACACTCAACAGAGGAAGAAACCCCAAGTTGAAAGGATTCAAAGGACCCTGCCCAAAGGAAATTCTATCCTGAACCTGTTTGGTGTGGTGATCCCCCACGGATATTAGGCCTCCATTGGCACTCTAAGAGTATATGAGTTGACCCATAAGATAATTTTTCCTATCAAGGAAAACCAATGTGTGGATATGGTAAAACAAAGCTAACCTAACCTATTTTAGAAAAGGGAAACTAGTCTAAGTCAGTCCTGTTCTAAAATGAAAGGTTGATTTTGTACAGGTTAACCCTGAGGTGTGATGAATAAGTGAATTACAACCTTTAATAGAAATGCTTTTAATTGTTTCACTTATTAACTTAAATAACAATCCATTAATGAAAATTAAAAGACAATAATTCAAGTACTTAAGCCTGTTCAAGATAAATCTGTAACCACTTTGCTAATTGAAAAATTAACAATAATTATTGTTGCTATGAATCACTTGCACAAATCGATAAAGAAAGTATTTAAATTGAATAAACTCAATAAAACAATTTTCAGCATAAATCAATCATACAGGGAAACCGATATAATAGATCCATACACTTCAACATATGCAAAAGATATCATGCACTGTAGATGACAATCTGAGTACACAATCAGTAATTCTCAAATAAACTTGAAGAATAACAAGAGATAGATCAAATGATGACTTTACTGTATTAAAAAAGGTCTTGTACAAAAATTACAAAAGGCTCTGCTAAACAGAGTATCTCTAGTCCAGTCTACTGCTAATCTGCAACTCAAAAATTACCAACCCCCTAACTACGAGAGGTATCCTTCTTTAAATAATTACAAAAGAGTGCCAAAATAGAGATCCCTAGAAAACAGAGATTACAAAATCGGATCCAACTATTGATCAAAGAAATCTTACCATTTCTCATAAATGTTTAACAATTCATCTAAATTTGGGAAATTGACAGATACTAAAGATAACTGAGCATTGCACGCGTTATTCTCCATGTCATATTTTTCCAGCTTGTGCCAACTGCGAAGATACATGTGAATCTTTCTCTCCATGACGACTGGTTCTCTAACTACTCGTCCTTCAGCACTCATTTTTTGGGATTGATTGCTTAATTGAAAAGATGCTCGTGACACAACAAGAACTCAATCTCGATTTGTTGATTATTGGCATCAGGTGGTTTGGCTTGTAAAGAGTCTTCCATGGGAACTCCTGAGTCAGGAACTATATTTTCAAAAACAAAAAAATCCAGTAAAGGATCCACTTCAGGAGGATTCGGCGAAACATTAGGCTCTTGGTTGATTATAAAATCTCATATAACATCGTCGTCACGATCATTCATCTCCTCGGGAACTTTCTTCTCTTTGTCATTAAGAAAATGCATGCAGACAGACAGAGCTTCAGAATCTTCTTCCCCACTATCACTGCTTAAGTCAGGAATACCTGCATCAAAAGGTGGTGACAAAGGTTCTTGATATAGAAATGGATAGAGATCTTCATCTTCAAAACTGGGATTGAAGGATTTGTTACATGTCTGCATGTTACTCATATCAGATATGTTCAGGAGGAAAACTTAGCAAAATTATCATGCAAAAATTTCTTCTTGAAGAACAAAAAGGACGAGCCAGAGGTTTCATGCTTGTTGCTAATTTAAGGCCGACTGATAAGATGGCAAGAATTGGGTAGGATAAATTGCAATGATTAAAATTATACGACCGATCTACTGTAATTATCTCAACTGTAATGAAATGATCCCAAATGTGCGATAGTTAGATCTAAGCCTGTGCGAAAGTACAAATTCAGTTACCACTCGCATGACTTAAATTGCTTTTACGACCTCATTATTACAAGCAATTTCACGTCAGCATTTACGACTTTAGATTTATGACAAAATAGAAATTATGGCTTGAAATATAGACTGCGAAGTGACTGAAAAAGAATCCTTATTACACAGACCAACAATTTTTGCATACTTATCAAACCGAAATCAAATGACCAGATTTAACAAAAATAAATGGAATGGTCTTGCAGACCGAAATAAGCATAATGGCATAAAAATCTCAAGGAGTAGAAACGAATAACGAAGAGTTACCAAAATGAAACGAGACTGTCAAACACTGAGGGTAGCAAAGATAGTAATCTAGCCAAAGGCAAAGGAATATCAGTTCCAAATGTTCTCTGGTAGGATTCAGCAGTAAAATTTTCATCATGACGAGATAATTCTTTGAATGAGAAATGTAAAACTAAAAATAGAAAAACCCTATTAAAAGACAGATTAAAAGACACCCATGCGATCAAAACAAATGGACAGCTGAGATCAACCGAAGCAGGATGCGGGATTTAGTTTTATTTATTAAGTTTATTTAAGGATCCCACAAGTCGAAACCCGACAGTGTGGATTGCGGGTTGCAGGAATGATCAAATCGCAAAAGGAAAACCCATTCCCGAAAGCCGCATCCCGAAATTGCGGGTTATGGGTTTCGCGTGAAAATCTTATTCACGAAAACTTGTTAAAGGATCCCGAAAGCCGCAACCGACAATTGCGGGTTAGGGGTTGCGGGGTTACTCAAACGGCAAGGTGGAAAAAGGGCTCCCGAAAGCCGAAAGCCGCAACCGTCGGGTTGCGGGTTTCAGGTTTACCAAAATCCAAAACTTAAAAACAAGATCCCGCAACCCGCAATTGCGGGTTGCGAGTTTCGAGACTTCTAACTGTCGGGTTTCGGATTGATAAAAACATAAAGTAAAATACTCAAAATTTGAGAAAAATTACAATCCAGACAGGTGAAGACCATCCGGAAAGATAAAAACACGCAGAACAAAAGCATGGGTAAGAGATCTAAGCATACCAAAACCAAATACTCGAATTTACATTGAAAAATCACCCAAATACCTTTGTATTTATTTTAAAAAAACAAAAATGGGGGCTCGCATGCTTGAGTTAAGCATGGGATCTATTGTGGCCACAAAAAATGGCAACTGGCTAGGAAGAACTAGTTATCTCTGCAACAAAAATTCAGCTAGAATGAAATATGTTAGCCACATCACCTTTTTCAACCTGAATTTTCCAAAATTGTTCACAAGAGAGACAATTAACGAGCATGGAACATGAAACTGATAAATCCCCATACATGTTTATGTTGATGTATATGTAACTTCGGAATGTATTTCACATATATGTATATTGTATTCCTATAGAGATGTTATTATTCCTCTATACGGAAGTGTCGTTATTTATATTGTAAGTGTCGTAACTTATATTTGATGGGTTATTAGACCACCTTGTTTGGGGTCGGCCCTGTATAAGTCATGTGGGTCAAAGGGTTATTAGACCACCCTATTGGGGGTCGGCCATGTGGGTCAAAGGGTTATTAGACCACCCTATTGGGGGTTGGCACAGTCAGCATTATGTTATGTGGTTAAGTTCGAGCCTACATGAGTTAGGTAAAAAGGCAAGACAAGTCAAGTATAAATAGAGTGCGGGAGGCACTCTATTTACTCACTCACTTCTCACACATGCACTCAAGGAGGAGTGGGGCACTTATGGAGGAGGAGGATCTGATGCTAGGTTGTGTCTATCTCTTATGGTTGGTTGTATCATTGCTCTATCTATCTCTGAGGAAGTTATTGGGGTTTTTCACCTTTATGGTTTTCCCCAAGTAAATCTTTGTGTCTCTTGTGTGCTTGCTTTATTGTCTCCATGATTGATATGCTGTAGATATGCTGTACATGTTGTTCTCTCAGTTAATATCCTAGATCAGATTGAAGTAAATTCTGAAAATTTAACATGGTATCAGAGCTAGCCTGAAAGAAGGCATGATATGGCATGTATGACACTTGTTGTACTTACGACGCTAGGGCTTGATATAGCAAAAACCAGTCATCGTAGAACTTTCGCTATAAATCCGTTTTGGCGAAGTTTTCGGATATGAAATTGTTACAGGACGAAGATTAAATCTCCAGGTACCTTGTGTCCAAAGGAAAACCTCTAATTCGTTGTACTTTGTGATTTATGATCTGTGCAATATAGGGTTTCTGCCTCTTCCATATCTGAGTCAAAATCAGGTGACCTTGGGAAAAAGGTCATAACTTGGGCTAGGAAGCTTCAAATGAAATTTCATAAAAATTGATAGGTAGTACACAGACTGTACTATCTCAGAAAACTTTTTCAGAGGCCGAAGGTGAACCAGTGACACATGGCACGCCGTACAAGTTTTCTCTCCTGTATTATCCCATAAACAGGTCACGTTGCGACACTTGGCATAAATTTCTCTCAGAGAATCCAATTGAGATCAGACCGGTCAGGATGGAAATATAACAGGCCGAGATAGCTCAGGAAATATTTTCAGAGGCCGAAGTTGAAACAGTGACATGTGGCACGCCGTACAAGTTCGCTCTCCTGTATTATCCCAAAACAGGTCACGTTGCGACATTTGGCATAACTCTCTCTCAGAAAATCCAATTGAGGTCAGACCTGTCAGGATGGAAAGCTAACAGGTCAGGATATCTCAAGAAACCTTTTCATACCCTGTGGATCAAGAATTTCAGAGTTACACCAGAAACAATCAGGTACATATTTCTGTCAAAACAGAATTATTTTTTGGTACCTTTATTCATGGCTTCCAGAATTTAGGGCTTTGGAAAAAGTTGGAATTTTTGTAATCGGAGACCACGGCTGGATGCGACTCATCAAAATAGAAATTCAGAGACCAAGATCAGAATTTTTGGTTGGGAAGAAGGCTGGGCTTGATCATACCCTAGTTTGGGACTTTGATCAGAAAAGTGGGAAATTAGGGCTTCTGTAAAAATGGGAATTTTTGAAATCTGTCACCACGGCTGGAAGCTCCTCAGAAAAATAGAAGCTTGGAGCTTTGGTTCAAACCTTTTGATTGGGCAGAAGAGTGGGCTTCATCAAACCCTAGTTCAGGGTCACGTCCAGTAAATACAGAAGTTTCAAAGGCAAAATTGAGGAGTGAAACTTTGCAGTTTTCAAATTCTGAATATACCAGCTTGATCAGCTCATCAAGGCGCATATTTCTATCCTGTCAGAAGTTTGAAATTCAAAGTTTGAATTTTTGGGGTTTCTCTGACAAACCCATATCCAGCTCCAGGTCCAGTTCTTGCAAACCAAGTGGGTTGGGTTAATCCTAGAAGAAGATGGATTGGTCACCTGCATAAGTGAAGAAGTTCTTGTTTCAGAGGGAGATGAGGCTAAGACCTTACATAAGAAGATTACAAGCGATCTCGACAAGTATGACTCATCGAGGTATGTTTTGAGATTTGTTCATGATTAAGTTTATGGTGTGTTTTGTCTTCATGTTATTATGGTTAGTACAATCTTGATTTTAGATTTGTCGTATCACCTTAACAAAATTATGAATGCATGATAGAAGATATTCATTGGTTAGGGTGTTGACACTTATGATTGTACTAATGCATTATGGTGTTGTATGAGGTTTATGTTGTCTACTAACATGAAAGGTACACCAAGAAAGACAAATCATGTTCTGGTCCAAGAACATATGATCATGATAACATGAGGACAAAGATTCATCCATTGTCATGGATCTCATAGAAGATCCATTTACGAGGTATGTATAACTTGGTTTTGTAATAGTTAACCTATGAGATATACAGGTTACTAGCACAAGTCATTGAAGAAGAACAAGAAGACATCATGTGAGTATGTTAGACATAAATAGCTAGCATGCTAATCCAGGTATGTTTTTCTTATATCAAGATAGAATCCTACCTTGTGTTAGGATCTTATACTGTTGTTGATAATGATTATTCATGAAGTCATAAGTTTGAATAATCATGGTTGTATGCATATTATGTTTCTTACCTTAATTGATGATATGACTAACCAGAAGAATCATGAAGGTATAGGTTTGAATAATCACAGGTTTTATGCATATTATATCTCTTATCTTGATTGATGATTCAACTAACCTGAAGAGTCATAGGTTTGAGTAATTACAGGTTTAGACATGTTATGTTTCTTATGATTTGACTAACCATAAGAATCCTACATAAACCTTGAATGCTAATGCTTATTATTTCTGTTTGAAATGATCATGACTATACATGCTTGAGATTATTGTGTTTTAATAGTATGCTAATGAATGTATGATTTTATATGAGATCACAAGGATAAATCAATCATGATACTAATAAGCATGCATAGGGACCAAGGATGAATATGAGTTGAAGAACAGGTAATCCAGGAAGTAAAGATCAAGAGGGAGTACACTCCAGTGGTTTATGAAAGGATGCAGATATTCAGAGGGAGTTGACCATCTCTCTACATTCCACAACAGAAAGTTGTAGAAGAAGCTACTGCAGATTAGGACTCCAGCAACTCCTGCAAGAAAGCGAAGACTCAGAGGGAGTCCACTCAACGAACAAACAAAGATAAGTATTTTAATTATCATTTCTTGCATATATGTTTGTTTAAATAAAATTGTTCAATGATGTATATGCTCATGTTCCTAGACTTAGGACATGTATTGTGCATATTAGAATAGTTGCATTGATGAACAGTATACTACTAATATACATGGGTAAGTGGCCTATGGCACTGTACAACATTCCATTGCTACTTATCTAGAATGAAACCTCTTTGCTGACATGTTGGGAGTTGTGCACACTCTTAACAATGTTCTGGTAGAGATTGGAAGGCATCTATAAAGTTACAGGATATGGATAAATGTTGTATTAAAGCATTGGCTAAGATAATTGCATGACTGTATGACATATTTCTTTATGTGTAAGAATTTGTTCTGAAAATTATGAGATGTTTCTAATCATGCAATTTAACCTGTTTTGTAGGAAAGACCGCATATCTTCACCTACAAAAGGACTACAACATTTGTTCCAGCAACAAAGACATTTATTGAAGATATTGAAGTTCCCAGGATCTGGGATGAAGAAAGGGAATGCCATGATCCGTCGATCATGAAGAATGATGTTTGGGATGTAGTCCCAAGACATGAAGGGAAGTTTGTTATGACTTCCAAATGGAACTATCAGATCAAGCACGTTGCAGATGGCAGCATTAAGAAATATAAAAGTGATGAAATAGAAGATGCACCAGATGGATTTCAAGACAGCATGGTGTAGTCATATATGTGTGCAGAACTTGGTATGGTAGGATAGATAGCTTTCTATCCAGTTTGGGCTTTACCAAGAGTAAAGCGGATTCCAACCTTTACTACAAGGTTGAGGAAGGCAATCCAGTGATACTATTTTTGTATGCGGATAACCTGTTTGTTACAGGTGAAGAAAGATTGATTACCGACACGCAGCGGAAGCTTGCTGCCAAGTTCGAGATGAAGAACTTGGGGATGATGCACTATTTGTTTTTGGCATGAAGGTGTGGCAGAGTACAGATGGAATCTTCCTTGGACAAGGGAAGTATGCAGTAGAGATCCTGAAGAGGTTCGGGATGATGGAATGCAAGGCTATGACCACACCTATGGCATCAAACTTGAAGCTTCTATGTGATGCTTCATCTGAGCCAGTTGATGTCTCTATGTATCGTCAGATGATTGGGTCCTTGATGTACCTGACAAACACGAGACCAGACATTTGCTTTGCTGTAAACACATTGAGCCAGTTCCTGACGAATCCGAGAAGTGTTCACCTGGTTGCTGTAAAGCATGTTCTGAGGTACCTGAAGGGTGCAGTGGATTATGGGCTCAGGTATGAGGCGAATCAAAAGTTTAACCTGCAGGGTTATGTTGATTCAGATTGGGCTGGCAGTGCTGCAGATAGGAAGAGCACATCTAGGTGTTGCTTCAGTATGGGATCAGGTGTGATCTCTTGGTTTAGTAGGAAGCAGTCCTGTGTAGCACTGAGTACAGTTGAGGCAGAGTATGTTGCAGCCTGTTCAGCTAGTTGTGAGGCAGTATGGCTAAGGAAGCTACTGTCTGAGTTATTTGATCTCCCGTTGGAGGCTACTTGTATCTTCTGTGATAACCAGAGTTGTGTGAAGCTGTCCGAGAACCCAGTGTTTCATGACAGGACGAAACACATAGAGATCAAATATCACTATATCAGGGATATGGTGTAGAGAGGAGCTGTGAAGCTTCTGTATGTTGCGACGGACGAGCAGATTGCAGATGTGCTGACGAAGCCACTAGCTAGAGTGAAGTTCGAGTACTTCAGAGAGAGGCTTGGCGTTCTTTAGATCGAGGACACTTCAAGGAAGAAGTGATGGACACATTTGCTGAAGCCATTCCAAGCATGTTGGAAGGAGGATCCTTCACATGGCTGTGGATGTAAGCGCTGGATGATGAGCATCAGGATGATGTTCTGGTTTCTTCTTGGATATGATCAGTTGGATCATTTTATGTATGTATGTACGCATCATGTGGATGCTGGATATGATCAGTTGGATCATTTTATGTATGTATGTATGCATCATGTTGGATGCTTGGACCATGTATCTATATATGTATCAGGTGGATACATTGTGTGATCAGGTGGATCATGTATGGTGATATGTATCATGTATTTGTATTTGTATCAGGTGGATACATTGATGATCAGGAGGATCATGTATGATGATATGTATCAGGTAGATACTTGGTATGCATCAGGTAGATGCAGTGATGATCAGGATGATCATAGATGACAAGCTTCAGGATGTTGCTCCAGATGACATGCAGCAGGATGTTGCAGTGATGATCAGGATGATCATAGATGACGAGCTTCAGGATGTTGCAGTGATGATCAGGATGATCATAGATGATGAGCTTCAGGATGTTGCTCCAGATGACATGCAGCAGGATGTTGCAGTGATGATGATCAGGATGATCATGGATGCATCAGGATGATGTATGGTGAGTATCAGGATGATACTCTATGGCCGTGGATCAGGTTGTGCAGATGAGCATGTAATGTGGTGCCCTAGGAGATTTGCAGATGGTCTTTCGAGGTTTTGCCTATGGCATGTAATATCGATGCCCTGGGACATCTGGCAAATGCTCTTTTGAGGTTTTGCTCTGGGAGGACATGTAATTCGGTGCCCTGGGAGATCTGCAGATAGTCTTTCGAGGTTTTTCCTATGGCATGTAATAGCGCCCTGGGATATCTGGCAGATGCTCTTGCGAGGTTTTGTCCTATGGCATGTAATAGCACCCTAGGAGATCCGATAGGTTGGGCTGTGTGCCCGTAATTAGTCCTGGGATGCTCTTGCGAGGTTTTGCCATGACCACATGTAATAGCGCCCTGGGAGATTTCAGGTCGGAGTTGTGTACCCGTAACATCCTGAGATGCTCTTGCGAGGTTTTGTGGTGGACCACATGTAATTTGTGCCCTGGGAGATTTCAGGTCGGAGTTGTGTACCCGTAACATCCTGAGATGCTCTTTCGAGGTTTTGTGGTGGGGTCACATGTAATAGCGCCCTGGGAGATCCTACAGGTCGGAGTTGTGTACCCGTAACATCCTGGGATGCTCTTTCGAGGTTTTGTGACGCACGTAATAAGTCCTGAGGATTCCACAGTATGGCCAGTGATGACGAAGACCTGCAGGTGGTGGGCCTACATCCAGTATGAAAAAAGGACTGGCTCTGTAGAACTTCCTATGACGATTAGATTCAGAGATTGATTGAGATAGCAGCAGCAATGACGATGATGATGACTCGATGACGATTATCCAGTGACGATGATCCAGAGAAGATGACTTGTGCTAGAAGAACTGTGCTGAGAAATACCTTCCTAGTTAAGAGGGAGTGTTGATGTATATGTAACTTCGGAATGTATTTCACATATATGTATATTGTATTCCTATAGAGATGTTATTATTCCTCTATACGGAAGTGTCATCATTTATATTGTAAGTGTCGTAACTTATATTTGATGGGTTATTAGACCACCTTGTTTGGGGTCGGCCCTATATAAGTCATGTGGGTCAAAGGGTTATTAGACCACCCTATTGGGGGTCGGCCCAGTCAGCATTATGTTATGTGGTTAAGTTCGAGCCTACATGAGTTAGGTAAAAAGGAAAGACAAGTCAAGTATAAATAGAGTGCGGGAGGCACTCTATTTACTCACTCACTTCTCACACATGCACTCAAGGAGGAGTGGCGCACTTATGGAGGAGGAGGATCTGCTGCTAGGTTGTGTCTATCTCTTATGGTTGGTTGTATCATTGCTCTATCTATCTCTGAGGAAGTTATTGGGGTTTTTCACCTTTATGGTTTTCCCCAAGTAAATCTTTGTGTCTCTTGTGTGCTTGCTTTATTGTCTTCATGATTGATATGCTGTAGATATGCTGTACATGTTGTTCTCTCAGTTAAGATCCTAGATCAGATTGAAGTAAATTCTGAAAATTTAACAGTTTATGTTGAAAATAATGCAAATCTGATAAGGGGGTTGAAAAAAACAACCGAGATCCTTCACCTTTATGTAATCATGGAGAAGCAGCTTGTGTTGAACCTAGGCACATACTTGAAAATGCTCCTGGATATCCTAATTACACATCACCTTGATTTATCGGGATTTTATTTACGTGCAATATTTGATGAGATTCTCCCCCCCCCCCCCTTTTTTTTGTTAAGATCTTTTCTTTTCAAAAGGGTTGTGTATATAAGACCACTGCCCTGACTTGGTAATTAGATATAGGCAGTGCCATTCATAGGAAAAATTCATAAACTGATCAAGCCAGATCGACAATGAAACTCCTTGTCTTCCAGTTCGAATACTAAAAGCAACTATTATGGCTTGGAGACCATATTGTGATAGTTTCAGTCCAAATAAAACCCATGATCATGGCAAGGATGGCTTGCAATAAGACCCCCCTATCCTTATACGCATGAGCATCTTTTTAAAAAATGAGCAAACCAAATTTTGTTAAGTTGAAAATTACAAGGCACTACCATGGCTTGGTGACCATATATTGGTAGTGTTACTCACTGATTCTTTGCTAATTATGAATGGACCGACCTGCAATAGGATCTTCCAACTCCCAATAAAATTGAAAGTCATCTTCCAAGTGTGGTAGCTTGATGTGAAGATGTCATTTTGCTTAGGACCTGTGAACCTAATGGGCTGGCTTAATAAAAACACCCCCCACCTTCCAATTTACATTTATTAAGAAGTTTATTATCAAGGTGATTGTAAAGGATCCAGAGCATATGAAGTTGGGCAGGTTACTATGATATGCAGCTTGAACCATGAAACATGAGACAATGGAGACTCTGATATCCTCTAGACCCTAATTAAACAAATAAGACATGTGTAAGATAATGACCATGGTGGAGAGATATCAATTCAGCGTTCTGCAATCATTAGCTGTATGCCCTTTGTTGAACAACCTTCGATACAGGACAAAATTGTGTTTCGCAGACAGTTATAAAACCCAAGCTGAAATTATCACCAAGACAGAAACTAATCAGTAGATATCTCCAACTGTGTGGAGTTTAAAACAAACAACTAAAAACCAAAAACAAACCAATCAGGAAAATAAATAGCAAAACAAACCTATGTACAAGTACATCACCCTGATAAAAAAAAATACTTCTTGAGGAGTGAAACATTGACTGGATAAGTGTCTACAACGCCTTCCAATGTCTGTAATCGAACAATACCAGGACCAATCTTTTCTGTAACAATGAAAGGTCCTAGCCAGAAGCGTTGAAACTTGGTATACCGGTTCTTATCTTTGTGTTGTTTGTCCCATCTTAAAACCAAGTCTCCAACCGAAAATTCCCTATCAAATGAAGATTTTTCATCAAACCATCTTTTCACCATCTGCTGGTGATGATATAATTTGTTCTTAGCCGTTTCCTTTTCTTCCTCCAGTTTAAGTACTGTATCAATTCTCTGTTGGAGGGGAGAAGAATCGTCTTCTTGGACAGACTGAGCCAATTGTAGTGAAGGGAGGGCAAGATTAGTAGGAAGGACAGCTTCTTTGCCATATACTAAATAGTAAGGAGAATTTCTGATTGCTACCTTTGGGGTAATTCGATCTACCCAAAGAGAATTGTCAAGCTATGTATGCCAATCTCCATGATGAGAAGCTACAGTCTTCTTGAGAATGTTGATCAAATTTGTGTTTGAAGACTCAGCCAAACCATTACCTTGTGGGTAATAATTGGCAAAAAATTTGAGTTTCATCCCCTTTTCGAAAGCATATTCAGTTATGTCAATAGAGGAGAAATAGGATGCATTATAAAAAACTAGGAATTCTGGAGTACCAAATCGTGAGATTATGTGACTGTCTAGGAAAGAAATGACTTGGGAGGCATTACATTGCTTGAGTGGGACCACCTCCACCCATCTAGTGAAGTAATCAGTTGCTGTGAGAATGTATTTGTGTTGAAGGGCTGAAGTAGGATTTATGGGCCCAACAAAATCCAGCCCCCATTGCTGAAATGGAAACTGAACCGTGATGGGTTGCAACAGGAAGGCGGGTTTCTTGAACTTCCCTATGCATTTCTGGCATGGTTCACACCTCCTTACAAAAGCATAAGCATCTTCAAACAACGTAGGCCAATATAAACGCATCTCTGATAATCTTATGAGCTATTGTCTCGCTTGGAAAATGACCTCTAGTTGGTCCTGCATGAAATTGGAATAAGATGTCATCAATTTCATGTTTTTCCAAACACCTAAGAAAAACCCCATCATAGTTTTTCCTAAACAGAACTTCATTAATAAACTGATAAGGTGCAGCCTTTAATCTTAAGGATCTTCATTTTTTAAATTCCAAGGTTTCAGGAGGAAACCCATTATTCAGGAAAAATTTAATATGGTCATACCATTCTGATGTCGAGGTATCAATAGCATTGACAAAACCTGTAGGAGTGTCTTATTCCTATTCCCATTAAATTTGTTGCTGCTGGGGATCATTAGATTGAGCGGTAAGAAGGCAAAGGCATTGACCTTTGACAATCTTGGCTGGCCTTATTTCCAAATCATACTCTTGTAGAGCAGTCATCCAGTGGGCTCTTTTTTCACCCAAATCCTTTTGGATCAACACGTTTCTGATAGCAGAATACGGGACAATGACCTTCGTTCAAGATTTTAACAAATAAGGTCTATAATGTTTAACAGACTTGTAGACCGCGTAGGCTTGTTTGTCAATTTGTGAATAGTTAAGCTCTACACCCTTGAAGGTTGAACTCATGAAAGAGATTGGAATCTCTGTATCATTGTCCTGTTTCTGGGTCAAAACAGCTGCATAGGAGAAATCAGTCGCAGGAGCTTCAGCAATAGCCTTACGAATTTCTATGAATGCATCCCTTTGTTCCTGTGACCAGGTAAACTGTACATCTTTCTTAACTAAATGCTGTAAAGGTTTAACTATCTGAGCAAAATTAGGTACAAACCTGTGTATGAAGTTGATCTTACCCAAGAAGGACCACATTGCTTTACGCAAACCTAGTAAGCCAATTTTTGAAATCACGTTTGTACGTTCGGGGTCGATGATCATACCTTCCTTTGAGATGATGAAGCCTAACAGCTTTCCCTCCATGATTACAAAAATGGATTTCTTGGGGTTCAAGGAAATGCCAAATTTTCTACAACGTTCGAAAACCTGCTTAAGAGCAATTAAGTGTTCGTGTCGTTTTTTTGAAAATATGGTAATATCATCTAAATACACCAAGACAGAATTATGTGTTAGACCTCGGAAAGCTATATCCATAGCTCTCTGAAAGGTGGCTCCTGCATTAATCAGATCGAAAGGCATTTTCCTGTAAGCGAAAGTGCCCCAAGGAGTTCTGAAAGTTGTCCTTAATTGGTCATTTGGAGCAACCATAACCTGGTTGTACCTTGAAAAACCATCTAGGAGGGAAAACATTTCCGACCCTGCTACCTTTTGGAGAATCTGTTCCATGGGGGGAATGGGGTAGTTATCCTTTTCTGAGGTCCGTTTCAAATTCTTGAAATCTACGCACAATTGGATTTCACCACTTTTCTTGTGTATCGGCACCAAATTCGCTATCCACTATGTATGCCTCACAGAAAAAATTATTTGGGCTGTGAGTAGCTTCTCGAGTTCTTTTTTCACAGAAGGCTCTAAACTGGGATGCAATTTTCATAGATTCTGTTGATATGGCTTAACTTCTGGCTTCATGGGTATATTATGGTAGATGACGCTAGTGTCAAATGTTTTCAATTCGCCATAGGTCCAGGCGAAGACATCTTTATATTCTTTACACAGTTTAATGATAGCTCGCCTTTCTTCGGGGGTGCAATCAATTCCTAAATTGATCAAACGGGGCTCTTTCTCAGTCCCTAAATTGACTTGCTCATAATTAAGCGAAGAGATCTGTGTTTTGCAATTGGTTTTATGTCTAAACTTGTCTTGCAAATCATAAAACTTCTCCAAATTAATGACAAACTTCGGGATGACATTCAAGGAATCGGAAAGATATTTTTCATGTTCACCCTCCTCTATAGCCGTATCTTGAAATGTGTCCTGGTTTGTTAAAAAATCAGGTATCTGCTTATCATCATCGAATACTTTCCAGTTTGTCACGTTATCTGGTATGGAAGGCATATGCATCAGTTCTATTGAAAATGTTTGAGGAGATAGGCCCTCTAGTGGAATTAGTCTGGAAGCTGTATTTGCCAACAAGTCAGCATCAAAGTTCTGAAACCTAGGAACTAAATTAATATTGAATGCAATAAAAGAGCTGGTAATATCTCTTACCAATTTTTGATAATTCAACAGGTAGGGGGACAGGAAATGTATCTTATTCCTCACCTGTTTCACAATGATTTCTGAGTCTCTGAAGCAATGAATGATTGGTACTTTCAAGTCAATAGCCTTTCTTAGTTCCTGTATGCTTCATACTCAGCCACATTGTTAGTACAATCAAACTCTAATCTGCATGCAATCATAGTTTTTGTTGTTCTTGGATCTATAAGAACACATCCTGCACCAGCTCCATCCTTATATTTAGAGTTGTCAAAAAACAATGTCCAAGCAATGGGATCTAATCTAAAATTGGTATTTACATTAAAAACATTATGTACAATTTCTCCTGAGAATGGTACAAAGTGAGATGAGTCACCTGAGATTCGTTCTGTGCATTCTTCTGTGGCGAAACAGCAGCTGATGAATTCCCAAGAAAAGGTATCAAAGGTAAAACTTTCAATGTGCGTGTCGAAATAACCCACAGGCTCACTTGCATCATTTAAATCTTTAACTGTTTGTTTCATAAAAGGTTCCTTGCTTATCTTGATCTTGTTTGGCTGACCATTGTAGGGTAACCACAAATGGGACCAATCAGTGGCAAAATAACCTTTTAGCTTTTCTGACCAGTCTCTACTAAGCCACATACCATATTCTTCTAGAATATCAGCAATGACTATATCAATTGTTTGATGGATTCCAGGATCGGCTGATAATGTAATTAAAACATTTCTGAGCCTTCCTACCTCTCTGACTTGTGATCTGTCAAGTTGTATTATCTGAGTGGGGCAACGTTCCCATGTGGCATTCAACTTTCTGCAGACAGAAAGGGGCATCACATTTGATGAGGCACCAGAATCTATCGTGCAGTTATGTACGTTTCGGTTGAAAATCTCAAAGGTAAGTAGAAAAGGCGGTGTCCTTTTGCTGCCAAACTTTTGATCATCTAATTTAGTGAAAGAATCAAGGTTATTATTCTGCAATTCTCTTGGTTATTTAACCACCATACTTTTTGGTAAGGTATCCCTCATCGAAGGGATTTTCAATAATTCAAACGAAGAGATGTTTGCCTTTACTCTTTTAAGATCTTCAACTAAATTGTACTCCATCTCAGGGATGACTGTATCCTTGTGGGGGACAGTCTTACCTTTATTAGGAACAGGTGTAGAGGATGAGGGCTCCTGAGGGGGTTGAGGTTTAGACCTTGTGTTATAAGGATGTTGGACATTAAACACAGTCTCAGGTTCTTCTTCTTCTCCACACATAGGAAGCTCTGAAAAGTAACTTACAGTGTTGATTTGTGGATCCTCATGCTCATTTCTTCTTCCTCAGGAGGTTGTGGATCAGGAACAGTTTGATCATTAGGGACTTGAGGGGTGTTCTGAGATTCTGCTACTAAGGCTCTAAATATAGAATAAATTTCTTCATTTGTGAGGCCTTCTATTGGATTAGGAGGCGGGGGATTTGCTGGAGGTTGATAAGGTCTCCTAAAAGGTGGCCTCACAAAACCTCTATTCTGGTTTTGATTTTCATTGTTGGTTCTTTTCAAATCTACCATCTCGTTTGACATTTTTTGGATTAGCTTTTTGATGTCAGTTATGTCAAATGGATCCTTGCTTTGTGTGGTGGGTTTAGGAACACTATCATTCTTCTTCCTAGAAGTTGAAGGCTATTCATCTGTAATCTCCAGATTGTCCTTAAGACAAAAAATTTCCTTCTCGACTTGTATTGCTTCATCAAACACTTCCACCAAAGTCCCCTTTTGTGCTCGTTTCACCCACATTGGAATTGAAGCAGGTAAACCCTTTTCATAGTAGGCTATCAAGAATTCTTTAGTAGGAAGAAGATTGATAGGAATTCTATTCTTTAAGTATGAGAACCTCTGGTTGAAATCTTTAACCCTTTCTTTCCCTTTGATTTTCATGGAAGATAATTCCAAAACAAGATCCTGTGGTGTTTTGTCATCTCCAAACTTTTGGATGAATAATTTCTCAAACTCATCCCAAGAAACAATAGACCTTGGTGGCAGGGAAAAATACCATGTAGTTGCTTTTACCTCAAACGTATAAGGAAAGAGTCTGCAGACCACATCTTCGTAAATAACACTTCTAAGCCTAATAGCCTTCATGAAGGTTTTAACATGGTCTAGGGCAGGTGATTTGTCATCTGGGTTAAACTTGGGTAACCACTTCTCAGGGTTTTTGGGTAGTCTATGCTGGTCTCCAAGTACCCATACTGCATCTTGGTCAAGCCAAGGTCTATTTTGGCCTTCTGCAGCCATTGGTGGTTCTTCTTCTTGTTCTTCTGATGAAGAGCTTGAAGAATGTTCACTATCTGAGGAAGAGGATGAAGGAGGAGATGGTGCTGGTCCACCAGTCTCAAGTCTTGGCTGATCTTATGTTTCCTGAAAAAGTTTTCCAAGGTTGTATTCAGGGGAACCTGATTGACCAACTGCTTCTTGATTTTGAGGTTATGGATTAACTGTTTGCTAATGTTCAATATTGTGATCAGTTGTCTGTTGGATAGTTGGTTCACTGATCTGTGAAACTATGTCTTAGTGAAGTTCTTGATTACTGGTCTGCAGAAAGTTCTGTAAATTGATCACTGCAAAACCACATCCTCGTTGATCAGCAAGTCTTTTTTCTTCCCTAGCAACCCTATCGGCTGATGTTTTCAATATCTACTCTAGTGAGAGTGTTCCTCTGGTAGGTGATACAATAAAGATATTTTCTCTGTTTTCCTGTTGTGCTGCAGATACAACAAGTGTAACAATTTTTTGAGTAGGTGTAACAGGAGCGACCATGGGTTGTGGCTCTGTTGGTTGTTCAAATGTTGAAGCCCTTGATTGGCTTCGATTTTGAACCATTGAATTATTTGCTAGAGGAGGTTTCTTAGTGCCTTGTTTAGGCATGTTGTACTATTGGCCCTCCTTCTATCGCCATTTGTTGATGCCTTAGTTGTGTAGGTTAGATGCAAAAAGTGCTGGAATGTTCCAAGACACTCAATAGAGCAATAAAACCCAAGTTGAAAGGCTTCAAAGGACCCTATGCAAGGGCAATTCTATCCCCAACCTGTTTGGTGTGGTGATCCCCCACGGATATTAGGCCTCCGCTGGCACTCTAAGAGTAGAAGAGTTGACCCATAATATCAGTTTTCCAGTCAAGGAAAACCAATGTGTGGATATGGTAAAACAAAGGTAACCTAACCTATTTTAGAAAAGGGAAACTAGTGTAAGTCAGTCCTGTTCTAAAATGAAAGCTTGATCTTGTGCAGATTAACCCTAAGGTGTGATGAATAAGTGAATTACAACCTTTCACATAAATTCTTTTAATTGTTTCACTTATTAACTTAAACCACAATCCATTAATGAAAATTAAAAGACAATAATTCAAGTACTTAAGCCTGTTCAAGATAAATCTGTAACCACTTTGCTAATTGAAAAATTAAAAATAATTATTGTTGCTATGAATCACTTGCAGAAATTGATAAAGAAAGTATTTAAATTGAATAAACTCAATAAAACACTTTTCAGCATAAATCAATCATACAGGGAAACCAATATAATATATCCATACACGTAAACATATGCAAAAGATATCATGCACTGTAGATGACAATCTGAAGTACAGAATCAGTAATTCTCAAATAAACTTGAAGAATAACAAGAGATAGATCAAAATATGACTTTACTGTATTAAAAGAGGTCTTGTACAAAAATTACAAAAGGCTCTGCTAAACAGAGTATCTCCAGTGTAGTCTACTGCTGATCTGCAACTCCAAAATTACCAACCCCCTAACTATGAGAGGTATACTTCTTTAAATAATTACAACAGAGTGCCAAATTAGAGATCCCTAGAAAACAGAGATTACAAAATCGGATCCAACTATTGATCCAAGAAATCTTGCCATTTCTCATCAAAGTTTAACAATTCATCTAAGTTTGGGAAATTGACAAATTCTAAAGATAACTGAGCATTGCACGTGTTATTCTCCATGTCATATTTTTCCATCTTGTGCCAAGTGCGAAGATACATGTGAATCTTGCCATCCATGACGACCGGTTCTCTAACTACTCATCCTTCAGCACTGGTTTTTCGGGATTGATTGCTTAATCGAAAAGATGCTCGTGACACAAAAAGAATTGAATCCCAATTTTATGATTATTGAGATCAGGTGGTTTGGCTTGTAAAGAGTTTGTCGTGGGAAATCCTGAGTCAGGAACTATATTTTCAGAAACAAAAAAAATCCAGTAAAGGATCCACTTCAGGAGGAGTCAGCAAAACATCAAGCTCTTGGTTGATTATAAAATCTCGTATAACATTGTCATCACAATCAGTCAGCTCCTCGAGAACTTTATTCTCTTTTTCATTAAGAAAATGCATGAAGACAGACAGAGCTTCAGAATCTTCTTCCCTACTATCACTGCTTAAGTCAAGAATACCTGCATCAAAAGGTGGTGACAAAGGTTCTTGATATAGCAATGGATAGAGCTCTTCATCTTCAAAACTAGGATTGAAGGATTTGTTACCTATCTGCATGTTACTCATATCAGATACGTTCAGGAGGAAAACTTAGCAAAATTATCATGCAAAACTTTCTTCTTGAAGAACACAAAGGATGAGCCAAAGGTTTCATGCTTGTTGCTAATTTAAGGTTGACTGATAAGATGGCAAGAATTGGGTAGGATAAATTGAAATGATTAAAATTATACGACCGATCTACTATAATTAACTCAACTGTAATGAAATGAGCCCAAATGTGCGATAGTTAGATCTAAGCCTGTGCGAAAGTACAAATTCAATTACCACTCGCATGAATTAAATTGCTTTTATGACCTCATTATTACAAGCAATTTCACATCAGCATTTATGACTTCGTAATTATGACAAAATAGAAATTATGGCTTGAAAAACAGACTGCGAAGTGACTGAAAAAGAATCCTGATTGCACAGACTGACAATTTTTGCATACTTATCAAACCGAAATCAAATGACCAGATTTAACAAAAATAAATGGAAGGGTCTTGCAGACCGAAATAAGCATAATGGCATAAAAATATCAAGGAGTAGAAACGAATAACGAAGAGTTACCAAAACGAAACGAGACTGTCAAACACTAAGGGTAGCAGAGATAGTAATCTAGCTAGTGGCAAAGGAATATCAGTTCCAAATGTTCTCTGGTAGGATTTAGCAATAAAATTTCAATCGTGACGAGATAATTCTTAGAATGAGAAATGTAAAACTAAAAATAGAAAAACCCTATTAAAAGACAGATTAAAAGACACCCATGCGATCAAAACAAATGGACGGCTGAGATCAACCGAAGCGGGATGCAGGATTTAGTTTTATTTATTAAGTTTATTTAATGCTCTCGCAAGCCGAAACCTGATAGTGCAGATTGCAGGTTGTAGGACTGATCAAATCGCAAAAGGAAAACCCATTCCCAAAAGCTGCATCCCGAAATTGCGGGTTGCAGGTTTCGCGCGAAAATCTTATTCACAAAAACTTGTTAAAGGATCCCGGAAGCCGCAACTGACAATTGTGGGTTGCGGGGTCGTACAAATGGCAAGGTGGAAAAAGGGATCCCGAAAGCCAAAAGTTGCAACCATCGGGTTGCGGGTTTCGGGTTTACCAAAATACAAAACTTAAAAACAAGATCCCGCAACCCGCAATTGTGGGTTGCAAGTTGCGAGACTTCTAACTATCGGGTTTCAGGTTGATAAAAACCAAAAGTAAAATACTCAAAATTTGAGGAAAATTACAAACTAGAGAGGTGAATATCATTCGGAAAGAGAAAAGCACGCAGAACAAAAGAATGGGTAAGATATCTAAGCATACCAAAACCAAATACTCATATTTACACTGAAAACTCACCCCAATACCTTTGTATTTATTTAAAAAAACAAAAATGGGGGCTCCCGTGCTTAAGTTAAGCATGAGATCTATTGTGGCCACAACAGTACCTTGCTTCAAATTATCATTATCAGTGACTTGGATCGCGTGTGTTAACAGTATAGATCAATGAATGGTAATCACATCGTGTCTCACTATGTTAGACTACAAGACATATATTAACATAGTGTAGACTCAGACCTGTATTGGTTGGTTTAAAGACCTCGAGTCCTTATATAGCATCATATATTTACGATATGAATTGGGTTGCATTGGATTTCCATCCACCTCTATTCTGGCACTATTTTTTATGGAGATTGATTTGTTCAGTCTTATTTCCAAATATATTCATTTGATTCGAAGACGTAGATCCATTGTGTATCTTTGTGTTTATGATCTCCCCTTTTGACATAGATCCACTAGGTATATTTGTGGATATGATCTATTTTTCACATGGATCCACTGTGTATTTTTATGGCAATGATCACTGATTCTATTTACATCATGGTTGTGTAGTGTACTTGATTTGGTGACCATGCTTTCATTACTCCTTAGCATGGGTATGCCTGCCGCGGGAAGAGAGAGTTCTTACTTGATCTGTTGCAAGTGCCGCTTATGCTGATTTCTGGGAACTTTTTACTCGGCTTACTTCTACACTCACTTTTGAAAGGGTTATAATGTATTTTGGACATCGTCTATCCCTTTTACTTCACACATTAGGGGGCATATGCTATAGCATATTTTGTCACACGTGTCCCAAATATGCTCTAGACGGTTTAATCTTATCCATTTTCTTATTCTTGCATACTCCATTGATCCCTTATGATCTATGGACAACATTTCACTTGAAAAGATTCTTAAAAACTGAGTTTTTCAAGGTGTATGCACCCTTTGCACTGTTAGATTGTGTATATATGCAATCCTCATTTGTCTAACCCGCGTACATGTTTGTTCAAGGGTAAAAAATAAAAATAAGTTACTTTATGGGAAAATTTTCGATTTTGGTCATTCCCACTTGTCCCAATCCTATAAGTAATTGTCTCTAACTTCCCTAACTTCCTCCCTATCAGTACAAAAGAGGCATAGGAGAAGGAAAAAAGAACTAAGTATTATAGATGTTACCTTCATGTTGTTCAATTGAAATCTCATCAAAATCCCTTGGTATCCTAGTCTGCAAAACCCCCTTTCCCATATCTAGAACATAGTTTTTCCAGTCATTATTGAGAGCCATTATTATGCTAGAGAATGCTAGAGATTATCTTGAGCATATTTCCCAAGAAGGAAATCAGATTGGATGTTGAGTGTGTGGAGACTTGGGTGGACTAACTCATAATTTAGTTTCAGAATAGTGTCTCAGTGAGAATTAGGTTGTATCTTTACATTTTTTTTCTTGTTTTCATTAATATATAAAATATCTCTCTTTTTCGTCCATTTCACGTGTTAAATTACAATTTTAATTGATGAAATTTGGATGTAACATTATGCAATTTTATTTGTATTTTCAATCTTTATCACAATGATTTTTCTCTACTAGATCTTTGTTTATTTTCAGGTTTCCATTGGAGATTTGAAGAAAAGATTGGAGCAGCTACAACCAAAGGGATTCTTCATCAGACGTTTGGATCCGAGTGAGTTAGCTTTTAACCTCTTTGTCCATTCAAAAGTTTGTGTGTAAATTGTCAATTTATTTTTTGCTTGAATGTGTGAGTCTTCATTTATGGGCATTGATATGTGGTGACAATGCCCAAAGGTCACTAGGGTTGCTAATATACTTGAAACACCTAATTAGAATTGGAAAATATAAAATTTAATTGATATAAATATAACAAATTTATTAATTGGAAGATATATCAAATTTAATTGATGTAACTTGGAAATTTAAGTATCAAAACTTTCATTAGTTAGTAATTATTAATTAATTAGCAATCAGATAAACATTTATTAACTAATTATTAATTCCTATCCAAACTAATTACTAGCTAGGAAAATTTCATTAGTTAGTAATTAGTTAACAATTATTAGTGCATTAACTAAAAGCTCTTACAAGGGCACCCAAATAGTTAACTTTGAAAAGAAGAATGGGCACCCCAAATTCCTTGTAATCGAGGTTTAAAAGCTCGATCGAGGTTTAAAATCTCGATCGAGCTTTTGGATTAACCACACATAAACCCTCAATTGAGGTATTTAAAAATGCACTTTAAACCTTGATCGAGCTAATAGCTCGATCAATGGGTTTAAAAATAGGCTTTTAGCCCTCTTTTCTTCAAATATAATGTCATTGGCCTCTTTGTCGGGCCTAAACCTTGTCCTGGGATGCACCTTAGGTGGCATAATTCATATTGATGGATTACTCAATCAATCGTCTATCCATTGGCATATAATTTACGGGTTTTCAAGTTCATATGATAAGTTTGTTTTTTTTTTTTTTAAATTACACTTAAAAACCATGTTCACAACTTCGAATCAACACAAAGAAAAATCAACAGCATAAAAATATCACAACAAAAAAGAGTATTTTGGTTGTATAATTTTTATTTTGTTGATTTTTGTAACTAGTAAAAAAAACTTTTGCGTGCACACACGTGTACAAAATGCAATTAAAATTTTCAATGGCCAGTTTCAAAAATTAATATAAACTATAATTTTTCAAAATAAATTAAAAAAATGTGCTCCCCAGTTTATTTTGTCTAGATTATGTTCATATCTTTTCTTACAAAAATTATGCATTTATCATTAAATTATTTTACGTACACACAAGTCGCTTGTTAACTTTTCTTGAAATTTACAATAACAAACATATCATTAAATGCAATTTTGGCATATTAAATAATAATATATATATTTTAAATATATGTCGAAAGACAACATAATTCCTTACAAATTAATTTTTTTGTTGAATGTTGGAATTCACAAGGCATATACGAGTTTTGATAGCTTCGATTTAATAAATGTGTAAAAAATCAATTTTTCATTATCACTTATAGCCAAAAGTTGTTACACATCGTCATGGGTTCAACCATTCATGGATCTACCTATATTTAATGATGCTAAATTTTTCAGTCCTCAACATTATTATAAAAAAATGGATGATAGAGACTCTGTAATTAAAAGACAGTTGAAATGTTTATGTGAAAAGTTTAGTATTGGGGACTCACCTATTGTGAATATTGCTAAATGTTTTGGTGTAATGGATGAATATATTTCTACTATTTATAAATCATACACTAAAAAGCATATGTTTGGATCATGGGATCAATGTGGAGATGAACATAAATGGTTTGAAGGTTTTCCCTGTTTGATGTGATTATGGCAAGATATCGTTGTTATTCCAACAAGTAAAGTAGTGTGTGCAAGAGGCTTCTCAAAATTAAACATCATAAAAATGATGATAGATCAAGACTTTCATCGGAAACATTAGATATCTTAATTTTTTTCTCTCTTAGTGCACTTCATGCTCTATATGAGGTAGATTCGAATGTTATTTATGACGTATGGAAACAAATGAAAACTAGAAAACCTCTTTCATTGGGTATATAGATTGATGTTTCCAGTGATATAAGTTCAAATACTTTTGAAAAATATCAAATGAATCCAAGAAAATAATGTTTTCTTATTGTTTTTGTTTGAATGTGTTCATTTATGTAAAATAATAATAATTTTGTGGACCTTACTAATTTCAAAGAATATTTTGTTTATTTCTTAGGTTCTATTGAAAATTTATCATTTTTAAATGTAGTGAGTGTTTAATTGTTTAAGATTGTAAAAAAATGGAAGAACAATATTTATTTTTTGCATATTTTTCAAGTGTTTAATTAATTTATACTTGTCAATTGAAATACAATTATTTATGTGGCCCTTCATCTTTGAAGGGCTCAGAGAATATATGCCGTTCAAATTGAAATTAAAACCCTGTCACGTCCCCAACGACCTACCTAGCTGCTGGAGACCATGATCCATTTTTTTTCTCCAAAACATCGACTGAGTGCCCATACACACAGTCAGGAGAGTTCGGATCCACAATCCGCAACCCGTAGCTGTGAACCTGCAACCTTCAATCCACAACAGCAGATCCCGCAATCCACAACCCGCAATTGCAGATGCGGAAATGCAGAATTCCAATTTCCGCAGAAGGTTACTCCCGCAACCCGCAACCCACAACAGTGGGTCCCGCAATTGCGGATACATAATTGCAGGCCCAAAACATGAAATCTTGAACTTGACGATCCCGCAACCCGCAACAGCTGATCCTGCAACCCGCATATCGCAATTGCGGATGTAGAATTGTGGAGTCCCAAAATGCATAATTTTGAACTAGGAGATCCCGCAACCCGTAATTGCAGAACCATGCATGCGGAACCCTGCCTTTGTAAGGACAACTTCATCAAATCATCTAAGGGGCATACCTCCTTCCTCCAGCATCCTAATGGGGCAAGGTTAGTACCATTGGAAATCTCTTGGAGAGATCTATCCAATGGTAGAATCCCCTGATCAGGTGAGGCATCTAACCTCCTCATTTCCT